>OX578143.1:31231110-31336110 GCA_951213105.1 Amaurobius ferox
TATACATGTGTATATGTATGACATTGGCGACACGAAGCGACACGTCACTTTAGCGAAGGCTCACAAAGTGTTCATAGACTTGGTCCCGATACCTTTCCCCATTACAATAATATGAACACGTGCAGTTTAGTGTGATATTCCAAAAGTAATCCAGTCCATACTACATCAGTACTACGACTAAAGGCGTGGTGTTAATTAATGTTGTTATGCTAGTTGCGAGTTCCTCGTTCTTTTCAGACCCTTACAGATTTATTATCTGAATCTACGGCAAATCGTGACTTATCCCTCAAGTGTGCATTAGACCATTTCTCTTCTGTCCAAGTCACGTACTGACAACATCACTTTATCTGTTCTCATCTGGCCTTAGAGATCAAGAGGACACAGAGTCGTGGTACCCGGACATAGAGTCCTCTATCATGTAGCATTCTCCTCGCTGTACTGACGGATATCGACTATCCTGTTTTTCTGATAGCCATGTTTCGGAGAGCTGGTGCGACCATTTGACGATTGCATTTGGCCAGTAATATTATGTACTGGCTATCAGAGGATGCTCTAGCCATAATACGACAAATAACTTGTCATAAAAGAATTGCCCCATTTGTTTGCAAATGTATTCATAAACACAAAATGTCACCCTAACAGCATTGTTTTCACAGTGACGTAAGATTCACGTCACACTGTGACTTTGGGACGTCACAGGATGTCGCAGTACGTTTCGGCAATGTCATATTGAGGTCACAGCGAATTCATTTTGGTCATTTTCATGGTCGTTTGTGACGTAGCGTATTAACTTGTTTGTGACGCCACATTGTAATTGCCATTGTAATGTCGTCACATTGTTACTAGTTAATTAAATTGTGGAAACGTCGCACAGAATATAGTCACAATGAAATTACAAAATTACTAATATGAAACTTCGCATAGAAGTCACACATATGTCACACTGTGACCCAGGTTTCACGTGACTACAACGTCACTGTCACACATGTGACGATCATTTCTGTGAAGACAGAATGTTCCACAAAAAATAAATTGGTGATTTCCTTAACGGAGTGTCTAACCCCAAGTCTCCTACCAATACTCCAGGGCTGAAAATCTTCCAAGTGTATTCTTTGTGCTTTAACAAAGCGGATCTAATCAAAAATAAACCCTAACACTCTTCGAAAAAAAATGTTAAGCATTAAAACTCTCATGCATAATTTGGCTGCTCTCAGCATTTTGCTTCTAATAAGTGACCCCACATAAATTTGTACATATAAGTATGTTGCAATTTCATATTTACGTAATATACCAGTAAAACACAAAAAATTGCAAGAAAAGTAAATGACGTTAAGTTTTTGTTAATATTTTTTAAAACTTTGAAAAAATAATAAGTACAAGCGAATAAAAGTATATAGAATTTAAGCTGAAAGTAATAGAATGCAAATAACAGAAATTGGAGTCTAATTTAGAAATAGGCGTGTCATCAGCACAAGCATTTAGACTATATTAAACAGAAATATTTGCCAGTATCTGAATATGGCGATTGTACGTTATTACAAACCCCATATGCTCTGTCAACGAGCAGAATGAAATATACTGAATATATAATATAAAATAATGATACTTAATTTCTGTAGATAGAATTATTTAAAGTACACTGGAAAAGAACCTGTAATATTCAATAAATGTAGTAGTGTACCGAAATAAACAAATAAATGACCGAAAAAATTCGAGCCAAAATTAACAAATAGTAGATGAAAGCATAGCATAAAAAGTTTATATTTCCAACTAATTAAAGTACATTTAATTACAATACCGCAATTATATGATGGATAATACTTGAATTTACTAATAAATCTATTATTAAATAATCACATTAATGTTAGAATAGGGATCTCAAATACGGAACGCACTTTATTGGGTGGAACTTACTATTGTGGTATGTTAGGATATGCAAATATCACATGATGTTTCCAATAGGGATTTGCTCAATATGCAAATTATGCGTGGGGTGAGAGCAATCAGCTTATGCATGGGAGTTTCAATGTTCAAAGGAAATTTTTCGAAGAGTGTTAGGGCTGATTTTAGATTAGATCAGCTTTGTTATAACGCTGGCGTATTGGTAGAGGACTTGAGGTTAGACAGTCCATAAAGGAAATCGCCAATCTCTTTTCTGTGAAGCATTCTGCAAATTTTTGCTTATGAATACAATTGCAAACAAACAGGACAGTTCTTCTGTGACAAGTTGGTCGTATTATGGCTAGAACATCCTCTTATTTCCAGTACATCATATTACTGGGCAAATATAATCGTCAAATGGCCACACAAACTCTCCGAGCAATGGCTGTCACAAAAACAGAATAGTCGATATCCGTGAGTACAGTGAGGAGAATGCTACATGATAAAGGACTATATGCTCGGGAACCACAAGTTTGTTTCCTTTTGAGCTCTAAGGCCAGAGGAGAACAAATAAAGTGTTGTTGTCAGTATGGGACTTGAACAGAAGAGCAACGGTCCAATGTACAATGGTCAATAGAACAAATCGTGACGGATAAGTCACGATTTGCCGTAGATTCAGACAATAAATCCGTAAGTGTATGTAAAGAACGAGGAATTTGCAACCAGCATAACAACATTAATTATCAAAACGTTTTTAGTCGTGGTAGTGTTGCGGTATGGGCTAGATTACCTTTGGAATATCACACCAAATTGCACGTGTTCAGACTAATACAATGGGAAAAGGTATCGAAGGTAAAGGTGCAAGTCTGTAAACACTTTGTGATACTCTAAGCAAAGTAGTGGGTCCGGATTTTGTTTTATTGTACATATCGAGCATATCGAGCAAATCAGGTCGGCTATTACCCTGAGAATAAAGTTATTGCTCATAAGCTGTGGCAAGTATGTAATTTGGACATCATTCATATAGGGAATATTTAGGATGCTTTCAGAAGAGCTATCTCTGGCCTTCTACCACCACCCCTCCTCCCCCCCGTCAAAAAAAAAACCTCTTCAATTTCTTCTATACGTAACTTTTGTCAAAAGTCGAAGAAGGTCACATCCCATATTGAGTCTTGCTTGGTTTGTTTTTATAGTATACAATACATTTTTTATAATAATGTAATACTTTTTCCGAGTGTATTAAGTGTAAAGTAAATACTTAAATTGTAAAACAATACCTAAATAGTGTTTTTTTTTATATTTATATTACTCTCATGGATATATTGTCCAATTAACTATCTACTTGCGAAATTGGTAGTCGATAAAAAATAACATTTTCTGCCACGTGCTTAACTTTTTTAAGACAAACTTAAATCAATCTTTGTTATTAAATCAATCTTTTTAAGACAATCTATAATATTAGTTATTAAACATGAGAAGTTAAGGCATCACTATACTCACAGTAATAATCTAGCCATATCAGATAACATACTGACATAAAATCTCCCTTTATCATTGCAAATTTATTTTCAAACATATAATATAAGGCACATTTCTGGCTTTTATTCCAATCATCGAAAATATTTATATTTTTCCTTTTTGCAGAAGCAATTTACTGCGGAAACAAAGTAACTGAAAATTTTAATCAAATCGGAAAAAAAAAATAATACTGAACCTCTTTGGCAAACGTCCTTAAAGAAATGCTAGTTTCAATATATATTACGGACCATAAATCAAGGGATTTTTAATTACATGTCGGGGGGGTTCTTTTCTGTCAAATAACCTAAGATCACAGAGGTGAAAGAAAAAAAAGTCATAATTCTTTTTGTGAAACGTTATTTTTTTAATGACATCAAAATGGAATATTAAGACATATTTTACCATATTCGAGGATGAAATATTATGATGTAATTTACACGAATTATTGCACTCATAATGTAAAAGAAAGGATTATTTTGGTCGGGAATTTTGAGGTAATTTAAATGCTGTGTTTGAATAAGAAAGTCAGTGCATTAAATAAATAATAATTATTTTTTACAATGGCCAGGCAATGATACAGTTTAAATAAATTATAATAATATTGAAACTTTAGAGAGCTATATACATAAAAACTATGTTATTTAGTAAATAGTTTAACAAATTATCAGATTCTGTTTTATCCATATGCTTCCATGTTTTATACATGTCGCTCATCGACGACAAACGTTTCTTAAAATTTTTATTACTTATTCAAAAGAACGCATTTATATATTTTCTGATACATTTTGACAATTATCAAATTAAGAAGTGAAGTTTGTTCTTCAAACTATATTATAAATATATTTCATTTACTCATTTTCGTTTTCTAGCCAACGACTGTAACGTGCTGAAAACACCGGTTCCCGTTAGATCAACGAAGTTAAGCAGCATCGGGCGTGGTTAGTACTTGAGTGGGTGACCACTTGGGAACACCGCGTACTGTTGGCACATTTTAATCGACGTGGTGGCCGAACGGTCAAGACGAGCGTTTCCAGCGATTGATCGGCCGCCACGTTGTGGGTTCGAGTTCCACATAAAAGACATGGATCTTTGTGTTGTTGGGCGCAATGTGTTCCCACCCCCACTGGTGCGCTGGGGCAACGTCTTTGACGGCTAAAAGGTTCACAGTTCTGGCCGATGTATAGGCGAAGATGAAAGAGTCAATGCCTGGCCATTGGAAAAAAAATCGGTTTCTTCTCTCTCTTTTTTTTCTTTTTTTTTTGCAAATTTTGCAAGAAAAATTTGAAAAATCTGTATTGTTTGCCCAGCTGATCACAATTATAGTATGTTGCCATTCATTTTAAAGGGCTTGAAAATATATTTCGATAGATACCAAGTTTGACACTGTATACCCTAGAGGGGTAACTTCCCCTCCCCGCCCCCGAGGGGCTTATGACGTCACAAATAAAAAACTAGCTATGATGGTTGAACCAACCTCTTTTATGCATAATTATGTTAAATTGTGTCCTATGACGCCATGTTAGGATAATATAAAATTTCAAATAAATTTCGAAAATTTCGATCGAATTAAAAAGCATTATATTTTGTTTTAGTTTTTTGTTAACAAAGATATAAAGTTTCGTGATATCGCCGGCAGAAACATTGCACTTGCTGCAGCATGTGCAATGTTTCTGCCGGCGACTTCCCCAAACTCTGGCAGAATTTGATATTCGCACGTTGTTCTTCAAACGCCTTTTTCGTGTTCGACAAACGTCGTGTTCGACTACAGTTCACTGACACGCATTGTCAGCGTTGGCCATTTTCACATATTGCGTCACATGTGCCTCTACGCCACGGTAAAATAGTTCTCCTCTCCTCCAATCAGGGTTGGAGATATCAGCACTGTCTCCGAACTTTTTTTTGTTCCTACCTTGTATATATATAGTAAGCGACAGAAATATGCATGAAAGAATTTATTTTTCAAATTTATATTTATTTTTTTAAAAAGCTCGTATAGTGTTCGAATAATCAGCTTGATAAATTGTGGAAGTATGAAAATTTTACTTTTTCAAGATTGTAATGATTAGTTTTCAAGATTATCTTGAAAACTAAAAGTGACAACTCTAAACAATAAGCAAGAATTTGTAACTCTTTGAAAGTTCTAAAAGTATACAGCCAAATGTTAGTAAGAGTTCTTTTTTGACAATACTAATGTTGAGTATTCTTTTGCAAAATGCCGTTTCCGCTCCATTACTTCTCCATTTGATTGGGGATACCGCCGATTTATTTTCTGCTATACACTGAATTTATCTCAAAATTAAAATTTATATCCCACGCTTGCATTCATGCGAAATGCCATACCGTATGCGAAACGCATCTTCAGCAAATAAACATATCTCCAAATATATATATTCTCCACATCCATAAATTCACATCATTTATTCATACTTTATATTCACATTTATAAAACCTCAAAACCGCACCCAGTATTGTCTGCTACACCATCTTACATTTATCATCCATACTACACAGTCAATTCACCCACTTTAGGTATAGGAGAAAGCCTTTACTTTCTCTTATGACCTCTGCCTTATCAACTGAATTATCGATTTTATGATTATCATTTATCTAACAGCTAGTCGTTTAGTTCTGGTTTTGAACAGCTCCTTTAAAGTGCTTTTACCGGTTTTATATTAGAACATGAACGGTTAGAAAGCAGGCTAGAATTTCCAGGGTCTTTTAAAAAATTCAAAGTGTCCTCTATAAGAAAATCTAAAGTATACATTTCGCAAGGTGAATTATCTAGAGTATAAGTTTGCTCTTGATTTTCTTACATTTTCATATATTGTTAAGGTCTACATTTATCATTATCAAAATCAGAAAAAGAAAAATCACACGTGGACAGTATATGACTTCCCCAACATACTTAAATTCATTGTATCTTTATTTTATAATTCGTTAAATTGAGATTAATTACACACAAAATAACACGGATAATTATTTGAAATTGCACCGAATTTGACGTTTTTACATTTTAATAATAATTCAATGTGGCTACTGTATATATTTTCAAAGGTGGTGTGACAAAAATACGAAAAAGCTAATATATTTCAAGTACGGTTGGCCTTAGAGTTATGTGGTTTATCGTTAGGGATGTACCGAATATTTTCTGTTTATATTCAGTATTCGGCCAAATGGGCCTAAAAGCCGAATATTCGATTTTGTCGAATATTATGACATTCGGTCACCGAATATTACACTTTTTTATGCTTTTTTGTGTGAACAATTTTAATTTATATAAAAGATTATTTAAACGAATCTCTAAAAAAAGGGAAACAATAATACGAAAAATAAAAATATACAACTACATAATAGTGCTTTAACCAACAAATTAAAATTTAATTAAAAACAAAATTGGCATTCAAACATGAGAAACTTTAAAAAGAAATCATAAAAATCGTTATCACACACCAAAATAATTTTTGTTAAGTTTCATTTACTTTCAGTATTTCAAATGAAATGCATATATACTTTTCATTCATATTTATAGTTCAGCAGTTTTAAATTATGGGATACAAATATAAGTATCTATGCATTTTCAGGCATTAATCTATTTCATTTTTTTTGCATAGATGGACCCTGCCTCTGAAAACAAATGTTCACTGTACACACTATTTGCAAGTGCAGAGAAGTATATTTTGGCAAATTTTGCCAGTGTTGGATATTTATGTTCGTTTTGACCCCACCACACCAGAGGACTATATTTTCAAGGTAAAAGCAGTAGTCCAAGATAAGATAAGAATCAAGCTCTCGGGCATAATGCAGGCTTTTCTGTCTAGAAGCCGAATAAGATAAATTATCTTAATCTTTCGTCGTCAAAAATTACGTATAAAACAATAATTTAATTCATACATTTGAACTTGCACAGTCTTCCATTTTAAATTCAAGAATTTTTGCTCGCCATTTCGCAAAAAGGACCAGTTCTTTCTTTTCAAATCGTGTCAAAATCTATCAGCATCAGAGTGTCCCACAATTGATTTATTTATCAAATTTTGTGAAATTAAGTTAATTAGTTATTCGTCTAGAGTGGATGCTTTTTGAGGGCCATTACACAAAAAAGTGAGGTTCTTTTCTTCGAACCATGCCAAAATCTAATCAGAACCGTGTAACCCACAAGTGACTTATCTACCAAATTTTCAAAATTTGATCCATTGGTTTTTTCTGCATTGAACATTGCATTGGTTTTTCTGCTGGATTAGATATATGCATTGCACAGACAAACGCAGAGACGTTTGGATAAAAATAGATTTTTCGGGTTCTAGTGTGCTCGAAACATCAAGATCCGTCGAAAATTCGTGTTGCAATTTTCGGCTTGATCCTAATATTTTTCTTACACATTACCATGATTGTAGAAAAGTAAAAAATTGCATCAACATATGACCTCTTGTGTGCAAGTCATTCTTGTAAACGATGTCGTTAAAAATCTTTAAAAAAATTCGTTATCCAGTTAGCAGCAAGTACATGCTGCTGAAGAAGTTAATGATATACGCCACTATAATTAAGCTTGTCATAGATAGATGCACTAACACTCTTAATAGGTTAAGTAACATTTATTTTCAAAGTTTTATTTTGTGCAACAAGGTATCCAGCTTAGCGTGGAATAGTAGCCATCTTAACCAAAAAGCGGTTCTGTGTTGTGTTATTTTTGTTATAAATCCAACCTGGTCTGGCCAGGGACTAAATCAGATCCATGATTACATTTAAAAAAAAATCTGATGTGGGCAACACATGACTTTCCTTATATAATGAAATGAATTTATTACTTTTACAGTAAAATAAATAGGTTTTTCTTCTAGTAGATACTAATATCCTTTCCAAGATATTGACTTTTCGACAATTAGTCGCCATTTTCATTGATTTAGCGTCATTTTTATCCATTTGGCGAGATTTTCGTTAATTTGGCAACATTTCAAAAAGTCGCCAAGTTGGCGACATTCCGCCAATTTTGTCGCCAAAATCTCGCCAAGCGTTATGGACAAAGAAATAAGTTATATATATATATATATATATATATATATATATATATATAACTTATTAGATATTGAATTTTCGACATATATTATATAACTATTATTATATATTTATATATTACTAGCAGCATACCCGTTCTTCGTACGGAGTATATAATATAAAGAAACTTGAAATTCATAATCATGCTCAAATTCTTATAGTATACTAAATGACATGTTTAATCAAAATATTCTGTTAAAATATTTAATATAATGCTCCTAAAAAGAAGTTTAAGAATCTCTGTTCTCGCTATATAAAATTATCTTCATGGACATATCTGAAGAATAAAACATCTTGGACCCCTTATGTAAGCAAATATAAAAAAAATATGGAATTGAATCAATATATGCAAAATAAAAGCGTTAAAATTGTATGGGACCCGTACTAATTATATACGCGAATATTAGAAAATATAACCTGTATTAGTAGATTACATGTATAAATTGAAAATACCAATAAACCCGTAATCTTTAAATCTGAAGACAGTCATTTATTCCAATATATGTCAAAATTAAAGTGCTAAAATTATATGGGAAGATATACACGTACTACTTATAATGTCCGATTATTAGTAGAAGATTATCCGTTTTGCAATATGAGTCACAAATGTTTTTTGGTAAAATACAACAGACGACGTAATAAATTGAATATATAATTAATCCCCTTAATCTTCATACCAGAAGACTGTACTTGATTCCAATATATATGCCAATATATGTCAAAATATATGCCAATATACCTGTACTACTTATATTCTCGTAGGTTAGAAGATATACCCGTGCATTCCTAGAAGATTACTCGTTCAACGTACAATATGCGTGTGTCAGCAATTTTTGCCGCAATAAAACAATGGCGTAATAACATAAAAATATCAATAATCCCTGAATCAATAATTCCGGAAAATATCAATAATAATAATGTTTAAACCTGAAGAGTATAATT
The DNA here is from genome assembly GCA_951213105.1 of Amaurobius ferox. Classification (NCBI taxonomy): domain Eukaryota; kingdom Metazoa; phylum Arthropoda; class Arachnida; order Araneae; family Amaurobiidae; genus Amaurobius; species Amaurobius ferox. Next base: position 31,240,501 of record OX578143.1, read on the forward strand.
GATATTATCCAGTCCAAAATGAAATGGCAATGAAATTTATTTTATATACATATCTTCATTATTCAAATCGGAAAGGATTTAATAAAAATCGTCTGCCGCATAAACACATTGGATTTAAATCCGTTGCTAAGCGACATGATATCATTTGCTTCAAATAAATTGGTAGAAAAAATAACGTCTAAATAGTTATATTTCTATGAAACATTTGGCGACAGTTTCGTCAAATTAGCGACATTTTAAAAAATCGCCAAATTTATCGCCAATTGGGACTGTAGAACTGACAGTTCCACTTTGCGACAAATTGACGAAATATCATCACAATACTATCCCCTAACAGAAAACAATTAATATCATTTATGTAGCGCAATTTTATCAATTTCAAGATATTTTTATAGATTTGAAAACATTTTTATCAATTTGGTGACATTTTAAAAATTCGCTAAATGTATTACTAAGTAGGATGGTTGGTCTGACAGATAAATGCTAACCAAACATCATTTCAGTACTCTCTTCTAACAAAACAAAAAAAAAATTTCATTGATATGTAGAAGACCCAAGCCACGCCACACGACCAACCCGAAGGTTTATGGCAGCTGTTTGTGTGTCGTTTATATCAATTTGGCGACATTTCCGTCAATTTGTCAAAGTTTAAGAAAAGTTATCAAATTAGCGATATCCCTCCAAATTCGTAGCTTTGAATTTGCAGATCTGAATGAAACATTCTTATCCCGTTTCAATATACTAAATGAAAACACTACAATTGTATTAGAAGTTATACCCGCTCTACTCTTTTTCTGTTTCAACAATCGGCTATATGAATTTATTGGCTAAACACAATATATGAGTTTAGTAGCTAAATACGATATAAGCTTGAAAACTATTTGCCAAAATAAATGAAATTGATGTACGCAGTCAGCAATTAATATAATTAAAAGAAAAATCAAACCGTCCATTCATAAGATATACTTTTATATCCATTTATCCATTTATTTATTATTTAAATCGAAAAAAAAATAATAAAAACATTAACAAACACATTTAATTTAATTGCGATGCCGAGCAACATGATATATCCTCCTAAAATGTTAAAATTTATTAACCACTAACAGCACACCCGTTATTCGTACGGAGTGTATAATTTAAATAAACTTAAAGTTCGCAATCATGTGCAAATTCCGTTAAAATATTAAATTTATTGCTCCTAAAGAGAAGTTTAAGAATATATGTTCTCACTATGCAAAATTATCTTCACGATCAGATCTGAAGAATAAAACATCCTGCCCCCTTTTGTAAGCAAATTTACAGAAGAAAAAATAGGAATTGAATGAATATATACAACCCCGTACTAATTATATTGTCGCAGATCAGAAAATATGCCAATGTGTTAGTAGAAGATTACCCGTATTACAATATGCGTCTCAAAAATATTTGCCAAAATAAAAGAGATGACGTAATAAATTGAAAACATCAATAATATCCGTACTCTTTATACCAGAAGGTCGTAATTGATTCCAATATATGCCAATATATATCAAAACATATGTCAATATACCTGTACTACTTATATTCTCGTAGATTAAAAGATATACACGTGTATTTGTAGAAGATTCGTACAACATACAATATATGAGTTTAAACAATTTTTGTCATAATGAAATAATTGCATAATAACTTGAAAATATCAATAATCCTTGAATCAATAATCCCCGAAAATATAAATAATAATAATTTTTAAACCTGAAGACCGTAATTGATATTATCCAGTCAAAAATGCTATAAGAAAAATCAAATCGTTCTTTTCTAAAATATATTTTTATATCCATTTATTCATTATTCAAATCGAAAAAATAATTATTAAAATTAACAGGCAGATTTAATTTAATTGCGTTTCTGAGTAACATGATATAAGATAGAATCTTATAACATGTTAAATATGTCATGTCTTATAACATAAACTGCGAAATTAAATAACGATTTTGATTTCTCTATACTTCTCATTGTTCCGTAAAAGCTTGTTTTAAATAAACCATGAACCATGGAGATAGATTTCCCCTTTAAATCATGTTTCAAACAATTCATGTTTTCAGAAAGTGACTAATTAACGCAAAAAATCTCCCATCAAACTCAGAGATTAAATTTTAATTCACTTTCAAACGATTTTCAAGCTTTTCGTTTGGATAAACCACGGAGTTAGGGAGTAGAACTCCTAGGAAAAAGTTCCGTTTTTCATTAATATCTCGACAACCCCAGGTCTTAGAAACTCGAAACTTGGACAAAATTTATGGGGGTATATTTCAAGGCTATTCACCAAATTTCATTAAATTCGGTTCAGCCGTTTTTCCGTGATGATGAGACAAACGAAAATTTCGTTTTTTACTAATATCCCGAGAACCACTGGTCGTAGAAACTCAAAACACGGATATAATTTTAAGTGGGGCTATTTCTGGGCTACCCACAAAATTTCATCAAATTCGGTTCAGCCGTTCTCCCGTGATGGTGTGACAAACAGACAGACAGACAGACAGACAGACAGACAGACAGACAGACAGACAGACAGACAGATTTTCATTTTTATTTATATAGATATAACTTATTAGGTATTGAATTTTCCACAATTAGTCGTCATTTTCATTGATTTAGCGTCATTTTTATCCATTTGGCGAGATTTTCGTTAATTTGGAACATTTCAAAAAGTCGCCAAGTTGGCGACATTCCGCCAATTTCGTCGCCAAAATCTCGCCAAGCGTTATGAACGAAGAAATAAGTTATTCTTACAGCAGATAAATTGGCGTTCAAATGCAAAAGTATTACTCTATATCTATATTAAGTATCTTTTTTCATGAATGGAACGAGCTAGATCCACGAGAATGATGTCACCCAATTTATCGCATGATGTTATATATGAAAAGTGAACATGTTTCTCAATAGGAAATATTTTTTTTCTATTTTATTTGACTTTTTGATAATTTTTTTGAAAAATGTGCGATATCTCGAGAACGGTTCATGTTAGCGTTCTAAAATTTATGTCAATCGTTTTCTAATGAAAAATTACATAAGGAATGTCTATTTACGTAACTTTATTATTGGTTTTGATTTTTTGACGATTTTTTCAAAATTTCATTCGAAAATTTAGGGGGGTTCTGAACATTCGATTGCGTATAAAAACAATAGGCTTCCAGTGTTTACAGATTGTGATTTTTGTACCAAATTTGGTTCGAATCGGTCCATTCGTTCGTCAGTTATCGTCTCCACAGACCCACTGACACACACACACACACACATACACACACAGGTTAGTTTTTGGTGGAAAACGAGGACGCTGCGGGGAACACACCAAACTGAGGACCTCCAGAAATAATGATTTTTCTGATATAGTTTTCACATTTTAGGCATCCTGGAAGGAAGTTAATGACATATGTGACAAGAAAATTTTAAAAATAGGTTTATTTCAAGTTTGTATTTTTGCAAGGTAAACGAGGACCATGTTTATACACCGTTAGAATGCGGACCATGTATATACACCGTCAGAATGCGGACAATGCATATACACCGTTAGAATGCGGACAATGCATATACACCGTTAGATTGCGGACAATGCATATACACCGTTAGAATGCCGACGATGCATATACACCATTAGAATGCGGACGATGCATATACACCATTAGATTGAGGCCCATGCATATACACCGTTAGAATGAGGGCAATGCTTGGCATTAGATATGCAGGTTCTTACCGTACCTATATACAGGTTCTTACCCTACGTATATCTAATAACTAAGAAAACGAGGGTATGTATATCTATTAACTAAGGATCGTGAATACATATTTTTACTGCGGACACTATATTTAAAACTAAGAACTGTGTAATATTTATATATGTACGCTAGATGTGCTGCAACGTCTTTCATTCGAAGCTAGTTGAAAAGTGAACTGAAATTACCTAAAAAAAGATGTGTTCGTAGTTAGAAAAGAAGAAACATAAGAAATATTACATTCTGTAACACATGCCCTAACACATAACCGAATGAATGCAAAATTGAGAAAAAAAGATTAAATATATAAAAGTGTATTATACACAAAACCCACTTATAAGGGGCGCCCCCCAAAATAAGGATGGCTCTCCCATTGCAGATACCAACATCCATGGACCTGTTTCGCGTTTATTATGCGTTCGTCAGCATGGAAGTTACAGCTCGTCAGCTGCAATGGTAGTACAAAACTTGCTAAAATCCACAATTTTTACGGAAAATGACAATTTTAATCCTTCTATATGGCAGGCATAAAATTGATTAAAAATTGTAGTTGGGGTGTCTTTCATATTTTTGGGAACGTCCCTTATAGGCGGATTAGTTTTTTATGAAATTTGCCTGTGCAGCTCCGTGTGGCCTGAGTTAAATTGTAAGAAAATATTATGGCAACCACGTGGAAGGACTGAAATTGTCAGTTCCCATAGAGAGAGAAGCTCACAAAAAATTGTAACACGTTTCTTACTATCATTACAGATTTCTGCTATTCTTTGCTGACGAGCGCATAATAAGAGCGAAACCCGTCCATGGAAGGTAGTATCTGCAATGTGTCTTCTATATAAACATGTTTCTAAAATTTTTTAATTTATTTAAAAAATGTTATTTTGGAACAACAAATTTTCACTAAATGCTCTATATACGTATTATTATTCATGTATTGCATTATACGTATTATTATTTTGCTGTATTGCATACGGTCTGAATAACAGATTGATGAACTTCGGGGTGGGATAGTCCAGTGGTTAAGTGGGATTGCCCTCGGAGGACCCGAGTTCGATTCTAAGTTCTGCCTAAACTGACCCTCTGTTCACGCTGAGTACGGGCACGTTCAATATGTGGGTTTGAAAGTTTTTCCGAGAAGTTGATGTTAAAGGAAGGAGGACACGGTCCCTGTGGATGTCGCCCCCACTGGATTATGGTTTAAATTGCGTGGCACTATCCCTGCCGTTCAAACAGACCGTCTCACTGAATATTTGCAGCTAATATAACAACAGAAAAAATTATATACATGCGAATGTAATCAGACACTGCATTCTATTTCTATTCCAAGTCATTATAACACCTATCATTTAAATACCATAGCCTCTGCTTCATCCATATGGGTTATCGTATTCTTTAAACAACTGTATATTTTCGGTTTCTTTTACAGAATAGCATAAAAAATAATAAAAACTATTTTAATATATGTCATTAAAGCATTCAATTTTTCTGGATTTTTATATAAAGAATATTTTATTTCGCCCTCTTTTTTTTATATATTTTTCAAAATTATAATTTTGTCCAGAAACAATTTGATTAGTATTAATATATTATTTATTTTCAAAAATTATCTAATCAAATTATCAAATTCAATAACTGTCTTCCGTCAGGATATCTTTCCTCAAAATTTTGAATTCGAAAATTCTCAAGAAAACAGTACTTATTCTATACAATAGTATGTAAAAATAAAATATATTTTTTGTATTCTGATGAAGATTGCAACGGAAGTAGAATTACCCAATGCGATATTACGAATATATAAAAAAGTTCAGTGGACACTTAAACTCCATATCCTTTATATTTAAAAAACGGAACTAATCTTCTATTTGAAATAATTTTTCTTTTAAATGACATATTTGTTTCTCATACTAATTGTATAAAAATAATTTCTTTCCCTCTAAATTATTCGAATTCGAGATATTATTAAATAAGCAGGTTTCAAAACTTTTTGAGTCCACCTCGAATACTATTGAATGTGTGAGATAAGAACACGATAATAAGGAATGCAGCTACTAATAAATTATATGTGGAATCTGATAGCATGCTTTTTTAATTTTCCTAATAAGAACTCAACTTTTTAGGACTTTAAGATTTTATAGCAATATTTGTTTTCAATATAACTTTTATTCCCGAAATTATACTACATGTATAAGTTGTATATGTTTAAATATTACACAGATAAACGTACATTTATCGGCGTGATTAAGCTGTTGCTAATTTAAAAAAACATAACTTTTAAAGTAGTATTTCTATGTTATACTTTAGAAGAATAACTTGGATACAAAATTTGAAATATATTTTTTTTCTTTACCTACATCAATATATCTCTACGTTCCAGATATTTTTTAATTACAACTTTCTTTTTAATTGTAACAACCAGATAGAAAATTTGTTTGAAAATGTTTCAAAAGAAACAATTAAAAATATTGTTTCGTGTCAAGAAAACGCAAGTTACATTGCCCTAACAATAAAATTCAATTGGAGCTTTAGTTACAGATGTTTGATTTTTATTTTCTGTGTTCTACATGAGCATATATTTAGTTTGAAATGTAAACTTTCCATAAATCCTATGAATGTAAATTTTCCTCATGCAATGTCGTGGCGTCATTAACAAGCATTTCCGGTTTCAAGGGAGAAGGTGCTAAGACCTAATCAAAGGACCTAACCCATTACTTCTATAGCGTGAAATCCCCCCCACGTTCTATAGCCCTGCCATAAGGTAGAGCATGCCTTCAGGCTATAGTCTCTTTAGTAGAAGATGTCTGCGTGAACAGTACTGCTGATAATATATCCAGTATCTGGCACTCGACGCTTAGAGCCATCCCCCGTACTACATACTTCAAAGGAATCCGAAACATGTTTGCTCGCTCTGTGACATCAGAAAGTTTCAAGCAAAGAGCTCGAATCGGTTTGAAGCCATGCATCCTTCATAAGATGAAACTACCATCTACTAATGTTGGTCTGTGCAAAATTATATTGCGCAAGTCTCTTTTACATTCACATTATTTATAAGTAGATATAAAATAGTATCCAACATTCAAATGATGAAATTATTTTTATTAACACTTTACAACATAGTTGAAAAGTGTTTATGACTTTGTTCAATTTGTCTGTCTGTCTTTCTGTCCGTTCGCACAATAACTGCCGTAAAAAAGACTTTATCAAAACGAAATTTAGTACGTTGTTGAGATGGTCTGTGGAACATATGGGAATGTAAATGAATAACATTACCCAATTAGTTTTGGATTGAATCCGGATTGAAGAAATGAAATACATTGAACCCTATGGGATCTAATTTTTCAAACATTTTTTAAGCGATTTATATTTCGATGACGTCATTTGAATAAGGTTTGAAAGAAGTTTTAAGCATGGAGTTAGAAAATACTTTTACCTCCATGGTTTAATTTTTCAAGTAAAATAAATTATTGTAGTTCTGTGATAGTTAAAACAGGAAAGGTCAATCATACATGAAGCATTGATTATGAAACACATTCCAAATACAATACAATTTTATTTAAACATCTCTAAAATGCGATACATTCAGAAGTGATATTTTAAAATTATCACAATGCTACAATAATTTATTATATTTGAAAACTTAGAACGTCATTGAAAAAAAAAAGAACCTTATTCAAATAACGTCTTCGAAATATAAATCGCCTGGCTCTCTATGTAAATGTAGTAAATATTTCATTTAAAACCTTTTATTCCATTCTTTTTATTCATCACAATACTATAATATACTTTTTACTTAAAAACATAAAACCATGGAAGTAAAAATATTTTCTAACTCTACTATACTTAAAACTTATGCTTGAAATTTATCAAAAAAAGCAATGCTAAAAAATCGTCTGCTGCTCTATGTAAAATCAATGAATATTTCATTCATCAGCTTTATTCAGCTTTATTTATTTTTCATCATCTTTATTCATTTCTCATCAGCTTTTTTCCAGTCTCCAGAGCTAAATTTTGTGTTAAAAAAATTCAGAAATTCTTATACAACTCATCTTACAACTTGATGTGTTTACATTCTGCATACGTTAAAATTAAACTCCGTTGTAGCAATAATCAAAGTTTAATGATCATTTGAGCTAAAAAATATTATAATTGCGTTGGCGTAGAATACAGATGAATAGAAAAACCCCCCAAAACAGTGGTTTTAGGACAGATGCAATATTAAATATAAATTAAAAATACTTTTAAAAGTCACGATTTTGACACAGGATGGATGCCATATTTTATTTGTCCTGTGGTCTTTTCATTTAATATAGGTGTAATTACTATTTTATTTTTTATTTAAAAAACTACCGAATATATTTTGCTTAAATTTTTTTTATATATTTTATGGGATAATTTAAATATTTCCTAAAACTTTCGAAACAATTTGTGAATTTTAAATTCGCTTAAAAAATGTTTGAAAAATTGGGTTCCATAGGGTTCAATATATTTCATTTTATTTTCCCGGGTTCAATCCAAAACTAATCGAGCGATATTGTTCATTTACATTCCCATATGTCTTACAGACCGTCTAACCAATATACTAAAATTTCATTTTGATAAAGTCATATTTACGGCAGTTATCGTATGAACGGACAGACAGACAGACAGGATGAACAAAGTCATAAACATTTTTCAACTATGTTGTAAAGTGTATAAATATGTTATAAATATCGCATCTGAATATATCGTATTTTAGAGATGTTTAAATAAAATTACAGTTGGAAATTGTTTTATAATAAATGCTTTATGCATGATTGGTGTTTCTTATATTTATACTAGCAGCATACCCGTTCTTCGTACGGAGTATATATAATAAAGAAATTTATAATTCGGAATCATGTGGAAATTCTGCTAAAATATTAAATTTATTGCTCAAAAAGAAAAGTTTAAGAATATCTGTTCTCACTATGCAAAATTATCTTCACGGGCAGATCTGAAGAATTAAACATCCTGGCCCCTTTTGTAAGCAAATTTACAAAAAAAAGGAATTGAATAAATATATGCAACCCCGTACTACTTATATTGTCGCAGATTAGAAAATATGCCAGCGTGTTAGTAGAAGCTTACCCATATTGCAGAAAGAGTCTCAAAAATATTTGCCAAAATAAAAGAGATGACTTAAAAAATTGAAAGTATCAAAAATCCCCGTAATTTTAATACCAGAAGGTCGTAATTGATTCCAATATATGTCAATATATATCAAAATATATGCCAATATACCTGTACTACTTATATTCTCGTAGATTAGAAGATATACCCATGTATTTGTAGAAGATTACTCGTACAACGTACTATATATGAGTTTCAACAATTTTCGTCATAATAAAACAATTCCATAATAATTTGAAAATATCAGTAATCCCTGAATCAACAGTCCCCGAAAATATCAATAATAATGATGTTTAAACCTGAAGACCGTAATTGATATTATCCAGTCAAAAATGCAATGTCAATGAAATTTATTTTATATACATATCTTTATTATTCAAATCGGAAAAGATTTAATAAAAATCGTATGGCACATAACACATTGGATCCGTTGCTAAGTGACATGATATCATTTGCTTTAAATAAATTGATGGAAATTATATCATCTGAATAATGCAATCTCCATGGAAGGTTTGGCGACATTTTCGTCAATTTAGCGATAACTTAAAAAATCGCCAAATTTATCGCCAAGTGGGACTGTAGAACTGATAGTCCCATTTTGCGACAAATTGACGAAACATCATCACAATACTATCCCCTAACAAAACACAATTAATTTCATTTATTAAGCGCGATTTTATCAATTTCATGATATTTTTATGGATTTAGAAATATCTTTACCAATTTGGTGATATTATAAAAATTCCTTAAATGTGTTACTAAGTAGGATGGATGGACTGACCGACAAATGCTACAGAAACATCATTTCAGTACTTTATTCTAAAAAACAAATTTAATTTAATTGATTTGGGTCATTTTATCAATTTGGAGACATTTCCGCTAATTTGGTAAAGTTTAAGAAAAGTTACCAAGTTATTTAGAGATATTCCTCTAAATTCGTAGCTCTGAATTTGCAGATCTGAAGAATAAAATATCCTTATCCCGTTTGTATATACTTAATGAAAACACTAAAATTGTATTAGAAGATACATACACCCGTCCTACTCCTTTTCTGCCTCAACAATCGGCTAAATGAATTTATTAGGTAAACACAATATATGAGTTTATTAGCTAAACACAATATATGAGCTTGAAACCCCTTTGCTAAAATAAATGAAAGTGATGTACGCAGTCCGCAATATATATATAATTAAAAGAACAATCAAACTGTTTATTTATAAAATATATTTTTAGATCCATTTATTTATTTTACAAATAGAACAAGAAAGATCAATCATGCTTAAAGCATTGATTAAGAAACACTTTCCAACTTCAATGCAATTTTATTTAAACATGTCTAAAATGCAATACATTCCTCGGTAATATTTTAAAACTTCTCACAATACTACATGGATTTATTATAGTTGAAAACTTAAACATTCATCCAAAAAAATGAACTTCATTCAAATGACGGCATTGAAATATAAATTGCCTGGTTTAAACATCTCTAAAATGTGATATATTACTCGGTAACTATTTTAGAATTATCATAATACCACGATAATTTATTATATTTAAAAACTTCATCGAAAACAACTGAAATTCATTCAAATGACGTCATAGAAAAAATAACACGCCTGGCTCTCTCTAAAAAGGCAGCATTTCATTCATAAATAATTTCCCATTCATGTCATTCATCACAATACTATAATAATTTATTTTATTTAAAAATTAAGACCATGGAGCTATAAGTAATTTAACTCTATGCTTAAAACTTCATCGCAAAAAATCGTCCTTCTCTCGGTAAAGTCAATGAATATTTCTTTCATATCAGCTATGCTGACTCCATGAGCTAAATTCTTTTGCATTAAAAAAATACAGCAATTCCTATACAACTCATCCTACATATTTTGCTGTTTACATTTCACATAAGTGAAAAATAGGCTTCGTTAGAGAAATAATCAAAGTTGGATGCTCATTTAAACTCAAATATATTGTCATTGCGTTGTTTCAGTATGTAGATGCACAGAATTTAAGCGAAAATAAAGAGGTTTTACGACGAATACAACACTCAATATGAATTAGAAAGAACTTTAAAAATGACGATTTTGAGACAAGATGGATGCCGTATTATATTTTGAAGTTGGTCACGTGATCACTTCATGTAAGAGGTGTAATTATTCTTTTAATTTTTATTTAAAAAACTACTGAATATATTTCGCTGAATTTTTTTTTATATATTTTATGGAACAATTTGAATATTACCTAAAATTTTCGAAGCAATTTGTGAATTTTAAATCCGCTTAAAAATTTTTTGAAGAATTTGGTCCCATTGGGTTCAATGTATTTCATTTTTTCAACCCGGGTTCAATCCAAAACTAATTGGGTGATATTATTTATTTATATTCCCATAGGTCCTACAGACCGTCTGAACAACATACTAAAATTTCATTTTGATTAAGTCATTTTTACGGCAGTTATCGTGCTAACGGCAGACAGACAGACAGACAGAATGAACAAAGTCATAAACACTTTTCAACTTTGTTGTAAAGTGTTAAAAAATAATAATAAATATTAACAACACATTTAATTTCATTCCGTTGCCGAGCAGCATGATAGAATCTTCCTCATGAAATGCGAAATTGAATAGCCGTTTTGATTTCTTTATACTTTACATCGTTGAGTAAAACCTTGTGAAAGATGAATCATGCAGGTAGATTTTTCCATTTAAATTCATGTTTCAAGCAATTCATGTTTTCCTATAGTGACTAATTAATGCAAAAATCCTGCATTAAACTCGGAAATAAAGTTTTATTTCATTTTGGCGTTTAAAACAAACGATTTTCATCCTTTCCGTTTGGATAAACCACGGAGTTGGAGATTAGATCTCCTAAGAAAAAGTTCCGTTTTTCATTAATATCTCGACAACCCCTGGTCTTAGAAACTCGAAACTTGGACAAAATTTATGGAAGGCTATTTCAAGGCTGTCCACAAAATGTCATTAAATTCGGTTTAGCCGTTTTTCCGTGATGATGAGACAAACGAAAATTTCGTTTTTTACTAATGTCTCGAGAATCACTGGTCGTAGAAACTTAAAACACGGACTAAATTTTAAATGGGGTTATTTCTAGGCTACCCACAAAATTTCATCAAATTCGGTTCAGCCGTTCTCCCGTGATGATGGGACAAACAGACAGACAGACAGACAGATTTTTAATTTTATTTATATAGACTAGCAGCATACCCGTTCTTCGTACGGAGTATATAATATAAAGAAACTTGAAATTCATAATCATGCCCAAATTCTTATAGTATACTAAATGACATGTTTAATCAAAATATTCTGTTAAAATATTTAATATAATGCTCCTAAAAAGAAGTTTAAGAATCTCTGTTCTCGCTATATAAAATTATCTTCATGGACATATCTGAAGAAGGAAACATCTTGGACCCCTTATGTAAGCAAATATAAAAAAAAATATGGAATTGAATCAATATATGCAAAATAAAAGCGTTAAAATTGTATGGGACCCGTACTAATTATATACGCGAATATTAGAAAATATAACCTGTATTAGTAGATTACATGTATAAATTGAAAATACCAATAAACCCGTAATCTTTAAATCTGAAGACAGTCATTTATTCCAATATATGTCAAAATTAAAGTGCTAAAATTATATGGGAATACACGTACTACTTATAATGTCCGATTATTAGTAGAAGATTACCCGTTTTGCAATATGAGTCTCAAATGTTTTTTGGTAAAATACAACAGACGACGTAATAAATTGAATATATAATTAATTCCCGTAATCTTCATACCAGAAGACTGTACTTGATTCCAATATATATGCCAATATATGTCAAAATATATGCCAATATACCTGTACTACTTATATTCTCGTAGGTTAGAAGATATAACCGTGCATTCCTAGAAGATTACTCGTACAACGTACAATATGCGTGTGTCAGCAATTTTTGCCGCAATAAAACAATGGCGTAATAACTTAAAAATATCAATAATCACTGAATCAATAATTCCGGAAAATATCAATAATAATAATGTTTAAACCTGAAGAGTATAATTGATATTATCCAGTCCAAAATGAAATGGCAATGAAATTTATTTTATATACATATCTTCATTATTCAAATCGGAAAGGATTTAATAAAAATCGTCTGCCGCATAAACACATTGGATTTAAATCCGTTGCTAAGCGACATGATATCATTTGCTTCAAATAAATTGGTAGAAAAAATATCGTCTAAATAGTTATATTTCTATGGAACATTTGGTGACAGTTTCGTCAAATTAGCGACATTTTAAAAAATCGCCAAATTTATCGCCAAGTGGGACTGTAGAACTGACAGTTCCACTTTGCGACAAATTGACGAAATATCATCACAATACTATCCCCTAACAAAAAATAATTAATATCATTTATGTAGAGCAATTTTATCAATTTCAAGATATTTTTATAGATTTGAAAACATTTTTATCAATTTGGGGACATTTTAAAAATTCGCTAAATGTATTACTAAGTAGGATGGTTGGTCTGACAGATAAATGCTAACCAAACATCATTTCAGTACTCTCTTCTAACAAAACAAAAAAAAATTCCATTGATATGTAGAAGACCCAAGCCACACGACCAACCCGAAGGTTTATGGCAGCTGTTTGTGTGTCGTTTATATCAATTTGGCGACATTTCCGTCAATTTGGCAAAGTTTAAGAAAAGTTGTCAAATTAGCGATATCCCTCCAAATTCGTAGCTTTGAATTTGCAGATCTGAATGAAACATTCTTATCCCGTTTCAATATACTAAATGAAAACACTACAATTGTATTAGAAGATATACCCGCTCTACTCTTTTTCTGTTTCAACAATCGGCTATATGAATTTATTGGCTAAACACAATATATGAGTTTAGTAGCTAAATACGATATAAGCTTGAAAACTCTTTGCCAAAATAAATGAAATTGATGTACGCAGTCAGCAATTAATATAATTAAAAGAAAAATCAAACCGTCCATTCATAAGATATACTTTTATATCCATTTATCCATTTATTTATTATTTAAATCGAAAAAAAATAATAAAAACATTAACAAACACATTTAATTTAATTGCGATGCCGAGCAACATGATATATCCTCCTAAAATGTTAAAATTTATTAACCACTAACAGCACACCCGTTATTCGTACGGAGTGTATAATTTAAAGAAACTTATAGTTCGCAATCATGTGCAAATTCTGTTAAAATATTAAATTTATTGCTCCTAAAGAGAAGTTTAAGAATATATGTTCTCACTATGCAAAATTATCTTCACGATCAGATCTGAAGAATAAAACATCCTGCCCCCTTTTGTAAGCAAATTTACAGAAGAAAAAATAGGAATTGAATGAATATATGCAACTCCGTACTAATTATATTGTCGCAGATCAGAAAATATGCCAATGTGTTAGTAGAAGATTACCCGTATTACAATATGCGTCTCAAAAATATTTGCCAAAATAAAAGAGATGACGTAATAAATTGAAAACATCAATAATATCCGTACTCTTTATACCAGAAGGTCGTAATTGATTCCAATATATGCCAATATATATCAAAACATATGTCAATATACCTGTACTACTTATATTCTCGTAGATTAAAAGATATACACGTGTATTTGTAGAAGATTCGTACAACATACAATATATGAGTTTAAACAATTTTTGTCATAATAAAATAATTGCATAATAACTTTAAAATATCAATAATCCTTGAATCAATAATCCCCGAAAATATAAATAATAATATTTTTTAAACCTGAAGACCGTAATTGATATTATCCAGTCAAAAATGCTATAAGAAAAATCAAATCGTTCTTTTCTAAAATATATTTTTATAACCATTTATTTATTATTCAAATCGAAAAAATAATTATTAAAATTAACAGACAGATTTAATTTAATTGCGTTTCTGAGTAACATGATATAAGATAGAATCTTATAACATGTTAAATATGTCATGTCTTATAACATAAACTGCGAAATTAAATAACGATTTTGATTTCTCTATACTTCTCATTGTTCCGTAAAAGCTTGTTTTAAATAAACCATGAACCATGGAGATAGATTTCCCCTTTAAATCATGTTTCAAACAATTCATTTTTTCAGAAAGTGACTAATTAACGCAAAAAATCTCCCATCAAACTCAGAGATTAAATTTTATTTCACTTTCAAACGATTTTCAAGCTTTTCGTTTGGATAAACCACGGAGTTAGGGAGTAGAACTCCTAGGAAAAAGTTCCGTTTTTCATTAATATCTCGACAACCCCAGGTCTTAGAAACTCGAAACTTGGACAAAATTTATGGGGGGATATTTCAAGGCTATTCACCAAATTTCATTAAATTCGGTTCAGCCGTTTTTCCGTGATGATGAGACAAACGAAAATTTTGTTTTTTACTAATATCTCGAGAACCACTGGTCGTAGAAACTCAAAACACGGATATAATTTTAAGTGGGGCTATTTCTGGGCTACCCACAAAATTTCATCAAATTCGGTTCAGCCGTTCTCCCGTGATGATGGGACAAACAGACAGACATACAGACAGACAGACAGACAGACAGACAGACAGACAGACAGACAGATTTTCATTTTTATTTATATAGACTAGCAGCATACCCGTTCTTCGTACGGAGTATATAATATAAAGAAACTTGAAATTCATAATCATGCCCAAATTCTTATAGTATTCTAAATGACATGTTTAATCAAAATATTCTGTTAAAATATTTAATATGATGCTCCTAAAAAGAAGTTTAAGAATCTCTGTTCTCGCTATATAAAATTATCTTCATGGACATATCTGAAGAATAAAACATCTTGGACCCCTTATGTAAGCAAATATAAAAAAAAATATGGAATTGAATCAATATATGCAAAATAAAAGCGTTAAAATTGTATGGGACCCGTACTAATTATATACGCGAATATTAGAAAATATAACCTGTATTAGTAGATTACATGTATAAATTGAAAATACCAATAAACCCGTAATCTTTAAATCTGAAGACAGTCATTTATTCCAATATATGTCAAAATTAAAGTGCTAAAATTATATGGGAAGATATACACGTACTACTTATAATGTCCGATTATTAGTAGAAGATTACCCACATATTGCAATATGAGTCTCAAATGTTTTTTGGTAAAATACAACAGACGACGTAATAAATTGAATATATAATTAATCCCCTTAATCTTCATACCAGAAGACTGTACTTGATTCCAATATATATGCCAATATATGTCAAAATATATGCCAATATACCTGTACTACTTATATTCTCGTAGGTTAGAAGATATACCCGTGCATTCCTAGAAGATTACTCGTACAACGCACAATATGCGTGTGTCAGCAATTTTTGCCGCAATAAAACAATGGCGTAATAACTTAAAAATATCAATAATCCCTGAATCAATAATTCCGGAAAATATCAATAATAATAATGTTTAAACCTGAAGAGTATAATTGATATTATCCAGTCCAAAATGAAATGGCAATGAAATTTATTTTATATACATATCTTCATTATTCAAATCGGAAAGGATTTAATAAAAATCGTCTGCCGCATAAACACATTGGATTTAAATCCGTTGCTAAGCGACATGATATCATTTGCTTCAAATAAATTGGTAGAAAAAATATCGTCTAAATAGTTATATTTCTATGGAACATTTGGCGACAGTTTCGTCAAATTAGCGACATTATAAAAAATCGCCAAATTTATCGCCAAGTGGGACTGTAGAACTGGCAGTTCCACTTTGCGACAAATTGACGAAATATCATCACAATACTATCCCCTAACAAAAAACAATTATATCAGTTTGGTGACATTTTAAAAATTCGCTAAATGTATTACTGAGTAGGATGGTTGGTCTGACAGATAAATGCTAACCAAACATCATTTCAGTACTCTCTTCTAACAAAACAACAAAAAAATTTCATTGATATGTAGAAGACCCAAGCCACACGACCAACCGGAAGGTTTATGGCAGCTGTTTGTGTGTCGTTTATATCAATTTGGCGACATTTCCGTCAATTTGGCAAAGTTTAAGAAAAGTTGTCAAATTAGCGATATCCCTCCAAATTCGTAGCTTTGAATTTGCAGATCTGAATGAAACATTCTTATCCCGTTTCAATATACTAAATGAAAACACTACAATTGTATTAGAAGATATACCCGCTCTACTCCTTTTCTGTTTCAACAATCGGCTATATGAATTTATTGGCTAAACACAATATATGAGTTTAGTAGCTAAATACAATATAAGCTTGAAAACTCTTTGCCAAAATAAATGAAATTGATGTACGCGGTCAGCAATTAATATAATTAAAAGAAAAATCAAACCGTCCATTCATAAGATATACTTTTATATCCATTTATCCATTTATTTATTATTTAAATCGAAAAAAAATAATAAAAACATTAACAAACACATTTAATTTAATTGCGATGCCGAGCAACATGATATATCCTCCTAAAATGTTAAAATTTATCAACCACTAACAGCACACCCGTTATTCGTACGGAGTGTATAATTTAAAGAAACTTAAAGTTCGCAATCATGTGCAAATTCTGTTAAAATATTAAATTTATTGCTCCTAAAGAGAAGTTTAAGAATATATGTTCTCACTATGCAAAATTATCTTCACGATCAGATCTGAAGAATAAAACATCCTGCCCCCTTTTGTAAGCAAATTTACAGAAGAAAAAATAGGAATTGAATGAATATATGCAACCCCGTACTAATTATATTGTCGCAGATCAGAAAATATGCCAATATGTCAGTAGAAGATTACCCGTATTACAATATGCGTCTCAAAAATATTTGCCAAAATAAAAGAGATGACGTAATAAATTGAAAACATCAATAATATCCGTACTCTTTATACCAGAAGGTCGTAATTGATTCCAATATATGCCAATATATATCAAAACATATGTCAATATACCTGTACTACTTATATTCTCGTAGATTAAAAGATATACACATGTATTTGTAGAAGATTCGTACAACATACAATATATGAGTTTAAACAATTTTTGTCATAACAAAATAATTGCATAATAACTTGAAAATATCAATAACCCTTGAATCAATAATCCCCGAAAATATAAATAATAATAATTTTTAAACATGAAGACCGTAATTGATATTATCCAGTCAAAAATGCTATAAGAAAAATCAAATCGTTCTTTTCCAAAATATATTTTTATATCCATTTATTTATTATTCAAATCGAAAAAATAATTATTAAAATTAACAGACAGATTTAATTTAATTGCGTTTCTGAGTAACATGATATAAGATAGAATCTTATAACATGTTAAATATGTCATGTCTTATAACATAAACTGCGAAATTAAATAACGATTTTGATTTCTCTATACTTCTCATTGTTCCGTAAAAGCTTGTTTTAAATAAACCATGAACCATGGAGATAGATTTCCCCTTTAAATCATGTTTCAAACAATTCATGTTTTCAGAAAGTGACTAATTAACGCAAAAAATCTCCCATCAAACTCAGAGATTAAATTTTAATTCACTTTCAAACGATTTTCAAGCTTTTCGTTTGGATAAACCACGGAGTTAGGGAGTAGAACTCCTAGGAAAAAGTTCCGTTTTTCATTAATATCTCGACAACCCCAGGTCTTAGAAACTCAAAACTTGGACAAAATTTATGGGGGGATATTTCAAGGCTATTCACCAAATTTCATTAAATTCGTTTCAGCCGTTTTTCCGTGATGATGAGACAAACGAAAATTTCGTTTTTTACTAATATCTCGAGAACCACTGGTCGTAGAAACTCAAAACACGGATATAATTTTAAGTGGGGCTATTTCTGGGCTACCCACAAAATTTCATCAAATTCGGTTCAGCCGTTCTCCCGTGATGGTGTGACAAACAGACAGACAGACAGACAGACAGACAGACAGACAGATTTTCATTTTTATTTATATAGACTAGCAGCATACCCGTCCTTCGTACGGAGTATATAATATAAAAAAACTTATAATTCGCAATCATGTGCAAATTCTGATAAAGTATTAAATTTATTGCTCATAAAGAGAAGTTTAAGAATATCTGTTCTCACTATGCAAAATTATCTTCACGGGCAAATCTGAAGAATAAAATATCCTGGCCCCTTTTGTAAACAAATTCACACACAAAAAAAAGAATTGAATCAATATATGCAACCACGTACTACTTATATTGTCGCAAATTAGAAAATATGCCAGTGTGTTAGTAGAAGCTTAAACATATTGTAATATGAGTCTTAAAAATATTTACCTAAATAAAAAAGATGACGTAATAAATTTAAAGTATCAAAAATCCCCGTAATCTTAATACCAGAAGGTCGTAATTGATTCCAATATATGCCAATATATATAAAAATTTTGCCAATATACCTGTACTACTTATATTCTCGTAGATTAGAAGATATACCCGTGCATTTGTAGAAGATTACTTGTACAACGTACTATATATGAGTTTCAACAATTTTCGTCATAATGAAACAATGGCATAATAATTTGAAAATATCAGTAATCCCTGAATCAACAGTCCCCGAAAATATCAATAATAATGATGTTTAAAACTGAAGACCGTAATTGATATTATCCAGTCAAAAATGCAATGTTAATGAAATTTATTTTATATACATATTTTTATTAGATTTAATAAAAATCGTATGATACATAACACATTGGATCCGTTGCTAAGCGACATGATATCATCTGCTTCAAATAAATTGATGGAAATCATGTCGCCTGAATAATGTGATCTTCATGGAAGGTTTGGCGACATTTTCGTCTCCATGATATTTTTATGGATTTACAAATATTTTTATCAATGTAGTGAAATTAAAAAAATTAGTTAAATGCGTTACTAAGTAGGATGGATGGACTGACCGACAAATGCTACAGAAACATCATTTCAGTACTCTATTCTAAAAAAACAAATTTAATTTCATTGATTTGGGTCATTTTTATCAATTTGGAGATATTTCCTCTAATTTGGTAAAGTTTAAGAAAATTTACCAAGTTATTTAGAGATATTCCGCTAAATTCGTAGCTCTAAATTTACAGATCTGAAGAATAAAATATCCATATCCCTTCTGTATATATACTAAATGAAAACACTAAAATTGTATTAGAAGATACATACATCCGTTCTACTCTTTTTCTGCTTCAACAATCGGCTAAATGAATTTATTGGGTAAACACAATATATGAGTTTATTAGCTAAACACAATATATGAGCTTTGAAACCTCTTTGCTAAAATAAATAAAAGTGTGATGTACGCAGTTCGCAATATATATAATTAAAAGAACAATCAAACCGTTCATTTATTATGAGTTTATTAGCTAAACACAATATATGAGCTTGAAACCTCTTTGCTAAAATAAATAAAAGTAATGTACGCAGTCCGCAATATATACAATTAAAAGAACGATCAAACCGTTCATTTATAAAATATATTTTTACATCCATTTATTTATTATACAAATAGAAAACATAATAATAATCATTAACAAACACATTTAATTCCATTCCTTTGCCGAGCAACATGATATAAGATAGAATCTTCCTCATAAAATGCGAAAATAAATAACCATTTTAATTTCTTTATACTTCTAATCGTTGAGCTTGTAAAATACATGGAGGTTAATACATGTAAAAACATGGAGGTAGATTTTTCCATTTAAATTCATGTTTCAAACAATTCATGCTTTCAGATAGTGACTATTTAATGCAAAAATCCTGCATCAAACTCAAAAATAAAGTTTTAATTCCCTTTGACGCTTTAAACAAACGATTTTTATCCTTTCCGTTTGGATAAACCACGGAGTTGGAGAGTAGAACTCCTATAAAAAAAGTTCCGTTTTTCATTATTATCTCGACAACTCCTGGTCTTAGAAACTTGAAACTTGGGCAAAATTTATGGGGGGCTATTTCAAGGTCTCCCACAAAATTTCATTAAATTCGGTTCAGCCGTTCTCTCGTGATGATGAGACAAACGAAAGTTTCGTTTTTTACTAATATCTCGAGAACAACTGGTCGTAGAAATTCCAACTATAGACTAAATTTTAAGTGGGGCTATTTCTAGGCTACCCACAAAATTTCATCAAATTCGGTTCAGCCGTTCTCCCGTGATGATGGGACAAACAGACAGACAGACAGACAGACAGACAGACAGACAGATTTTCAATTTTATTTATATAGATTGACATAATACTGATTCTCTGTTTATAACATTTATATTACTGCAGATGGATAGTGGATATAAATGAATGCTCTTTTAGGTTAATTTATTAAATTGTAACCAAAAGATTATTTTCAGCATTGTAACCCCATTTGATCGTCAACCCCCCAACAAACACACACGCTAAGATCCTTACTATTTGCCTATGATAATAAGTTTACATAGAAAACCCCCTTTAAGTAAGAATTTTCAGTAATCTGGTGTAAGCTTTATAAAAAAAATATAAATACAAAAATAAAATATTTTAACTTTGCATTGATGTGACTTTTATGATTAATTTTTAGCATTATTCAATCCATGACTTGGGTATATATACACATCTCTGTTTTTGTCCATTTCGTCTTTTTGACTTTAAACTTGTTGGTTCTATGGCACTAACGAAGGGGATCCGGCGTATCCTCGAAACAGTTGTATGCTGCTTTTTCCTTTTATTATAGATGGAATACGTTGTTCAAGTTTCCCTTATCCTTTACACAAAGGATGTTTTTCTTATTGGTGTCCATATTGGCAATACAGTATCCAGCATTGTAGCCCCATGAACCCCCCTCGCCCCCTCCCTTCTGAGATTCTGACAATGCCTATGAGAAAGGCTTATATGCGATAACGAAGCATACTGGGTCTTTTAGCACCAGCTGCTTATACTTGGATTTAAAATACAGAGTCATTTTTATTAAGAGTTACGACTTTTTTTTATACCTTTGAGAGACACAAAATGTTGAAGGCTGTTCCCATGTAGCTATATACTACCATCATGGCAGCCAGTTTTGTAGCTATTGGGGATCATTCAGCTACATGATAAGAAAAGCATTAAAATACGATTAACTATGCATTTCTGAGTAAGTAAATTTCTTAGTTTAAAAAATTTGAGCACTTAAAAAAAACATGATTCTTAATGAATGCACCGAAATTAAGTGTATGTCGGTTTAACAAGTCCCAGTCATCTTGTGCTATTCATTTGTAAACATATCTTTTACTTTTGACAGGTTCAGATGTGCCATTTCATCATATCCTGAGGCTGGATACAATCCAATGTTTTTGGTAGCCCAAAAATATAAATGTAAAGGTTAAAATACAATACAACCCAATAAGGTTTAAAATACAAAGAATTGATGCATATCACAAAAGTCAACGGCAAGCTACATTTGGGCTTTCTAGCTGCTCCGGTTCTAGTGTTATTACTAAACAAGAAGGATTAAGCAAGCATAAAGCATTGATTATAAAACACTTTCTAACTGAAATGCAATTTTATTTAAACATCTCTAAAATTCTGGATGACAGGAAGTAGATTTAACGATAATAATATCAAATGCAAAAAGTCATATTTTACATATTTTAGAAAACTACATTAACTGGACTTGAGTAAAAATCCACACACAAGAAACTTTTGAAATCTTCTGAAGATAATCAATAATTGATTTACAATTTAAATTTAAAAGCACATATTTTATCAAACTATTGTAATAATAATCATTAGTTAAGTAAAATCTGGGTCATTAATAAATTAAATGTTTCTGTCAAGATATTCAGAATCTCGACTCGACAAATGAAAGTGTCCCATCACATGTAATCCATGGCGGGCTAGCTTCGATACAATAGAAACGATTTTTGTTTAAGTAAGGGATATTCATATGACAAGATAATTATTTTATGGGTAGTTTTTAACTGTTATTTTATGGATATGTCTGTTGAGAAAAGAATTTATAATCCATTCAAACTGACACATATACCACTATTTATGTTACAAGGATTTTTTTAATTTAAAGCTTAAGCCCATAAACATAGAAAAAATTTCGTAAACGATATCTGGACTATTTAGTTCTCTGTACTATAGAGTCCAAATAGAAAACCAAATTCGGCATTGTGAGCGTTTTAATTGTCACCCTCACCTTTCTGAAATTATGACTATTGTCTATGCTTACAGTTTTCAAATTGGTACTAGCCGAATACCCGTTGAAAATCAACTGTCTCGCAATAAGCATCTGAATAATGAAAATTTTTGAATAATTCGCGTTTTGCATTTATCAGGCAAATCAAATATTTTGGTGCGCAGAATCCCCTAAGGAAGAAAATATTGGAAAACTTAACTTGCGCACTTTCTCGTTTCGAACTATCTATCCGTACCCTAAATTAAAGTCTCCATCTCATACCGAAACACACTATTTTATCATATCCCTTTTCGACCGTTTTTCTGTAGAGCACACGCATAAATGAACATTTTTGAAAAACTCTGCTCGTCTTGGATATTTTATCAGATGAATGGCTCATATAATAAATATCTAGCCTCTATCACATTTAAAAGAAGCGTGTCTTATTTATTACGAAAATCGAACATATTGGTGTGCGGTACCCCCCCTAAAGTAACAAATATTGGGAATCTGAAATTGCACATTTTCTTCCTTTTAAACCCGTACTCCAAGTTTATAAGTCTCTATCTCATCGCGAAGGATGTTCTTTCTATCACTTCACCTTTTTGAATATTTTTCTATGTAGCACACTCTTCAATGAATATTTTTGAGAAAACGTATTCATTTTGGGTTTTTTTATGAAATGAGTAGACCATATACCGAATTTCAAGCCTCTATTACATTGTATAGGAGGTGGTTTTCATTTCTTCGTCAAATCGAACATTTTAGTGTGCAGCACCCCCCACAATAGCAAATGTTGAAAAATTGAAATTGCATAATTTCGTCCTTTCCAACTATCTACACATACACTAAATTTGAAGTCTCTTAACTCATCGCAAATCATACTTTTTCTATCATTTCACCTTTCGAATGTTTTTGTGTAGAGTACCTACCCCCTTAAATATACAATGTTGGTAAACTCTATTCTTCTTGGGTTTTCTATCACATGATTAGCCCATATACCAAATATCAAGCCTCTATCACGTTTAAAAAGGCGCGTTTCTGCTTTATTCCGAAAATCGAACATTTTTGTGTGCGGCACTCCCTAAAGTAGAAAATATTGGAAAACTGAAATTATACAATTTCTTCCTCCCAAACTATCTACCCGTACACCAAATTTGAATTCTCTATCTCAGAATGAAGTATATTTGTATCA
Source organism: Amaurobius ferox (assembly GCA_951213105.1). NCBI lineage: Eukaryota > Metazoa > Arthropoda > Arachnida > Araneae > Amaurobiidae > Amaurobius > Amaurobius ferox. Next base: position 31,264,766 of record OX578143.1, read on the forward strand.
ATTCACCTTTCGCGCGTTTTCCGCTGTAACACCAACTTAAAAGAACTTTTTTGAAAAACTGCATTCGTCGTGGGTGCTTTCAGCAAATTATTAGTCCATATACTAAGGTTGAAGCCTCTATCAAATTTTAAAGTATCCTCCGATTCTCATTTATTCGGCAAATCGAAGATTATGGTGTGCGGCACCCCCTTAAGTAAAAAATATTGGAAATCTGAAACTGCACACTTTCTTCCTTTTGAACGATTTACTCATGCACCAAATTTGAAGTCTCTATCTTATCGCAAAACATGCTTATTTATCATTTCACTTTTCGAACGTTTTACTATGAAGCCCCCCTCTAGAAAACGTTTTCGAAAAATTCGATTTTTCCAGGGAGTTTTATCGAACGATCGAGCCGTGTACCAAATTGCAAGTCTCTATCTATTCGGGAAGTGCCTAAAAAAGCGTGACAGACAGATGCACAGACGGACAGACAGACAGATGGATACTTAGCAATTAGTATTCATAACCAGCCGAATACCGGTCGAAAATCCACGGTTCCACAATAAGCAACCCCCGAATAACGTAAATTTTTTAATAATTCGCGTTTCACATTTATTCGGAAAATCGAAAATTTTTGTGAGCGGAACCATCTAAAGAAGAAAACATAGGAAAAATTAAATTGCTCACTTTCTTCCTGTCGAACTATCAACTCGTACATCAAATGTGAAGTTCCTGTCTCATTCTGAAGCATGCAATACTATTATTTCACCTTTCGAACGATTTATGTGGAGCACCCTCTTAAATGAACACTTTTCAAAAACAGTATTCTTGTGTTTTTTATCAGATGATTGTCCCAAATACCAAATATCAAGCCTCTATTGCATTTTATAGGAGGCGTTTCTCATTTATTCGGAAAATCGAACATTTGGTTTTGCGGCACCCCCATAAAGTAGAAAATATCGGAAAACTGATATTGTACGTGCTTTTTCCTTCGACCTATCTACTCGTACACCAAATTTGAAGTCTCTTTCTCATCTTGAAAAATGATTTTTCATCATTTCGTTTTTCTCTGGAGCACCCCTTTAAACGAACATTTTTGAAAAACACTTTTGTCTTGAGTGTTTTTTTTCATCAAATGATTAACCCCTACACCAAATTTCAAGCATCTATCAAATTTAAAGCAAGCGTTTCTCATTTGTTCGGAAAATCGGACATTTCGGTGAGCCGCACCCACTAAAGTAGCAAATATTGAAATCTGAAATTGCACACTTTCTTCTTTTCGAATGGTTTACACATACTCTAAATTTGAAATCTCTATCTCATCGCAAAGTATGCTTTCCTATCATTTCACTTTTCGAATGTTTTGGTGTAGAGCATACGCTCTACGGAACATTTTTAAAAAATTCGATTTTTCCAGGGGGTTTTATCGAACGATCGACCCGTGTACCAAATTTCAAGTCTCTATCATTTCGGGAAGTGCCTTAAAGAACCTGACAGACAGACGGACGGATAGACGGACACGTGGCAATTAGTATATATATATAGAGAGATAGATAGATAGCTAAAAATATCTTGTAATCTATTATTATTATATATACTAATTGCCAAGTGTCCGTCCGTCTGTCTGTCACGCCTTTTTTAGGCACTTCCCGAATAGATAGAGACTTGCAATTTGGTACACGGCTGGGTCGTTCGATAAAACCCCCTGGAAAAATGGAATTTTTCGAAAACGATTTCTAGAGGGGGGGGTGCTCCACACCAAAACGTTCGAAAAGTAAAATGATAGGAAAGCATGCTTTGCGATAAGATAGAGACTTCAAACTTGGTGTATTGGTAAATTGTTCGAAAGGAAGAAAGTGTAATTTCAGATTTCCAATATTTCCTACTTAATGGGGTGCCGCACGCAAAATGTTCGATTTACCGAATAAATGAGAAACGGCTCTTTTAAAATTTGATAGAGGCTCGAAATTTGATATATGGACTAATCACTTGATGGAAACACCCATAACGAATATAGTTTTTCAAAAATGTTTGTTTAAGGAGGTGCTCCAGAGGAAAACGTTCGAAATGTGAATTGATAAAAAACATACTTCGGAATGAGATGCAGACTTCAAAGTTGGTGTATAGGTAGATAGTTCGAAAGGAAAAACATCTGCTATTTCAGTTTTTCGATATTTTGAACTTTTGGGGGTGCCTCAAAACTAAATGTTCGATTTGTCGAATAAATAAGAAACGAGAATTATTTAAAAATTTACCTTATTCGGTGGTTGCTTAATGTGGGACCGTTTATTTTCAACGGATATTCGGCTAGTATATACTAATTGCCAAGTGTCCGTCCGTCTGTCTGTCACGGTTTTTTTAGGCACTTCCCAAATAGATAGAGACTTGCAATTTGGTACACGGCTCCATTGTTCGATAAAACCCCTTAGAAAAATCGAATTTTTCGAAAACGTTCTCTAGAGGGGGTGCTCCACATCAAAACGTTCGAAATTGAAATGATAAGAAAGCATACTTTGCCATGAGATAGAGACTTCAAATTTGGTGTATGGGTAAATTGTTCGAAAGGAAGAAAGTGTGCAATTTCAGATTTCCAATATTTTCTACTTAAGGTGGTGCCGTACACCAGAATATTCGATTTACCGAATAAATAAGAAACGGCTCTTTTAAAATTTGATAGAGGCTTGAAATTAGGTATAAGGACTAATCATTTGATGAAAACACCCAAGACGAATATATTTTTTCAAAGACGTTTGTTGAAGGGGGTACTCCAGAGGAAAACATTCGAAAGGTGAATTGATAAGAAGACATACTTCGGGATGAGATAGACATTTGAAATTTGGTGTACGGGTAGATTGTTTGGAAGAAAGAAAGTAAACAATTTCAGTTTTCCAATATTTTCTACTTCAGGGGATGTCGGACACAAAAATTTTCGATTTTCGGAATGAAGCAGAAAAACCCCTTTTAGAAAGTGATAGAGGCTTGAAATATCAAGCCTCTATCACTTTCTAAAAGGGATATATGGGCGAATCATTTAGTAGAAAACTCAAGAAGAATGGAGTTTTTCAAAAATATATATTCAAGGGGGGGGGGGGGTACGTCACAGAAAAACATTCGAAAGGTGAAATGAAAGAAAAGGCATGCTTCGCGATGAGATAGAGACTTCAAATTTGGTATACATGTAGATAGTTAGAAAGGAAGAAAGTGTGCAATTTCAGTTTTCCATCATTTGCTATTGTAGGGGTGCCGCACACTAAAATGTTCGATTTGACTAGCAAATGAAAAACGCCTCCTTTACAATGTGATAGAGGTTTGAAATTTAGTATATGGGGTAATCATTTGATAAAAAATTCTTAAAATTATTACGGTTTTTCAAAAATGATCATTTAAGGGGGTGCAACACAGAAAAACGTTCGAAATATGAAGTTATAGAAAAACATGCTTGACGATAGGATGGAGACATCAAATTTGGTGTACTGGTAGATAGTTTGCAAGGAAGAAAGTTGAAGACCCAGACCGTCCGACTCGTCCAAAGGACTAAGAGCAGCTATTTGGACGGCCGGGCAAGGAAGAAAGTGTGTAATTTCAAATTTCCAATATTTGCTACTTTAGGGGGTGCCAAACACCAATATATTCGATTTTCGGAATAAATGAGACACGCTTCCTTTTAATCGTGATAGAGGCATGATATTTGGTACATGGGCCAATCATCTGATGAGAAACCCATGGCGAACAAAGTTTTTCAAAAATGTTTATTTATGGGTGTGCTCTACAGAAAAACGTTCGAAAGGGGAGATGATAAAATAATATGCCTCGGGATAAGATAGGGACTTTAATTTGGTGTACTGGTAGATAGTTCGAAAGGATGACGTGCGCAATTTAAAATTTCTAATATATTCTTCTTTAGAGAGTTCCGCATAATAAAATATTTGATTTGCGGAATAAATGTGAAACGCGAATTATTAAAAAAATGACAATATTCAGAGGTTGCTTATTAAGAGAGCTTTGATTTTAAACCGGTATTCGGCTGTACTAGCCGAATACCCTTTGAAAATGATCGGTCTCGCAATAAACATCCTCTGAATAATGTAAATTCTCGAATAATTCGCGTTTCACATTTATTCGACAAATTGAATATTTTGGTGTGCAGAACGCCCTAAAGAAGAAAATGTTGGAAAACTTAAATTACCCATTTCTTCGTTTCGAATTATCTACACGTACACTAATATAAAGCCTCTATATCATCCCGAAGAATGCAATTTTATCATTTCCTGTGGAGCACACTCATTAATGAACATTTTTGAAATACTGTATTCATCTTGGAGTTTTTTAACAAATGATTAGCCCATATACCAAATTTCAAGCCGCTATATTTGTAAGTATGGCGTTTTTCGTTTGTTCGTCAAATCGAATATTTTAGAGTACGGCACCCCCTACAGTAGCAAATGCTGGAACACTGAAATTGCACACTTCCTTCTTTTCCAACAATCTACCCGTACACAAAATTTGAAGTCTCTATATCATCGCAAAGCATGCTTTTGTTTATCATTTTATTTTTCGAGTGTTTTTGTGTGGAGTACCTACACCCCTAAATGGACGTTTCTAAAAAACTCCATTCTTCTTGGATTTTCTATCAGATGATTCGCCCATATACCAAATTTCAAGCCTTCATCACGTTTAAATAGAGGCATTTCTCTTTTATTTCGAAAATCGAACATTTTAGTGTGTGGCACACTTTAAGTGTAAAATATAGGGAAACTGAAATTGTATAGTTTCTTCCTTCTAAATTGTCTACCCGCACACCAAATTTAAAATTTCTGTATCATACGGAAGCATGTTCTTTTTTACCATTTTATATTTCGAACGTTTTTCTCTGGAGCTCCCCCATGAACGAACGTTTCTGAGAAATTCTATTCGTCTTGGGTATTTTCATTAAATGATTAGCCTATGTACCAAATTTCAAGCCCCTGTCAAAATTTAAGGAGGTGTTACTCATTTAGTTGGCAAATCGAACATTTTGGTGTGAGGCAACCCCTATAGTAGAATATATTGAAAATCTGAAATTGCACACTTCCTTCTTTTCGAACAATTTACCAGTACACCAAATTTAAAGTCTCTGTCTCATCGCAAAGTATGTTTTTCTCTATCATTTCACTTTTCGAACGTTTTGGTATGGGCAACCCCTCTATAGAACATTTTCGAAAAATTTGATTTTTTCCAACGATCGAACGATCGCTGGAAATCGTATCGAACGATCGCTCCGTGTACCAAATTGCAAGTCTTCGGGAAGAGCCTAAACAAAGCGTGACAGACAGACAGACAGACGCACTCTTGGCAATTAGTATGTATATATAAATTAGCCGAATACCCGTTGAAAATCAACGGTTTCGTAATAAGCAACTCCCCGAATAATGCAAATTTTTTAATTATTCGAGTTTCACATTTAATCGGCAAATCGAAAATTTTGCTGTGCATAACCCCCTTAAAGAAGAAAAAATTGCAAAAAAAAATGCACACTTCTTCCTTTCAGACCATCTACCCATACACAAAATTAAAGTTTCTCTCTCATCGCGAAGCATGTTATTTTATCATTTCCCCATTCGAACGTCTTTCTGTGGAGCACAGCCATAAATGGACATTTAGGAAAAACTATATTCGCCAAGGGTTTTTTATCAGATGATTGGTACATATACCAAATATCAAGCCTCTATCACATTTAAAAGGAAGCGTGTATAGCTTATTCGAAAAATCGAACATTTTGGTGTGCGGCACCTCTTAAAGTAGAGAATATTGGAAAACTGAAATTGTACACTTCCTTCCTTCTAAATTATCTACCCGTACACCGAATTTGAAATCTCTATCTCATCCCTAAGCATGTTTTTTATAATTTAATATTTCGAACGTTTTTCTCTGGAGCATCCCCTTAATCAAACATTTCTGAGAAACTCTATTCATCTTAGGTGTTTTCATTAAATGATTTGCCCATATACCAAATTTCAACCCTTTATCAAAATTTAAAGTAAGAATTTCTCATTCATTCGGAAAATCGAACAGTTGGGTTTGCGGCACCCCCCTAATTTGAAAATATTGGAAAACTGAAATTGCCCATACATTTCCTTTCGAACTATCCACCAGTTCACCAAATTTAAAGTCTCTATCCTATCCCGAAGCATAGTTTCTCGTCATTTCAACTTTCGAACGTTTTTCTCTGGCGCACCCTCTTAAACGAATATTTTTGAAAAAATCTTTTGTCTTGGGTGTTTTCATCAAATGAATCGCCCATATACCAAATATCAAGCCTCTATCACGTTCTGAAAAGGGAGTTTTCCTCTTTTTTGAAAATCGAAAATTTTTTGTGTGTGGCCCCTCTTAAGTAGAAAATATTGGAAAACTGAAATTATACACTTTCTTCCTTCCGAACTATATACTCGCACTCCAAATTTGACATCTCTATCTCATTCCGACGCATGTTTTTTTATCAATTCACCTTTTGAATGTTTTCCTCTGGAACATCTCCCTTAAATGAACATTTTTGAAAAACAATATCCGTCTTGGGTGCTTTTTTCAAATGATTAGTCCATATACCAAATTTCAAGCCTCTATCAAATTTTAAAGGCGCCGTTTCTCATTTATTCGAAAATCGCTCATTTTGGTGTGCGGCACTCCTTTAAGTAGAAAATATTGGAAATCTGAAATTACACATTTTCTTCCCTTCGAACGGTTTACCCATACACCAAATTTGATGTCTCTATCTTATCGCAAAGCATGCTTTCGTATCATTTCACTTTTCGAACGTTTTGGTGTGGACCCCCCCCCCCCCTACAGAATATTTTCGAAAAATTCGATTTTTTCAGGGGTTTTTATCGAACGACCGAGCCGTATATCAAATTGCAAGTCTATCTATTCGGGAAGTGCCTAAAAAAAGCTTGACGGACAGGATTAAGCAACTAGACACGATAACCTGTTATTTTAACCCGATATACTGGCTTGCTGCTTAGTAACAATCTCTCATCCAGCAAAGCCACAGCCAGGGCAGCGTACTCGGCAGAATCATTCACCGAGACAGACAGACGGCCAATTGGCTATTAGTATATACTAGCCGAATACCCGTTGAAAATCAACGGTTTCGTGATAAGCACCACCCGAATAATGTAAATTTTTGAATAATTCGAGTTTCACATTTAATTGGCAAATCGAATATTTTGGTGCGCAAACACTTTTAAGGAAAATATTTGAAAACTTAAATTGCACACTTCTTCCTTTCGAACTATCGTCCGATACACAAAATTATAGTGTCTCTATCTTATCCTGAAGCATGCTATTTTATCATTTTCCCGTTCGAACGTATTTGTGGACCACAGCCATAAATGGACATTTAGGAAAAACTCTATTCGCCTTGGGTTTTTTATCACATGATTGACATACTTATCAAATATCAAGCCTAAATCACATTTAAAAGGGAGCGTGTATAACTTATTCGAGAAATCGAGCATTTTGGTGTGCGGTACCCCCTAAAGTAGAGAGTATTGGAAAACTGAAATTGTACACATTCTTCCACTCTGGAGCATTCACTTAATCGAACATTTCTGAGAATCTCTATTTGTCTTGGGTGTTTTTATTAAATGATTAGCCCATATACCAAATTTCAAGCCTCTATCAAATTTTAAAAGAGCCGTTTCTCATTTATTCGGTAAATCGAACATTCTGGTGTACGGCACCACCTTAAGTAGAAAATATTGGAAATCTGAAATTGCAAACTTTCTTCCTTTCGAACTATTCACACATACACCAAATTTGAAGCCTCTATCCTATCTCGAAGCATAGTTTTTCGTCACTTCACCTTTCGAACACTTTTATCTAGAGCATCCTCTTAAACGAACATTCTTGAAAAAATCGTTTGCCTTGGGTGTTTACATCAAATGAATCGACCATATACCAAATATCAAGCCTCTATCACGTTTTAAAAGGAGCGTTTTCCCTTTATTTCGAAAATCGAACAATTTTGGGTGGGACACCGCTTTAAGTAGAAAATATTGGAAAACTGAAGTTGGATACTTTCTTCCTTCCAAACTATCTACCAGTATTCCAAATTTGAAATCTCTATCTCATTCTGAACCATGTTTTTTTTATCAATTCACCTTTCGAACGTTTCCCTCTGGAGCAACCCCTTAAAGGAACCTTTTTGAAAAACTATATTCGTTTTGGGTGTTTTTATCAAATGATTAGTCCTTATACTAAATTTCAAGCCTCTATCAAATTTTAAAGGAGCCGTTTCTCATTTATTCGGAAAATTGAACATTTTGGTGTGGAAATCTGAAATTTCACACTTTCTACCTTTTGAACGGTTTACCCATACACCAAATTTGAAGTCTCTATCTTATCGCAAAGCATGCTTTCCTATCATTTCACTTTTCGAACGTTTTGGTGTGGAGCACCCCCTCTACAGAGCGTTTTTGAAAAATTCGATTTTTCCAGGGGTTTTTATCGAAAGACCGAGCCGTATACCAAATGGCAAGTCTCTATCTATTTGGGAAGTGCCTAGAAAAAGCGTGACAGACAGACAGACGGACATCTGGAAATTAGTATATACTAGCCGAATACCCGTTGTAAATCGGTATAAGTCTCGCAATAAGCAACCCCTGAATATTGTCATTCATTTCATAATTAGTGTTTCACATTTATTCGGCAAATCGAATATTTTAGTATGCGACCCCCTAAAGAAGAAAATATTGTAAATTTTAAATTTCGCACGTCTTCCTTTCGAACTATCTATCAGTACACCAAATTAAAGTCTCTATCTCATCTCGAAGCATACTATTTTATCATCTCCCCTTTCGAACGTTTCTCTGTGGAGCACACACATAAATGAACATTTTTGAAAAACTCTGTTCGCCTTGGGTTTCCTATCAGATGATTAATCCATATACCAAATATCAAGCCTCTATCACATGTAAAGAAAACGTGTCTCATTTATTCCGAAAATCGAACATATTGGTGTTCGGCATCCCCTAAAGTTGCAAATATTGGAAATCTGAAATTGCACACTTTCTTCCTTTCAAACTATGTACCAGTACACCAAAATTGATCTCTCTATCCTATTGTGAGGCATGTTTTTCTATAACTTCATATTTCGAACGTGTTTCTCTGTTGCACCACCTTAAATGATCATTTTTGAAAAACAGTAAAAATCGTAGTGTTTTTGTATGAAATGATTACCCCATATACTAAATTTCAAGCCTCTATCATATTGTAAAGGAGGCGTTTTTCATTTGTTAGTCAAACCGAAAATTTTAGTGCGTGGCACCCCCTACAATAGCAAATGTTGGAAAACTGAAATTGCACACTTTCTTCTTTTCTAACTATCTAAACGTATACCAAATTTGAAGTCTCTATCTCATCGCGAAGCATGCTTTTTCTATCATTTCAGCTTTCGAATGTTTTTCTGTGGAGTACCCATCCCCCTTAATTAAACATTTTTGAAAAACTCCATTCTTCATGAGTTTTCTATAAAATGATTCGCCCATATACCAAATATCAAGCCTCTATCACGTTCTAAAAGGAGTGTTTCTACTTTATTCCGAAAATCGAACATTTTTGTGTGGTACACCCCCTAAAGTATAAAATATTGGAAAACTGAAATTGTACACGTTCTTTCTTCCAAACTATCTACCAGTACACCAAATTTCGAATATATATCTCATCCAGAAGTATGTTTTCTTATCAATTTACCTTTCGAACGTTTTCCTCTGGATTACCCCCTTAATCGAACGTTTTTTAAAAACTATAATGGTCTTGGGTGCTTTTATCAAATGATTATTCCATATACTAAATTTTAAGCCTCTATCAAATTTTAAAGGAGCCGTTTCTCAGTTATTCGGTAAATCGAACATTTTGGTGTGCGGCACTCCCTTAAGTAGATAATATTGGAAATCTGAAATTGCACACTTTCTTCCTTTCGAACGATTTATCCATACACCAATTTGAAGTTTCTATCTTATGGCAAAGCATGCTTTCCTATCATTTCACTGTTCGTATGTTTTGGTGTGAAGCACCCCTCTAGTGAACATTTTCAAAAAATTCGATTTTTCCAGGGGTTTTTATCGAACGATCGAGCCGTGAACCAAATTGCAAGTCTCTATCTATTCGGGAAGTGTCTAAAAAAAGCGTGACAGACAGACAGACACTTGGAAATTAGTATATACTAGCCGAATACCCGTTGAAAATCAACGTTCTCGCAATAAGCAACCCCTGAATAATGTAAATTTTTTAATAATTCGCGTTTCACATTTATTCGACAAATCGAATATTTTGGTGTGCGGAACCCCCTAAAGAAGAAAATATTGGGAAACTAAATTTGAGCATTTCTTCCTTTCGAATTATCTACCCTTACACCACATTAAAGGCTATCTCATCCCGAGGCAGCCCTATATTATTATTTCTCCTTTGGAACTTTTCTCTGTGAAGCTCATCCATAAATGAACATTTTTGAAAAACTCTGTCTTGTGTTTTTTATCAGATGATTGACCCATATAGCAAATATCAAGCATCTGTCACATTTAAAAGGAAGAGTGCCTCATTTATTCGGAAAATCGAACATATTAGTGTGCGCACCCCTTAAAGTAGCAAATATTGGAAATCTGAAATTTCACTCTCTCTTCCTTTCAAACTATCGACACTTACACCAAATTTGAAGTCGCTATACTATCGAGAAGCAAGTTTTTCTATCCTTTCATCTTTCGAACGTTTTTCTGTGTAGCACCCCGTTAAAGAACATTTTTGTCAAACTGTATTCATCTTTGGTTTTTTGTCAAATAGTTAGCCCATTTACTAAATTCCAAGTCTCTATCACATTATAAAGGAGGCGTTTTCATTTGTTCGGTAAGTCGAACATTTTAGTGAGCGGCACCCCCTACAATAACAAATGTTGGAAAACTGAAATTGCATACTTTCTCCCTTTGCAACTATCTACCAGTATACCAAATTTGAAGTCTATCTCATTGCGAAGCATGCTTTTCTAGCATTTCATCTTTCAAATGCTTTTGTGTGGAGTACCCACCCCCTTAACTATACATTTTTGAAAAGCTCTATTCTTTTTGTGATTTCTGTCAGATGATTTGTCCATATATCAAATATCAAGCCTCTATCACGTTTTAAAAGGGACATTTCTCCTTTATCCCGAAAATCGGACAATTTGGTGCGTGGCACCCCCTAAAGTAGAAAATATTGGTAAACTGAAATTATACACGTTTTTCCTTTCAAACTATCTACCCTTATACCAAATTTGATATCTCTATGTCATTCCGAAGCATGGTTTTTTATCAATTCACTTTTCGAACGTTTTACACTGGAGCACCACCTTAAACGAACATTTTTGAAAAACTATATTTGTTTTGGGTGTTTCCGTCAAATGATTAGTACATTGACCGAATTTCAAGCATCTATCAAATTTTAAAGGAGCGTTTTCTCATTTATTCTGTAAATGGAACATTTTGGTGTGCGGCACCACCTTAAATAGAAAATATTGGAAATCTGGTATTGCACACTTTCTTCTTTTCGAATGATTTACCCATACACCAAACTTGAAGTCTCTATCTCGTCGTAAAGCATGATTTCCCATCATTTAACTTTTCGAATGTTTTGATGTGGGGCACCCCCTCTATAGAACTTTTCCGCAAAATTACATTTTTCCAGGGGTTTTTATCGAACGACCGAGCCGTGTACCAAATTGCAAGTCTCTATCTATTCGGGAAGTGCCTAAAAAGCGTGACAGACAGACAGACGGACAGACAGACAGACGGACACTTAGCCGGCATTAGCATATATACTAGCATTAGTCGGCAATTAGCATATATACTAGCCGAATACCCGTTGAAAATCAACGTTCTCGCAATAAGCAACCCCTGAACATTGTAATTTTTTAATAATTCGCATTTTACATTTATTCGGCAAATTGAATATTTTAGTGTGCATAATCCCCGAACGAAGAAAATATTGGAAAAATTCAATTGCACACCTTTTCCTTTGCGAACTATCTACCAGTACACCTAACTAAAATCTCTATCTCATCCCGAAGCATACTAATTTATCATCTCCCCTTTCGAACGTTTTTCTGTAGAGCACACCCATAAATAAACATTTTTGAAAAACTTTGTTCGCCATGGGTTTCTCATCAGATGATTGGCCCATATACCAAATATCGAGCCTCTATCACATTTAAAAGGAAGCGTGTCTCATTTATTCGGAAAATCGAACATATTGGTGTGCTGCACCCCCTAAAGTAGCAAATATTGGAAATCTGAAATTGCACATTTTCTTCCTTTCAAGTTCTCTCCCAGTACACAAAATTTGAAGTCTCTATTCTATCGCGAAGTATGTTTTTCTATCACTTCACCTTTTGAAGGTTTTTCTGCGTAGCACCCCCTTAAATGAACATTTTTGAAAAACCGTATTCATCTTGAGTTTGTTCTTCAAATGATGAGCCCATATACTAAACTTCAAGTCTCTATCACATTGTAAAGGAGGTGTTTTCAATTTGTTCGGCAAATCGAATATTTTAGTGAGCGGCACCCCCTACAATAGCAAATGTTTGAAAACTGAAATTGCACACTTTCTACCTTTCCAACTATTTAGGACTACACCAAATTTGAAGTCTCTATCTCATCGCGTAGCATGCTTTTTCTATTACTTCACCTTTCGAATGTTTTTGTGTGCAGTAACCACCCCCTTAAATATGAATTTTTGAAAAACTCCATTTTGATTGGGTTTACTATCGCATTATTCGTCCATATACCAAATATCAAGTCTCTATCACATATGAAAAGGGGGATTTCTTCTTTAATCCGAAAATCGAACATTTTGGTGTCCGGCACACCCTAAAGTAGAAAATATTGGAAAACTGAAATTGTACACTTTCTTCCGTCCAATCTATCTATCCATACACCAAATTTGAAATCTGTATCTCATTCCGAAGCGAGTTTTTTTATAAATTCACCTTTCGAACGTTTCTCTCTGGAGTACCCCCTGAAGGATCATTTTAGAAAACTATATTCGTTTTGTGCGTTTTCATCAAATGATTAGCCCATACACCAAATTTCTAGCCTCTATCAAATTTTAAAGTAGCCGTTTCCTTTTTATTCGGTAAATCGAACATTTTGGTATGCGGCACTCCCTTAAGTAGAAAATATTCTAAATCTGAAATTGCACACTTTCTTCTTTTCGAACGGTTTACCCATACACCAAATTTGAAGTCTCTATCTCATCGCAAAGCATACTTTCCTATCATTTCACCTTTCGAACGTTTTGGTGTGGGGCACCCCCTCTAGAGAACGTTTTCAAAAAAATTCATTTTTCCAGGGGGTTTTATCGAACGACCGAGCCGTGTACCAAATTGCAAGTCTCTATCTATTCGGGAAGTGCCCAAACAAAGCGTGACAGACAGACAGACGGACAGACGGACACTTGGCAATTAGTATATAGATAGATAAATAGATACTAGCTGAATATCCGTTGAAAATCAACGGTTTTGTAACAAGCAACCCCCATATAACTTATTCGAAAAATCGAACATTTTATGTTGCGGCACTCCCTAAAGTAAAGAATATTGGAAAACTGAAATTGTACACTTTCTTCCTTACAAATTACTAACCCGTACACTGAATTTTAAATCTCTATCTCATCCCGAAACATGTTTTTTATCATTTCATATTTCGAACGTTTTCTCTGGAACATCCCCTTAATGGAAGATTTCTGAGAAACTCTATTCGTCTTGGGTATTTTCATTAAATGAATAACACATATACCAAATTTCAAGCCTGGATCAAAATTTAAAGGAATAATTTCATATTTATTCGGAAAATTAAACATTTGGGTTTGCGGCATCCCCTAAATTAGAAAATATTTGAAAACTGAAATCACACACACTTTTCCTTTCGAACTATCTACCCGTACACCAAATTTGAATTCTCTATCCTATCTCGAAGCACAGTTTTTTGTCATTTCACCTTTCGAACGTTTTTCTCTGGAGCTCCCCCTTAAACGAACATTTTTGAAAAGATATTTTGCCTTGGGTGTTTTCATCAAATGAATCGCCCATATACCTAATTTCAAGCCTCTATCAAATTTTAAAAGAGCCGTTTCTCATTTATTCCGAAAATCGAGCATTTTTGTGTGCGGCACCCCTTAAGTAGAAAATATTGGAAATCTGAAATTGCACACTTTCTTTCCTTTCGACCCATACACCAAATTTGAAGTCTCTATCTTATCGCAAAGCATGCTTTCCTATCATTTCACTTTTCGAACGTTTTGTTGTGGAGCACCCCCTCTACAGAACGTTTTCGAAAAATTCGATTTTTCCAGGGGTTTTATCGAATGACCGAGTCGTATACCAAATTGCAAATCACTATTTATTCGGGAAGTGCTTAAAAAAAGCGTGACAGACGGACAGACGGACAGACGGACACTTGGCAATTAGTATATATAGATAAATAGATAGATATACAGAGTTTGTGGTATTGTATGTGTTTATGTGCAGTGAATTTATTTACTAATATAAGTGAAGCACTTACTTTTCAACTAAACCATCGAGACCCCAAATTTTCAAAGTGCCAAGACGAGTCAATTTATGTTGAAGGGGAGAAAGGAATAAATATATATTATGAACGATTTCTTGAATTGACCTTTTGTACCCTATTATTCAAATGGACTCAACCTACTGTCATGCGCAGAAGTGTCCAGGGCTTCTGTCATGCGCAGAAGTGTCAAAGGCTTCTGACATGCGTAGAAGTGTCCTGGGCTTCTGTCATGCGCAGAAGCGTTCAGGGCTTCTGTCATGCGCAGAAGTGTCAATTGCCGGAAAAATCAACTTGCATTTAAGATCAAAACACGCTTTTTTCTAATAAATTGACCTCTATATGACATTGAGACTGTACTTGACCTCTAAATGACATTGGATTGTAAATAATATTACTTTCGCGCTTTGAATATTATAGTGGCATGCTACTCTGTTACCAAGTTCCTTTGACATATAACCTTCAAATGACATCGAAATTCTGAGATCAGGTTGAATGGGCAGAAAAATGACCTTGAACTTGAATCAGAGGTCAAAATATTTCCGTTTTTCAAGAAATTGACCTCTAAATGACATTGGGAATGCTTGTAGAGAATACTTCTAAAGCAATATACTTCTCTTATGACCTTTAAATGACATTGAAAAAATTTGATCACGTTCATTTGTCCAAAATATGACCTTGAACTTGGGTTAGAGGTCAAAACATTCCCTTTCTATAAATAAATTAACCTCTGGGTGACATTGGGAATGCATGTGAAGGATACTTCTAAGGGAAGCATAACTTCGTCTATGACCTTTAAATGACTTTGAAACAATTTGATCACGTTCAGTTGTCCAAAATATGACCTTGAATTTGGGTTAGAGGTCAAAAAATTTATTTTATTTTATAATTTACCCTCAACATGACATTGAAAATTCTTGTGAAGAAAATCCTCACAGACTTTCGCATAAAATTGTTATAAAGTGTCATGATATAACCTTTAAATGATATTGAAAAATTTCTATCTATATATACTAATTGCCAAATGTCCGTCTGTCACGCGTTTTTTAGGCACTTCCCGAATAGATAGAGACTTAAAATTTGGTACATGGCTCGGGCGTTCGATGAAACCCCCTGGAAAAACCGAATTTTTCAGAAACGTTTTCTAAAGGGGGTGTTCCACACCAAAACGTTCGAAATGTAAATTGATAGGAAAGCATGCTTTGCGATAAGATAGCGACTTCAAATTTGGTGTATGGGTGAATCGTTCGGAAGGAAGAAAGTGTGCAATTTCAGATTTTCAATATATTTTACTTAAGGGGGAGCCGCAAACCAAAATGCTCGATTTACCGAATAAATGAGAAAAGACTCTTTAAAATTTCATAGAAGCTTGAAATTTAGTATATAGGCTAATCCTTTGACGAAAACACCAAAGACGAATACAGTTTTTCAAAAGTGTTGGTCTAAGGGGGTGCTCCAGAGAAAAACGTTCGAAAAGTGAATTGATAAAGAAACATGCTTCGAGATGAGATAAAGATATCAAATTTGGTGCAAGGGTAGATAGTTTTGAAGGAAGAAATTGTACAATTTCAGTTTACCAATATCTTCAACTTTAGGTGGTGTCGCACACCAAAATGTTTGATTTTTGGAATAAAGGAGGAACGCGCCTTTTAAAACGTGATAGAGGCTTGTTATTTGGTGTATTGGAGAATCATCTGATAGAAAACACAAGAAGAATAGAGTTTTTCAAAAATGTATATTTAAGGGTGTGGGGGTGTTCCACACCAAAACGTTCGAAAAGTGAAATGTTAGAAAAAGCATACTTCTCGATGAGATAGAGATTGCAAATTTGGTGTATGGGTAAATAGTTGGAAAGGAAGAAAGTGTGCAATTTCAGTTTTCCAACATTTGCTATTGTAAGCGATTGTCGCTCACCAAAGTATTCGATTTGGCGAACTAATGAAAAACGCCTCCTTTATAATGTGGTCAAAGCTTAAATTTAGTAAATGGGCTAAAAATGTGATAAAAAAAAGGACCAACATGTATACGGTTTTTGAAAAATGTTCATTTAACGGGGTGCTACACAGAGAAACGCTTCTTTCTGGTAGGTCGGATAGCCTGGGTCTCAACAACAGAGAAACGCTCGAAAGGTAATGTGATAGTAAAAACATACTTCTCGATAGGATACAGGCTTCAAATTAAGTGTATGGGTAAACAGTTTCAAAGGAAAAAAGCATGCAATTTCAGATTTTCATTATTTACTATTTTAGGGGGTGGCGCACACCAATATGTTCGGTTTTTCGAATGAGATAAGCTGCCTTTTAAATGTGATAAAGCCTTAATATTTGGTGTATAGGCTAATCATCTGATAAAAAAACCCCACAATGAACAGGATTTTTCAAAAATATTCATTTATGGGTGTACTCCACAGAAACACGTTCTAAAGGGGAAATGGTAAAATAGTATGCTTCGGAATGAGATAGAGACTTGGTGTACGTATAGATAGTTTGAAAGGAAGAAGTGCGTAATTTAAGTTTTCTAATATTTTATTTTTAGGGGGGTTCTGCACACCAAAATATTCGATTTGTCGAATAAATGTGAAAAGTGAATTATTAAAAAATTCACATTATTCAGGGGTTGCTTTGTTTGAGGCCGTTGATTTTCAACGGGTATTCGGCTAGTATATACTAATTGCCAACTGTCCGTCTGTCTGTCTGTCTGTCTGTCAAGCTTTTTTTAGGCACATTCCGAATAGATAGAGAATTGCAGTTTGGTACACGGCTCGGTTATTCGATAAAACTCCCTGGAAAAATCGAATTCTTCGAAAACGTATTTTAGAGGGGCTGCCCCACACCAAAACGTTCGAAAAGGGAAATGACGGGAAAGCATGCTTTGCGATGAGATATAGACTTCAAATTTGGTGTATGGGTAAATCCTTTGAAAAGAAGAAAGTGTGCAATTTCAGATTTCCAATATTTTCTACTTAAGGAGGTGCCGCACACTAAAACGTTCGAAAAGTGAAATGATGGGAAATCATGCTTTGTGATGAGGTAGAAACTTCAAATTTGGTATATTGGTAAATCGTTCGAAAGGAAGAAAGTGTGCAATTTCAGATTTCCAATATTTTCAACTTAAGGGGGTGCCGCACACCAAAATGTCCGATTTACAGAATAAATGAGAAAACGTTCCTTTAAAATTTGATAGAGGCTTGAAATTTGGTATATGGGCTAATCATTTAACGAAAACACGCAAGAAGAATATAGTTTTTTAAAAATGTTCGTTTAAGAGGGTGCTCCAGAGTGAAACGTTCGAAAAGTAAATTGATAAAAAACCATGCTTCGAAATGAGATAGAGATATCAAATTTGGTGTAAGAGTAGATAGTTTGAAAGGAAGAAAGTGTGAAATTTCAGATTTCCAATACTTGCTACATTAAGGGGTGAGCAAACTAATATGTTCGATTTTCCGAATACATGAGGCACGCTTCCTTTTAAAAGTGATATTTGATATATGGGGCAATCATCTGATAACAAACAGAGGAAGAAATGCACAAATTTAGTTTCCCAATATTTTCTTCTTTAGGGGGTTCTGCATACCAAAATATTCGATTTGTCGACTAAATGTGAAACGCGGATTATTATAAAATTTGCATTATTCAAGGATTGCTTATAGCAAGACCGTTGATTTTCAACGGGTATTCGGCTAGTATATACTAATTGCCAAGTGTCCGTCCGTCTGTCTGTCTGTCACGCTTTTTTTAGGCACTTTCCGAATAGAGTCTTGCAATTTGGTGCACGGGTCGATCGTTCGATAAAGCCCCCTGAAAAAGTCGAATTGTTCGAAAACACTCTCTAGACGGGGTGTTCCACCCCAAAACGTTCGAAAAGCGAAATGATAGGAAAGCATACTTTGCCATAAGATAGAGACTTCAAATTTGGTGTATGGGTAAATCGTTCGAAAGGTAGGAAGAGTGCAATTTCAGATTTTCAATATTTTCTACTTAAGGGGGTGCCGCACACCAAAATCTTCGATTTACAGAATAAATTAGACAACGCTGCTTTAAAATTTGATAGAGGCTTGAAAATTGGTATATGGCCTAATCATTTGACGGAAGCACGCAAGAAGAATATAGTTTTTTTTTATAAATGTTCGTTTAAGAGGGTGCTCCAGAGTGAAACGTTCGAAAAGTGAATTGATAAAAACCGTGTTTCGAAATGAGATAGAGATATCAAATTTGTTGTAAGTGTAGATAGTTTGAAAGTAAGAAAGTGTGAAATTTCAGATTTCCAATATTTGCTACTTTAAGGGGTGCGCACACTAATATGTTCGATTTTCCGAATAAATGAGGCACGCTTCCTTTAAAATGTGATTGATGCTTGATATTTGGTAATATATACTATTGGTCTATATATACTAATTGCCAAGTGTCCGTCCGTCTGTCCGTCTGTCTCTCACGCTTTTTTTAGGCACTTCCCGAATAGAGACTTGCAATTTGGTACACGGCTCGGATGTTCGATAAAACCCCCTGGAAAAATTGAATTTTTCGAAAACGTTCTTTAGAGAGGGTGTCCCACACCAAAACGTTCGAAAAGTGAAATGATGGGAAAGCATGCTTTGCGATGAGATAGAGACTTCAAATTTGGTGTATAGGTAAATCATTCGAATAGAAGAAAGTGTGCAATTTCAGATTTCCAATATTTTCTACTAAAGGGGGTGCCGCACACCAAAATCTTCGATTTACAGAATAAAGGAGAAAACGCTTCTTTAAAATTTTATAGAGGCTTGAAATTTGGTATATGGGCTAATCATTTGACGGAAACACGCAAGAAGAATATAGTTTTTTAAAAATGTTCGTTTAAGAGGGTGCTCCAGAATGAAACGTTCGAAAAGTGAATTGATAAAAAACCATGCTTCGTAATGAGATAGAGATATCAAATTTGGTGTACGGGTAGATAGTTTGAAAGGAAGAAAGTGTGAAATTTCAGATTTTCAATATTTGCAACTTTAAGGGGTGCGCAAACTAATACGCTAAACACGCTTCCTTTTAAATGTGCTTGATATTTGGTATATGGGGCAATCATCTGATAAAAAACACCAGACAAACAGAGGAAGAAATGCGCAAATTTAGTTTCCCAATATTTTCTTCTTTAGGGGGTTCTGCATACCAAAATATTCGATTTGTCGAATAAATGTGAAACGTGGATTATTATAAAATTTACATTATTCAGGGATTGTTTATTGCGATACCGCTGATTTTCAACGGGTATTCGGCTAGTATATACTAATTAACAAGTATCCGTCCGTCTGTCTGTCCCGAATACAGACTTGTAATTTGGTGCACGGGTCGATCGTTCGATAAAACCCCCTGAAATGTCGAATTTTTCGAAAACACTCTCTAGACGGGGTGTTCCACCCCAAAGCGTTCGAAAAGCGAAATGATAGGAAAGTATACTTGAGATAGAGACTTCAAATTTGGTGTATTGGTAAATCGTTCGAAAGGAAGAAAGTGTGCAATTTCAGATTTTCAATATTTTCTACTTAAGGGCGTGCTGCACACCAAAATGTTCGATTTACCGAATAAATGAGAAACGGCTCCTTTAAAATTTGATAGAGACTTAAAATTAGGTATATAGTCTCATCATTTGATGAAAACATCCAAGACGAATATAGTTTTTCAAAAACGTTCGTTTAAGGGGGTGCTCTAGAGGAAAGGTGAATTGATAAGAAATATATATATATATATATATACATATATATATACATATATATATATATACATATATATATATATATATATATACATATATATATACATATATATATATATATATATGTATATATATATATATATATATATATATATATATATATATATATATATATATATATATATATATATATACATATATGTCTATATACATGTATATATATATATATATATATATATATATATATATATTTACATGTATATATATATATACATATAATTGAAGAATTTTTATTTTACTTATATTATATATACCTGGGATTGATCATTAATTGAAAATGTTCAGTGAAGTATAAGTGAAAGGAAGTTGACTGAAATGTAAATGTGACATCAAAAATACTATACAACAAGCCGTTGAATATTTTAAAAACACGTGATACGTAAACATTATAAAAAAATACAGGTACTAAATTAGTGTAATATACCCCTTTTTCCTGTTCCATATATAAGTTAAGGAATGGAATACGAATTACATGTGGTAAAGACGGGGGCATTTTTTTTTTAACTACACGTTAAGATGAAAGTATTTTGATATAAATTATATATGTAATGCAGGTATTTAAGGTACTAATCCCTTGTTCCCTGCATAAACATATATGGTGTAAATGCAAAAATGTTACGATGAAAAGTTGTAAAACAGATATATATATATATATATATATATAGTTATATTATAGATTATAGTAGGAAACAAACTTTTCCAGAAAAGCATGATTGGTTTGGCTATATTATGCAAAAATTGGGGTCACGTGCAGGTGACTGAGTATTTTTTTAAATTATTTTTTATATATGCCTCTGCTTGAGCTATCCTGACAGCATAAAAACACTTCAGAATATATTCCTACTAATTCAATAAAAATACTTCTTGACCTTAGCAAATGAATCCAAGATTATCAAATATTTGCACTTATACAATATTCATTTTATATACCAGAGTCGACAATACCGAGAATGGTTCTGCATGAAGTCTTGTACCGACTATAAAGATTTAAAAAAGCCCAGCCTCTTGATCTCGAGACAAGCACTCTAAACTATCAGGAGAATGTGCTTGTGTCAAATGTATGCGGGTTTTTTATATTCGCTCGTCAGGAAGTTTGTTGGTCAGTTGGGGGAATACTCATATAAAACATCGTGCAGTAGGTCTTTCTACTCATGCCGACTAACTTCTCAAAACCTCAGCTATTTGCTCTGTATATATTCTGTACTATTGTGGGCAGAATTGCCACAACAAATTTGTACAAATGGTGTCTTTAAATATCTATGCAGGGGAATTTAGCAATATATTTGTACTTTTCCGAGTATTAAAGCATATGTATTCTTTGTTTAGTGTTATGTATTTTGACTTCCATTGTTAAAATATAGATCCTTTTCGAATTAAACGGATATGCAAAATTGTGGGGAGGGATTCAACTGAGATGGCATTAAAAGTCTGTGCTCATTAGGTTTCCGTGGTTTTATTAGTATGGAGCATGAACGTGGCGTATATTATATTGTTAAGTAATTTCTCCCTTATTAGTATGTCCATTAAAATCAATTAAAATCTTCATTAAATTCAATTAAGACTATTTTTCCCCTTTTAGCACATAGTGTACGACTTTATGTAGAAACAATTTTGATAAGTCAAAAATCAAACTCTTGTATTTATTTTGAAGGTTATACACGTTTTGGAGCATCCCTGAATACGAATTAACAATTTTTATCCTTCTATCTATCTCTCTGCGGATACAATAGTATCGAACAAGTTGATAATACAGAAAAAAATTTGGTACTATTATTTCAATCGGTAAAAATTAGAAGCCCATTGCCTTTCGGGGTAAACGGGCCAAAGAAAGTATTTTATTTTTTAGATCATGCTTTTCAAAAATCGGAAAAATTAGCAAAATTAAACATATGAAAATATTAGGGAAATATATATGTATTTATTATGTCAACTTTTAAACTCGAATGTCATAGTTTGCAAGATGCTGATATACACCGTTCTTGAGATATTTTATGGTTTCGATCAAAAATGGAACAATTCGGGGGGGAAATATAAATTCACTATTATCAATTGAGTGGATGCTTTATAAACAAACAGCTTAAATCCGAAATGAATCGACATCATTAGAAATTATTCCGATTTGATCTCGAGATATTAAAACTTTTATTCATCTATATTTTTTAAAATTTAGTGCTATATCTTTCGAACAAATGGATTAAATCGAATAAAGTTTGGTGAGCATTTTCCATGAACATCATCACTCAGAGTCCTATTAATTTTCAGAAGTAACGAACCAAGCAGAAAGCCCTCTAGTTTTGAACATTTATTTTAGAAAATTGAATAAATGTTATAAAAACACAAAGACGTATCAAAATATTACGAAAGTAAGTATTTCGTAGGAGGTTTTTATTTAAATAAGAATGCTATTATTTATGTAAAACGATAATATGCGCCATACTCAAGATATGTTTTATTTTTATCTTCATTGGGAAAAAAATCCACGTTTTGAAGGTCTAAATGTATGGTCAGCGTTTTAAAAGTGTATATATATGCCCCGCGTATTGAAGCTGTATAGGTATCGTCCGCGTTTTGAATGTGTATATGCATCGTTCGCGTTTTAAAGGTGTATATGCATCGTCCGCGTTTTGAATGTGTATATGCATCGTCCGCGTTTTGAAGTTGTATATACATCGTCCGCATTTTGAATATGTATATGCATAGTCTGCGTTTTAAAGGTGTATATAAAACATCCTCGCTTATCTCGCATAAAGAACATACTTAAACCTATTTTTAAGATTTTTATAGCACATATATCATTAATATCCAACTAGGTTGCTTAAAACCTGAAAATTATTTCATAATTTTATTTTTCTTCCGGTGACGTCTTTATATAAGCAGAGAGAGAGATCGACAACAAAATTTATATGACGACTTTCAAAACAAGATTTAAAAATATGATAGAATTGTAATTATCTGCATTTTTTCCTTTTTCGTACATATAAAGTATGTCAAAAAACAGAAAATATTATGCACTGTGTAGTCTGCGCTATACGGAAATTTTCAAAAGATGATTTAAAAAGACAGTTTAAACCCAATAGTTTTCGATACTTTTATATATAGCTTTGATATATAGTTTTCGTAATAAATTTTATGTATCCTTTATTTTATTCAAAAATTTATTTGATTTATATCTCGTGACTTCCTATAAATTAAATTCAGAACAATTTTTTTGCTCTCAGACTGTTTATATTTAAAATAAAGTACATCCATTTTCCCGATTTTATGAATTAATTTTGAAACTGGCATTAGCAGAAACGACTAAACTGTTGAGCCATCTGAGGAGATATGTTTTTCTGACACACTGAAAAGAAAAGCAGTTCCAAGAGTCTAAAAATTACAAGAAAATTAAAATAAAAATATTTGAAATATAAGTTTTAATTGAATTAAAAAAAGAACCAAATACGATTAGCGGTTTGAGTTTACCCATATTTCGAATTCCGAACCTGTGCAAAAATTATTACCAGACAAATGTTTACACAGAAACAGAGTATACATGCAGAGAGAAAGACTGTATTTTACATACACCTAACTCTTCAAAAACTGAATCACACTGTATTTCTATAAATGTTATGCAAAAATATGCTGTGAAGATGGTTGTATACTTAATTTCTAAACTCTTTTATCTTCTTGGACGTGAATATTTCTTGATATATACGAAATAATAAAAGACAGTCCTGCTAGAATCTGTTCCTTATAGCATTGGCTCCCAAACTATAAATGGGACCTCAAAAGAAAAAAAAATACATTAGTTTCAGAAGTGTAATATTTTTTCTCTTTTGGCGAGTTAGAAATATATTTCAAAATCAAAATTACAACAATTTGAAGAGAGGATTGTGCCTACTAAAAATATTAATGCATATCTCTTTGAGGGGGGGGGGGTCCTTTAGGGAGGTTCTATTGGTTGCAGGGGCCCCCAAGAAACAAATTACAAAATTTGGTGGTTCTATGAGTTGTCCTCGGTTTCCATCAAAAACCAACACTGGTGTTGTGCAGATTTAGCTAGAGGGCAGTTAACGCCTTCCCTCTGAAACCCAGTTCCGCATACACACAATATGCTGCAATTCTGATAAACCGCGGACATGTCTTTTTGCAAGGCACACACACATATTCGCAAGCTATACACAGTTATACACATACTATATACATATACTGACTAACTGGGGACCTATGCCAAAATTCAACCCAATTTTTTTCAGAGTATTATCTGTCATTAAATACCACATTTCTGCAAAAATCCAAACCGAGGACGTCCCCACTTGCCGGTGCGTCCCCACTTGGAAGGTGTGTAAACATATGAATGTCCCCACTTCCCACCATACGCCAACACACACACATACTTTCACACACACACACACACACACACACACACAGACATCACTTCAAAAATGTTTGATTCGTGATCAGGGATGCTTGAAACGTGCTCTCCCGTCGAAAACTCGAATTCGAATTTTCGACCCCGTCACAATACTTTCCTTATACATTATGTATATAAGGAAAGTAACAACCATCTTAATCGAAAAGTGTCTCAGTTAGTTCAGAGTAATCAGAATCCAATTGTCAACAATAAAATTGTGCTAATTTTCATCCTTCTAGGTCTCTGTGGAATTTTAGGAGTGGGAATCTGGAAAGACTATTCGCCCAATCTCCTCATTTTCGCTTCCCGGGTGAGAAACCGAAAATCTTGCTCTGTTAGGGTTCCAACCCCTTCGTTGATACTACAAATGTGTAAAGAGTCATGTTTCTAGGCCATACCAAATTCATAAAAGGCGCTATATTGGTCAATGTATGATACCATCTGCTTTGAAAGCGTAATATGAACTTTAGAAACACTTTTATTAGGGGGATCTGAGAGCATCAACAGCAATACCTTGGATGTATTACAACGCTTACACTCCATAATTATATTTGTTATATCCACATTACTCTTTTAAAATGTAAACAACAATAATAAAACATTTTGGATCTTTCCATGCCAATCCAAATATTTATTCTTGAGACTCGTTTACTAACACTTCACAACAAAGTTGAAAAAGTGTTTATGACTTTGTTCATTCTGTCAGTCTGTCTGTCTGTCTGTCCGTTAGCACGATAACTGTCGTAAAAATGACTTAATCAAAATGAAATTTTAGTATGCTGTTCAAACGGTCTGTAGGACCTATGGTAATATAAATGAATAATATCACTCAATTAGTTTTGGATTGAACCCGGGTTGAAAAACTGAAATACATTGAATACTATGGGACCTAATTTTTCAAACAATTTTTAAGCGGATTTAAAATTCACACATTGCTTCGAAAATTTTAGTTAATATTCAAATAGTTCCATAAAATATATAAAAAAAATTCTATGAAGTTTTACGCATAGAGTTTAATTACTTGTAGCTCCATGGTTTTAATTTTAAATAAAATAAATTATATAAAAAATATAATAAATTATATACAAAATCATATAAAATAAAACTAAAAATATTTATTATTGAGAAACATGTTCACTTTTCATATGTAATACCATGCAATAAATTGGATGATATCATTCTCGTGGATCTAGCTCGTTCTATTCATTAAAAAAGATACTTTGAGTAATACTTTTGTATTTGAACGCCAATAGTCATTTATCGGCTGTAAGAATAACTTTTTTCTCCTTCCATAACGCTTGGCGAGATTTTGGTGACGATTTTGGTGGAATGCCGCTAACTTGGTTACTGTTTTAGATGTTGCTAAATTACCGAAAAACTCGCCAAATGGATAAAAATGACGCTAAATCAATGAAAATGACGACTCATTAACGAAAATTCAATATCTTGGAAAGAATATAAATATCTACTCAAAAAATAATCTATTTTTTTAACTGTAAAAGTAATAAATTCATTGCATTAGCCCGCATCAGATTTTTCTAAGTGTGACTATAATTATCAGTCTGGACTCAAATAAAAGATCAGCTAATGAGCCTAGTTTTACAAGGGTTTGCTAGGCACCCGTGTTGTGAACCTCTGCCGATGTCAAAAGGAATTTAGCGGGATATTTTTGAAAGAATACTTTTCTACGAAATACTTAAAAAGCTTTAAAAGAAATAACGATGTTCCACATTTTTCCCGTAATTTAAAGTGGCATAACAGGCTATTTCGTATTTTTGAAATTTTTCTCACGTCATTTCTTATATAATGTTATGTCAAATATATGACACATAAGAAATAAATCGTCACAAAAGGTCAAAGTGGAGAGAAATAAATGATTTTTGCATGTCAAATTTTTTCAATAAGACTGACATGCGATATTCATATTTTCTTGTGTGGGAATTAAATTCTCTATATGATATATATTCCAGTATTTCTTTCAGTTTAAGTGATGATTTGAAAATGGAATATAATAGAACTAAAAACGTAAAAATAACCAACAAAATTATTATTTGCTTACATATTATTTATTACATATTTGATGCAAAATATTATTTTATAAGATATATATAAATATTTATATTTTATTAAATTATGTCTTGATATTCATATGAATATTGAATATCAATCCATATCTAATATTCTTCTTAAAAGTGTGATACATTGTTCTTAAAAGGTGTTTATAGGTTTTTGTAAATAAATAGCAAGCCGATTAAGAAAGTACCAAACTTCGTTAAGATGGCACCAAACTTTATAATATGGGCCGAGAGCAATTTATGGCATCACGGCGTTCATTGACTCGTGACAGGAAGGTGGCCAACCGATGAATTGTCGACTCCGCGAACTATACGAGATTATCCAATAGAAGCCTGACTAGCCAATGGGCGGCCAGAGAGGAGGTCGTAGATAGCCATGTTCAACAGATGGAAAGATGAGAATATCCATTACGCTATGGAGATATAATAGTGAGAGGTTGATCAGTCAGTACGAAGAAGTTGATACGTTTGTGAGTGTCGGAAACTCAGACCACTCGACTGGCCCTAGCTGACAGCAGCTGTTTGAGAGACCGCACGTTTGTGAGTTTAAAACTGCAGATCCCAATAGGAACGTAGATACTTTCGAATAAACGCCGAATGATGTGAGTAAACTAGCTAAGTCAAACCTATTTATTATTATATATGAATAAATATAGCAAATTTGAGTCTAAGTTAAGTAAAAAGAACCTGTATCACACGAACCTCCTTCCAGCATAATACTTTGTTAATTAGTAATTTTACTCGATGATCTGCACAATGTTGAATACTAATTGCGGATTTAAGCATACCGATTGGCATACATAATAATTATAATAACATTTAAATCAGAATTAAGATGTATCTTTATTGTGCAAGATTAAATATTTCATTAAATGTATGTTAATCTTTAATCAATTGTGCTTTCAGTTAACACCGGACGACACACAATGGTGAATTTTGCGACATAATCGGTGTACTGGTTTTCGGCCAAGACAATACGATGATAATAATATTTTTAATTTGGGCCACACTTTCATAAATTATTTAACATAAAAAATAATTTAGATTATACAGTTGAGTGAAACTGGTTTATTAAGGGAAGAACTACACATTCCAAACAGTGGGGGCTCAGTAGCCCATTAATTAGCGAGCGGAAATTGACCTCGGTAATCCCGGGTTCAATTCCCTCCGTTGCTAAACTACGTTGAGTACGATCACGTTAAAAATGTGGATCCGTAAGTCCTTCCGAGAGGTTGGTGGTGGGGAAAAGAGGTACGGTTCCTGAAGATGATTCCCCCCACTGAGTTCCGGTCTAAATTGGGTGGCGCTTCCAGGCCGTTCAAACAGTTATCTTACACCTTTCTGGTAGTTCGGACGGTATGGGTCTCAACAACAACAACATTCCAAACGCTGCTGAGGGTAGATATATAAAACTTTTCCTAACACGAGTCTAGGCCTATAACTAATAAGTAAAATATAAAATCTTGGAATTCTGTTCGGAAAATTTATAAATATTGGAGTTTTCGTTCTAGCATTATTTCATCTATAACTTGAGAAAACCCAGAAACACAAAATTTGTTTCTATACCATTGTGCATGTAAAATAAACTGCATACTGTGCAATCAACGGTTTTTGAGATAGCGTAAATTATAGTTACAGCAGGTGATTTTTTAATTACACTTTATCAATGAATGTATTTACAGTTTTGATTCCACTGTGATAACTATAGTAACCTTGTTGAGTATTCAGTACTGACATAGTTTGTGAACAATTTTCCAAATTAAACTATTGAAAAGAAATTTTATCACAAAATACCTGTAAAAGTTGAAAATGATTCAGCATGTAGTAATCGTTAAAAAATATCGTGTTACATACCGCAATTTTCATGCTAACATAATTGTAAAATCTGCGAATTTCATATGGTTAAAATCGAATTGGTTTTTGATATTCAGAACTTTAATTAAGTGTTAAGCTATTACGTTTGGTAGGCAAAATTTAGTGGGAAAATATGGTGCACTTGGTTATCGACAGTGTATCCGCTTCCGGGAGTATCGTCATGAAATTAAGCTGGCTTAACCGGGGAGTGGGGGTCACAATCCCCCCCCCCCCGGCGAAATTTTTTTACATTGTCGTTTTTTCTTTCTTCTCTTTATGTTATATATATATATATATATATATATATATATATAATTTTCATATTTCAATTACATAATAAATTTGTATAAATAAAACTGGGTTGTTTTAAAAATAATCACTATTACCTGTAATATTTGCATATAATATTTATTAATTGGAATTAACAGTTCGGCTTACATAATATAAATATCTAGCAATTTTTACTTTCCTTATATACATAATGTATAAGGAAAGTATTGTGACGGGGTCGAAAATTCGAATTCGAGTTTTCGACGGGAGAGCACGTTTCAAGCATCCCTGATCACGAATCAAACATTTTTGAAATGATGTCTGTGTGTGTGTGTGTGTGTGTGAAAGTATGTGTGTATGTGTGTGTGTGTGTCAGTGAGTCTGTGGAGACGATAACTGACAAACGAATGGACCTATTCGAACGAAATTCAGTACAAAAATCACAGTCCGTAAACACTGGAAGCCTATTGCTTTTATACGCAATCGAATGTTCAGAACCCCCTAAATTTTCGAATGAAAATTTGAAAAAATCGTCAAAAAATCAAAACCACTAATAAAGTTACGCAAATAGACATTTCTTATGTACTTTTTCATTAGAAAACGATTGACATAAATTTTACAACGCTAACATGAACCGTTCTCGAGATATTGCACATTTTTCAAAAAAATTATCAAAAAGTCATATAAAATAAAAATAAAAATATTTCCTCTTGAGGAACATGTTTACTTTTATATGTAATACCATGCGATAAATTGGGTGACATCATTCTTGTGGATCTAGCTAGTTCCATTCATGAAAAAATATGCTTTGAGTAATACTTTTGTATTTGAACGCCAATAGTCATTTATTTGCTGTAGGAATAACTTATTTCTTCGTTCATAACGCTTGGCGAGATTTTATCGACGAATTTGGCGGAATGTCGTCAACTTGGCGACTTTTTGAAATGTTGCCAAATTAACGAAAATCTCGCCAAATGGATAAAAATGACACTAAATCAATGAAAATGACGTCTAATTGAGGAAAATTCAATATCTTGGAAAGGATATTAGTATCTACTATAAGAAAAACCTATTTATTTTACTGTAAAAGTAGTAAATTCATTACATTATATAAGGAAAGTCATGTGTTGCCCACATCAGATTTTTTTTTTAAATATGCTCCCCGTTAGCAAAATGAACAAAAAATTAGTTTATTCCCAATTTGCTTTTAAAAGTTATGTTTTATGTTTACTATTTAACTGTTTGAAATATTTCTTATGGTAAAAACAACCACTCAGCGTAAGAAGTTTTTTTCTACACAAAATAGAAATAATGTAACAAAGAAGTTTTTTTCTTTGTTACATTATTTCTATTTTGTGGCGTGTTTAAAAGGACCTTCCAATCAGTATGAGAAATGCAATTGATGACAATTTAAATTGTGAAAGATAATGCGACATGACATGTAAAAGTCGGATTTTATTATTAATTCTAATTTCGAAGATAGTTATAAAAATCTGATGTGGGCAGCACATGATTTTCCTTATATACTGCAAAGAATTTACAACTTTTACAGCAAAAACATAGGTTATTCTTAAAGTAGATACTTATATTATTTCCAAGATATTGAATTTTTGTCAATTAGTCTTCATTTTCATTGATTTAGCGTCATTTTTATCCATTTGGCGAGATTTTCGTTAATTTGGCAACACTTAAAAATGTCGTCAAGTTGGCGACATTCCGCCAACGTCGTTGCCAAAATCTCGCCAAACGTTATGGACGGGGAAATAAGTTATTCTTACAGCAGATAAATGACAATTGGCGTGCAAGTACAAAAGTATTACTCAAAGTATCTTTTCTCATGAATGGAATGAGCTAGATCCACAAGAATGATGTCACCAAATTTATCGTACGATGTTACATATGAAAAGTGAACATGTTTCTCAACAGTTAATATATATATTTCTTTATTTACGGGATTTTTTGATATATTTATTTGGAAAATGTGCAATATCTCGAGAACGGTTCATGCTAGCGTTCTAAAGTTTGTCAATCGGTTTCTAAGGAAAAATTACGTAAGAAATGTCTATTTGCGTAACTTTATTGAATGTTTTCGATTTTTTGATGATTTTTTCAAAATTTCACTCGAAAATTTAGGGGGTTCTGAACATTCGATTGTATTTTAAAATAATTGTCTTCCAGTATTGACGGATTGTGATGTTTGTATCAAATGTCATTCGAATCGCTCCATTCGTTCGTCAGATATCGTCTCCACAGAATCACTGGCACACACACACACACATTCACACACACACACACTTTCACACACACACACATTTTCACACACACACACGCAGACATCACCTCAAAAATGTTTGATTCTTGATCGGGGATGCTTGAAACGTGCTCTCCCGTCGAAAACTCGAATTCGAATTTTCGACCGCGTCACAATATTTGCCTTATACATTATGTGTATAAGGAAAGTAAAAATGTAATGGGGCAGCCGTCCACTTGCCTTTCGTCTGTCCATCGATCCATACGTACATTCATCCACCCATCTATTTATCCTGTTCATGCTAGCGTTCTAAAGTTAATTTAATATTTTTTAATGAAATTGTACATTAAAAATTACTATTTACGTAATATTGTTAACTTTTTGATAAATTCTTCAAAATTTAATTTGAAAATTTTGGTACTTTAAAAACATGCATAAAATTCATAGCATTCCGCCTACGCATAGCGCTCTTCCACTTTATTCGGTATGAAGGTTACATGTGTTCTATTTTGGGATGGATTATTGTTCATGATATATGCTTACTTTCCTTTTGATATATGCTTATGGTAATGTATAGGAATGTATTGAAATCACGTCGAAAATCTTATGTCGAGGTGTCGACAGATATACACGTTTTGGGAACTCTAAAATACGAAATCACTATATTCACGTATCTTTATTTTACACTATATTTTTATTTTTATGACGTCTGTGTGTGCCTGTCTGTGCAATATATGCAGCCACTCTAACTCAGAAATACCGGCTCACATATCATAACATTTTATATTGATGTAACTCATATAAACTATGGAGGTAACTATGGGCTGATTAGATTTTGGTGATAACTATGGCTGATTAGATTTTGATAAAGATTCGAAAAAAAAACCTGTCCTTGTTTTCAACAATTCTAAAAATGGTTTTTTAGAATTGTTGATTAGATTTACTAAATAATTTTCGAGTGACAGGGATTTGCCTTTTCACTTCGAGATTTTATACTTTGAAAATTTGAATTTTGATACTTTTGACTTTTGGATCTTTCATGTTCATTATTCGTGGTCACAATGAGGTTAACTACGGATGCGTGCAGGCTTCCGGGAGTGGTGTCGCGACCGCGCAGCCGGCTGGTAACCGGGACTTAAATGAGGTCACTATCCCTCATTGGCCATTTTATTGCACCTAGCCCGTATGTTTTCCTTTCGTTCTTGTTTTCATCATAATCGTAAGGTTTTCAGGGTTATTGTCTTTTGAGTTTATATATATATATATATATATATATATAGAATCATACAAAAATGAAGGATACGAACAAATGTATTATTATACCACTCAGAAAAAGGCGCAATGCAGCTCTATATACTGATGCAGGATATAACTATTATAAACGATTTGAAAAAAGGAAGGGGGGAAAAACCATATGAATTGCATAAA
Organism: Amaurobius ferox; assembly: GCA_951213105.1. Taxonomy (NCBI): domain Eukaryota; kingdom Metazoa; phylum Arthropoda; class Arachnida; order Araneae; family Amaurobiidae; genus Amaurobius; species Amaurobius ferox. The sequence goes on from OX578143.1 coordinate 31,297,328, forward strand.
AATGGCTGAGAGGGATAGCGACCTCTCATTCCCGTCTTAAGTACTTTTACGTCTAGACAACGCCCACGGATACCAATGAAATTCAATGACAGATCCCCGTAGCATGTGCAAAAATGAAAGCTCCAGAATGCAGAAATGGATGCCTCAGAATGTAGACAGAATGTAGACAGAAATGGAACGACAAATACTCACTGTCAACGATACTACCGACTAAACCGTAACGCCCGTTTCGCCACATGAAGTATGTTCCCATACGCATGCGTACCTCGATAATTCAAATATGATGTCATATTCTCAAGTCATTACTGAATGATTAATCTTCTTCTTTAAAGAAAGAATTGTAAATATCTTTAAGGAAATTCCGTGGGTAATGATTTTTAAGTGCTTCCTGTAAAATGAGTTTGTTACAAGTGAGACAATCCTTTTTGAAAGTATTATTATTACGATTTATTCTCAGATGTCCTGTTATGATGTTACGAAAAATATTTCTAGTCAAATTCGACTTCCATCCAATTATTTGGTTAATCTTCATATCATAATTATTACGTTTATTGTACATAACTGTATGAATTCCATTTCTATGTCTGTATCTTATGGTTATGTCAAGGAAATTTACTTCGTTTTTGACACTATTAGGGTTCTCAATAAGATCCAATTCCGGAGGATAAAAGTCAAATTCAAATTCAGGAGTATTTGAGTAATGACCCAAAATCACATCGTCCACATATCTGTAATATGGCATCTCATATAATACATGATTATTCCTTTCAAAATATGTTAAATATATGTCAGCCAGGACTGATGAACAGCCCCCGCCCATAGGAATACCCTTAATTTGTTGATAAAATACTCCTCCGCTACATAAAATGTTCTCAAACAATACGAGCAGAATTAAATCCATATACCTTCGCAAAGTGATTACTTTTTTAAGATTATATTCTGTATGCACCAGTAAAAGTATTGCATGTAATTTTTTAAGATCAATGTTGTTGAAAAAGTCCCGGAAGTCATAACTGGTGAACTGTATATCTTTATTGCAATATTTCAATCGTTTAATGACTTCAGAGCTGTTTTTTATGATTATTGGATTTTGTACTAATATAGCTTTATATGCAGGTTTAAGTATATTCATAAGTTTTTTGTTAGCCAATGTAATATATGTATTACATCCTACTGTTACCGTACGAAATTTCACGGGTGTTTTATGCAGTTTTGGAATGAGTACTAAATAAGGAAAGGACACAGTTTTTAAATTGATGCCGATTCTTTTATATAGAGCCTTGATCTTATTTGTCATCACAGCTAAATTATATGGTAAAGGTTTGTACATTGTGGGTTCCAAGTAAGATTTCTGTAAGATTTCTATGTAAAAAGGTTTGCAGGTAAATGCGTAATTAGATACCACTTTATCAGTATATGTGATCACATAACGTTCTTGCACTTCCCTGATAGAATCGGTGATGATTGAATTCCGTTGATTATTGAGTTTGCTATGATATTGGTTGACAAAACAGTTTAGGATATTGTATTTCCATTCTTCAAAAGCTTTGATGGGTAATCCATATTTAACAGCCAATACTATTCATCATAGATATATTTTTACTTAATTGGTTATAATTGTATAACTTTCTTCCGTAGGGACGTACATAACGGTATGTACGCTTAACTTTGATGTTAGCTATAGGAATCATCTCATTCAGTTGATTGAACAATAGTTTGAAAGGTATTCTGTTAAATGTCTTATTTTTAAAGGTTGTAACGAAGTACTCATTATGGATTTCTTTATTGGGCTGACACTTCAAAAGGACATTAGATTTCTGAGCCTTCATTTTTATATAATCGAGTAATATGGCAAAATAAAAGTGTTGTTTGTTATTAGGATCTATAGATGCCAAATGATCAATGATGTATTCCCATATTCTACGTAAGTATTTCCGTCTGATTCCAAATACAATATTTTTTATCCAATTATTGTTGATCGGAGTATTATTGTTAAACGAGACCATGAGATTTTCCAATTTTGCGTGAGTGTCTTTAAAGTTAATATATCTTTTGTTCCTGCCTCGCTTCCATCTAGATGTTTTATGCAAATGACACATACTGGATACCGGGATTGAATCTACATTTTTACAGTGATCCAGATTATAATTTTCACTGAAAATAGCTGTGTTGAGGCCAAATGGGAATGCAGAACCGTATTGCATAATATGCGTGTACTCCCACCACAGACGTTCCCGGAGGCGAGGTACAATATCCAGTATTGTAATCACACAATTAGAAAATTCATGGACATGGTAATGCTTTAATTCTATGTTCGTAGAAGGACGATCCAAGGTCATACTCTGCTTTATTTGGTTTCTATGTAAATTAATACGTAAATGCAAGGGATTCTTGGTTTGTCCTATATGTAGAATATTACATGTGGAGCACTTTATACAATATATCACATTGAATGTTTTGCAGAACAAAAATTGACTTTTAGAATTCGGTCCAATTTGTAAAATGTTGGCACAGGGGCATAATTTGCATTTATTCGATGAACATCTACGAAACTTAAAGCCTTTTAATGCGTGAAGTTTGGTGGGGAGGAAGTGTTTGCGTGTGTATTATAGACAAATACTATTTGTACTCCTTTTTACTGTTATTGATCTGTTTTATGTGTAGTACTCTTTTGGACGAATTTAATCGTATGAATTGTGTGTTCTGGATATTCCCTCTTGTAAAAATAAAAATAAAAATAAAAAATCTAAAATCATAAAGTCTTTTATAAAAAATATAAAATTATAATTGTCACATCGGATTCTAAGGAAGATAATTTGATTGGTGAATAGCGAATAAAGATTTGGGATGATATATAAAAAGTTTAAGTTGCTCAAGTAGGATTGATCATAATCATTTTTCATCTGTCATTAAGAATATTCATCTGAAGAAGGAGAACTCCTCAAAATGAGTAAAACTTTTGAATAACATGGATGTATACATTACTGATCTTAGCGACTGGCAAACGTATTCATTGTGGAATTAATTTATTAATATCTTTTGAATATATGCCCGGTGATATAATATAAGGGTATTTATATTATCGATAACCAGCTACCCTTAATGTGTTTTGACTATAATTGATACTTGAAAATTGATGGCTTCTATTAAACACTTTTTCAAACCGGTGATTATTGACTCCAACCCGGGTGTGACAACTAAAAACCTTAATGATGTTGTGCAGTCACCGAACGCGATCCCGCACGGATCTATATTTTTTGATGGAATATATAAACACTTTTACAATTTAAAAGGCTTTAAGTTTCGTAGATGTTCATCGAATAAATGCAAATTATGCCCCTGTGCCAACACTTTACAAATTGGACCGAATTCTAAAAGTCAATTTTTGTTCTGCAAAACATTCAATGTGATATATTGTATAAAGTGCTCCACATGTAATATTCTATATATAGGACAAACCAAGAATCCCTTGTATTTACGTATTAATTTACATAGAAACCAAATAAAGCAGAGTATGACCTTGGATCGTCCTTCTACGAACATAGAATTAAAGCATTACCATGTCCATGAATTTTCTAATTGTGTGATTACAATACTGGATATTGTACCTCGCCTCCGGGAACGTCTGTGGTGGGAGTACACGCATATTATGCAATGCGGTTCTGCATTCCCATTTGGCCTCAACACAGCTATTTTCAGTGAAAATTATAATCTGGATCACTGTAAAAATGTAGATTCAATCCCGGTATCCAGTATGTGTCATTTGCATAAAACATCTAGATGGAAGCGAGGCAGGAACAAAAGATATATTAACTTTAAAGACACTCACGCAAAATTGGAAAATCTCATGGTCTCGTTTAACAATAATACTCCGATCAACAATAATTGGATAAAAAATATTGTATTTGGAATCAGACGGAAATACTTACGTAGAATATGGGAATACATCATTGATCATCTGGCATCTATAGATCCTAATAACAAACAACACTTTTATTTTGCCATATTACTCGATTATATAAAAATGAAGGGTCAGAAATCTAATGTCTTTTTGAAGTGTCAGCCCAATAAAGAAATCCATAATGAGTACTTCGTTACAACCTTTAAAAATAAGACATTTGACAGAATGCCTTTCAAACTATTGTTCAATCAACTGAATGAGATGATTCCTATAGCTAACATCAAAGTTAAGCGTACATACCGTTATGTACGTCCCTACGGAAGAAAGTTATACAATTATAACCAATTAAGTAAAAATATATCTATGATGAATAGTATTGGCTGTTAAATATGGATTACCCATCAAAGCCTTTGAAGAATGGAAATACAATATCCTAAACTGTTTTGTCAACCAATATCATAGCAAACTCAATAATCAACGGAATTCAATCATCCCCACTTCTATCAGGGAAGTGCAAGAACGTTATGTGATCACATATACTGATAAAGTGGTATCTAATTACGCATTTACCTGCAAACCTTTTTACATAGAAATCTTACAGAAATCTTACTTGGAACCCACAATGTACAAACATTTACCATATAATTTAGCTGTGATGACAAATAAGATCAAGGCTCTATATAAAAGAATCGGCATCAATTTAAAAACTGTGTCCTTTCCTTATTTAGTACTCATTCCAAAACTGCATAAAACACCCGTGAAATTTCGTACGGTAACAGTAGGATGTAATACATATATTACATTGGCTAACAAAAAACTTATGAATATACTTAAAGCTGCATATAAAGCTATATTAGTACAAAATCCAATAATCATAAAAAACAGCTCTGAAGTCATTAAACGATTGAAATATTGCAATAAAGATATACAGTTCACCAGTTATGACTTCCGGGACCTTTTCAACAACATTGATCTTAAAAAATTACATGCAATACTTTTACTGGTGCATACAGAATATAATCTTAAAAAAGTAATCACTTTGCGAAGGTATATGGATTTAATTCAGCTCGTATTGTTTGAGAACATTTTATGTAGCGGAGGAGTATTTTATCAACAAATTAAGGGTATTCCTATGGGCGGGGGCTGTTCACCAGTCCTGGCTGACATATATTTAACATATTTTGAAAGGAATAATAATGTATTATATGAGATGCCATATTACAGATATGTGGACGATGTGATTTTGGGTCATTACTCAAATACTCCTGAATTTGAGTTTGACTTTTATCCTCCGGAATTGGATCTTATTGAGAACCCTAATAGTGTCAAAAACGAAGTAAATTTCCTTGACATAACCATAAGATACAGGCATAGAAATGGAATTCATACAGTTATGTACAATAAACGTAATAATTATGATATGAAGATTAACCAAATAATTGGATGGAAGTCGAATTTGACTAGAAATATTTTCCGTAACATCATAACAGGACATCTGAGAATAAATCGTAATAATAATACTTTCAAAAAGGATTGTCTCACTTGTAACAAACTCATTTTACAGGAAGCACTTAAAAATCATTACCCACGGAATTTCCTTAAAGATATTTACAATTCTTCCTTTAAAGAAGAAGATTAATCATTCAGTAATGACTTGAGAATATGACATCATATTTGAATTATCGAGGTACGCATGCGTATGGGAACATACTTCATGTGGCGAAACGGGCGTTACGGTTTAGTCGGTAGTATCGTTGGCAGTGAGTATTTGTCGTTCCATTTCTGTCTACATTCTGTCTACATTCTGAGGCATCCATTTCTGCATTCTGGAGCTTTCATTTTTGCACATGCTACGGGGATCTGTCATTGAATTGCATTGGTATCCGTGGGCGTTGTCTAGACGTAAAAGTACTTAAGACGGGAATGAGAGGTCGCTATCCCTCTCAGCCATTTTTATGCAATTCATATGGTTTTTCCCCCCTTCCTTTTTTCAAATCGTTTATAATAGTTATATATATATATAGATTAGAAAAATGTAATAATAAAAATTCAAGTAATATTAACATCACCATAGAAGCAAAACCACGGTCATAATGCCGATAAGAGAAAAGAACAGCACAGGTCCAAATTCAATGATTAATCAGAATTAAATTCATCTTCAGGTCTGATTATTTAATGCTAATTAACCCAGACAAATGCATGTTTCAGATTGAGAAATAGTACATTTCTATAAATGCTCAAACTCAGACTGCAGGCATTGAAAGATGGAAAAATTAAGATAAGAAAAATTGTATTACCAGTGTCATGAAGCCTTCTTCTTTCACCATGTGTACACGAGATCAACCTCAACAACTTAAATTATCTAGAAGCACCGGAATGAACAAGTGGAAATACAACCATTGAGGCAGTACGAACGTCCACAGCAACACTCCCAGATGCGTCCAGTGAGTCAGAGCAGGATACAGGACGTATAAGCAAAATGGAATATGAACATGAAGCAAAGATGACAATTCTTACTAAACAAGAAATTCATAGAAGAAATGGATAAACGAGGGTACCACTATACACCATTATAAGGTCTCTCAAATCGTAGTTTCAAACTGGCTAAAGTTACAATTTTTTTAGCGAAAATAAAATTGAAAACATTAATATTAATGTTTCTCATTTTTCGATTTTTTAATTTTTCTGATTTTTTTATATATAAATAATATATATATATATATATATATACATATATATATATACATATATATATATATATATATATATATATATATATATATATATATATATATATATATATATATATATATATATATATATATATATATATACATATATACATATATGTATATATATATATATATAATCCAAGAAAAAGAAGATTTAAAGGAACTTGGGATAACCAAATGCTTTGCATTTAATGGTTGGGGAGGATTGCGACTCCCCCTCCCGTTTAAAGCTGCTTTTCCAGCCTAGGAAAACGCTCACGGTACCAATGCAAAGCAAAGGTTGGTCCCCAATGCGTGCTAATACGAAGGCACCCGGACACGGAAGAACAAGACAACCAAACAGAAGGAAACTGGACCAAAAGTGATTCCTGCCCAACTCGCTATCATATATATGTTGGGCATAAATATATATAGTTGGGCATAAATCGAACATATATATGATAGCGAGTTGGGCAGGAATCACTTTTGGTCCAGTTTCCTTCTGTTTGGTTGTCTTGTTCTTCCGTGTCCGGGTGCCTTCGTATTAGCACGCATTGGGGACCAACCTTTGCTTTGCATTGGTACCGTGAGCGTTTGCCTAGGCTGGAAAATCAGCTTTAAACGGGAGGGGGAGTCGCAATCCTCCCCAACCATTAAATGCAAAGCATTTGGTTATCCCAAGTTCCTTTAAATCTTCTTTTTCTTGGATTACATTCTGCTTCGGAGTATAGAGCGGCTTGGCGCCTTTTCCTGAGTAGTGCCTTTGTTTTTGGTGGATATGCATAGGAATTCTTTTTGAATTTGTTTACAGGCTTTTATATGATATATATATATATATATATATATATATATATATATATATATATATATATATATATATATATATATATATATATATATATATATATATTTATTTATATATAATATTATGACAGAATTTATTTCATCAAAACTAGATAACGATGTAAATACTAATCGACAATGATATGAATGGCATTTAACACATTACTTCATTTCAACAAAGTTTTCCCATATTGTATATTTATTTATATACATGTACTTAATAATTAAAATAATGTTGTTACTGTCACTTTTGTCGTATGTATTTGGAGCAGTTTAAATTGTTTCCTTTTAGAATGTGAATAAGGGATACATTCAGAATTTATTAAAATGACACTTTTTTAAAGTGTAGAACTTTGTGCATTTTTGAAACGAATATATGAATAAAGGATTTAAGTGTAATGTATTATACGTCACATTGTTACATTATCTAATTATGGCGACAATTTAATTAATTTTGTAGTATGTTTGAATTTTTTCTGTCACAATTTGGTGCGTTACGAAAAATGTAAACATTTTGAACGCTTGTATATAAACATTTTTTCTTCTTTTGTCGGAAATATTGTCACAATTATAAATATGGAAAAGCAATTTAAATATTTCATTATTTTGAACATTTAATGAACATGCGAAACTATAAAAATATATGTATATAGTAAACGACCAAAATATGCATTATAAAATTTAGTTTATAAATCTATATTTATTTTTACAAAAACCTCTTAGACTTTTATGTAATCGTCTTGTGAAGTTGAAAAAGATTAAACATTGTCCGTTTTCTAAGTTTGTAATACTTATATATAAAAACTAAAAATTAAAAGTGTTAATTGCGAACGATTTTTTAGCTCTTTAAAAGAAAGTCCCATAAGTATATATAATTGGATTCTGAATCAAACTCATAGTTTTTTAAGTATAGTAGTTAAATTTCGATACTTCAGTATTTTAGCCTGGGATTTCAATGGGGGTAGGATACTGTTATACTTAAAACGCTACAATTGTTGCAGATCAATCTGCTTGCTTAATTATTCCTTGTAGAAATATTGGTGAATCATCAGGAGATATATTATTTTGTTTCAAAATATTTATGAGGTTAAATGAACTTGGGGATTTTACGGATGTTTCATGATTGGTGAGGTATGAAAACAATAGATGAAAATAAAAGTATCCAAGTACGTATTTATGCGCCACGTGGCATATTTATATTTTGACTCGAATGTTAAATCTCATCAGATTTATTGTCTAAGTTTATTTTGCATACGGAAACGAAAGTTAGTAAAATACTTTGATATTTTGACGTGAAGTCTATGGTCTAAGCGTCCAGAAGAAATTGGGGCGAAAAATAAATATTGTAGCTAGCTATAAGCAGTGAGTAATATGTAGCGCTTTGTGTGACGACAGATTTCCGCAATTCCCCCAGAGGGCAGAGAATATGTGGGTTTTTTTAGAAGTGATTCCAAACCTTCAGAAGCACTTGCAATCTATAAAGTTGAATATTTTTACATTTACAGCGCTGGCTATAGCACAGTACAGAACTTAATGGAGCCAGATTTTGGAGATTCTCACTTAGCAATGAAAAAATGGAGGGAGGCGGGGGAGCGAAAAGCTTTTCAAGGGCCACAAAGTCCTCCGCTAAGGTTCCCAAAAACACATGCTGGCGCAACGTCGGACTACTCGACCCCCATCCATAGCTGTATCCATTGTGTAAAGAGGGTTGCTGTCTTGTTCTTTTTTTTAGATCTTTAGAAAATCAAAACATTCTAAACTACTTTCGTAAGTGGTTGTACAAGTGCTTTGTGAAAGCAGATTTGAAACAAGATTTAGCGGAAACAGCTTTATGTTGAATATTTATGATTGTCTGTAATATCCATCAATGTACCAGACTTAAGGACCCCCGTTTTATTGTACCCTAAACCGAGAGGTCAAATAGGCCATTAAAATACGGCGATAAAGTGAAGACATGGCAAACAGAAGCAGAAAACACAACGTATCAAACATCAGCAGTGTAAGATGCGTGCGCCACTGAAATTGCATAGGCAGACAGACGATTACTGATTGGACCGGTTGGAATCAAAATGGCGGTTGCAACAAACTTTATATTATTGATCCTTAGCCTCCGGTGTTCCCAAAAAATCTTTCGTGGGACAGAACCTAACGGAATAGACATTTTGAGTTCCCCCTATAAGAGGAGAATATGAAAGTTTCATAAAAAATGAGGTTTCATTTTCGGATCCTCCAGAATTCTTCCTGGAGACCTATATATCTGTATATGTGCATATTTACAGCATTTACGATACAAATGTAAATTTGCATAGTTTCAAAGCCAAATTTTCGGATCCTCTCCGGGGCGGAAAATATATTTATTTTAAAAGCCTTACCAAACATTCCAAAACACTCCACAATGACTTAGACGGTCGAATACCTGCATACTTAAAGTATCAACCACGAGACAGAAGCTAAAGAAACAGAATTTTCTTTTTTTTTCCGAAAACTAACACAATGAAGAAGGGAGGGTGGAAAAGCAGTTCTATACCCTCCAAAATTCGACCCAGATGGCCAAAAAACTGAATTTTTCCACTTTCAGATCGCGAGGTAGAACCAACCCAATTTAATCCACTTTTTAAGATTATATTTTCGTCGCAAAGTGTCATAGAGTGCTAAGTAAAATAAAACTTATTAACAAAGTTTAACTTAAAGTACTCTGTCTTTGATAGGTTTAAATATTAGTACAATACTCCAATGATAGTGTATGCTTAAAAATGTATCTCAAAGTCCAATTTACGATTTTATTCGCATGTCTTAAACACCATATTTAAAGGAACATTTAATTTCTTCGATTATTATATCTTCAGGATTATATATTGTGATTTAACAAAATGTGCAACTCAAATTACATGCTTAAAATTCTTACCAATGAATGATGTAATTTAACAACTAATCTTTATTGAGTTCTAACAACGATAATCAAAGTTCTCTAAAGAAATTATCCGGAAATAAAATTAGGACTGCCTATTCAAATGGCCGCTGTGAATATTGATTAGTTCATTAACGCTTAAGGGTATCAAATTAGCTCTGAACATGTTCATTATTTTTAAAGTGGCAAATTCTGAAGCTTCTTGAAATACGAGACTGTAATTTAGCGCTACTCATCAGGGGTATTATCTTTTGATATGTTCAGATCTCTCTAAAGAAAGTGCAGTAAGTTGTCACAGACGTGTTGTGCAATTTTAAAAATACATTGCATATTGTTTCAGGCAGCAATTCCTATAACACGAATGTACGGTTGTGATATCTGAACTACTGAAGCACGGTTACCAGATTTAACGATTTATCGCTAACTTGGCGATTTTTAACATCTTCTCGGAATAACGAATATTCTTCGAGGTTCGAGCTCTTTCGGGAAGTTCCTACAAAGAGACGAAGAGGCTACAAAGCTCAGTTGGAGAGCAATTGATTTGATACAAGCTACATTAAATTGTCAAGTATTTCAATGTTTTGAGAATACTATCAGCAATTTTGTGAAAATAGCTGAGCATTTAATTGATGTTTTACTGTACCTAACAGTTATTTTGTGATCTTATGAGATTGTTATTGAGTTACTTGCTGTATATTGTTCCAGCTTACACTGTGCTTGTAAATAAACGCGTTAATTATTACGAAATTTGGACTCAATCCTGTATCCTGTAGTTCAATCACCTTCCCCGAGAGCACGTCGTAACAACATGCAAATAAAAATAAAGTGAATTGAATTTTAAATTAAAAAAAAATTTAAAGTTGTGTATATTTTAAGGCATAAAAATATTTGTTTTTTCAATATTTCTGAGTATCTGTAATTTTGTCAGAACAGCATCTCACAAAGAATAAACATAATACAATAAATTGATGTTCGAATATAGTAATATATCATGGAGTTGCACCCTAAGTTGTTAATAGAACCTTGCACAAATGTTTTTAACCATCACAGAACAAGAATGATACAATCAAGATGTTTGTTGACATTTTTTCCCTCCCGCTCTTCTAAAAAAAAATCTGATGTGTGTCCAAAAATCGCATTGAATGTGAACTGAATATTGAAATAAACAATTGCAATATTATTTCCATAGAAACGCGTGAGCTACGCAAAGACCGCGCATCTAGTTGTATTTTTATCTCGAAAATTCATTACACTCAACATTGCGCATAATCCGAACGGATCTCGGTACAGATTATTTCAGATTATCCGAGTTTTGCTGTATAAATAAGGAACAATGTAAAGAAAACTTGAGAAACGTAAATTAGTGCAAATAACACTATAATGCAACATACAGCTGCTTCGAGGATACGCTGGACCCTTTTCGTCGGTGCAAGATAACCCACAAATCCGAAGTCCAAAAGAGGAATAGACCGATTCCTCGTTTGGACTTCAAGTTTGTTATTTCTCTTGCACTGATAAAATGGATCCAGCGTATGCCCGAAGCATCTTTATGCTGCATTATCGTGTTATTTGTACTTATTTACGTTGCTCTAGTTTTCCTTATCCTTCGTCCAAAGTGCATTTACTTATTGCTAAACCAAAAAATCTATCTCATGACTTTTAATGGTTATACACATTTTGTGCATTTCTAAACTCATATTAACTACTTTTCGCAATAATATCTTTGAAAATTAACTGAGGCATAATATCTTTGAAACAATTTAAAAGCTTAAAACAAAATTATTAATTGGATTATTGAATACTTGATTACAAATATACCTGAACAAGATAAGAATTTTCTCACTTTTTTGAAAAAAAACAAATGAAAATCGTGAAATTATCAAAACATTAATTACGTGTGTTATATATACGCACTAAAAGTATATGGCTGAAAACACACAAACACTGGGTTTCCTGCCATCAGAATGACACGTTTGAATAGATAAATTTATAGTTAAGTCATGAAAAGACATCTATATTTGGCTTTCGGGAAAACAAATCTACAGAACACGCACTGCATTACATTATCAAGTACATCAACAGCAACAAAGCAACAGGTTAGAAATATGCTTTATTATTGGAGCAACGATGGAATATATAAACATCTATGGAGGTTGCCCTCAGGGCTCATGTCTGGGGCCTTTGCTATGAAACTTAGTAGAAAACAAAATTATCCAAAATCAAAATCAAAATACTCGAGTAATAGCCTACGCCGATGACTTTGTAATTCTAACAAAAGGCAAGAAAAGGCCAGCACAAAGAATACCTCTACTCCGGGTACTAATGGCCTATCGCACCAGCTCAAACGTAGCACTTCAAATAGCAACAGGGATACCACCAGTAACCTTAGTCTTACACAACGAAGCCTTGCATATATTTACAATAGCATTGCACACAATCTCTCAGACTACGAACGTAAATAACCGACATGGAACATTGACACGACTAGGCTTGGGGGATGTGGCAATTTCAACATCGTGATATATCGGTAGTCTAACATCGCAATATCGCGATATATCGTGATTCTAATCACGTGAATAACGCACGTGACTAAAAACTGAACGGCCCGACGACGCAGGTGAATATCAAACTGAATTGAACAAACGTGAAATTTATGCGAGAAATACTTTGGTTTAGTAAAATAATTGCTTATTTTATTTGCACAATAAAAATTAAGATTTTTTGCTCTGATATGGGACAATTCGGAGATGAAAATAAATGCAAACTGATGCTTTTTGATTCTCAGTAATGCACGGAACTGAATTGCGAAATTTGAGCATTTCAATTTCAATATACGAAAATATCTGGTAACATCCGTATTTCAGCAGTTTCCACGTACTGATCGCAATGAAATATGGCAGTTTCCGTAAATTCGCACATTCTATGGAAATAAGTTCTGAATATATTTAAGGAGCGTAATAAATCGGTTTCTTAACCAAGGAAACGAGAAATATAAACTGAAATTAAAAAAAACGAAATAAAGGAAAGAAAAATCTATATGGAAAGTTATATTCCGCGAAGCCCACCAAATCTTATGGTATCCGCTCATCTACGCATTCATAAACTACGTCCCATTGCCTGTCCCACCCCCTCACTCAGTTTCCTATAAAGAACCATTAAAGCTAACTAATGGCATTACCGCGCGGAAGAGCAATCTTCCTGCCGCATCTATTATAAACATTCTAGTCAATAATTTACACCCTATCGCAATCATAATAAAAGTAAAACACAAATGATCTTGGACTGCAGACTATTAAAGTTTAAAGCCGCTAAAGAAAGTTTCTTGGGTGATCAAGACGAACTTGATTGTTACAGATTCTGCCGATTTTAGAATAATTTGTGAAAATAGAACAATAAGGTAGTTTTACATTAAAACACAGTGAATGCGCTAAAATTTAGAGATAATTCTCGCTTCGTTAATTACAAAGTTTCAATAAGAGATAATCACAGATTATATGTATTATCCACATCCCCGGAAAATAATGAGGTGAAAATCAAAAAGCGAAGTATCTGAAAAGATTCAATGATTAGTAGGATTCTTTGTATAGGATTTGTACAATTAGTATAGGATTCTTCGGTGCCACGGCATCGAAAAGCGAAGTCACTGCTATGATACCGGGAAATAAAGATATACTGTTGGTGACAACACCGTGAATTTGTGCATCTGTGTCAAAAAATGCAAATGAATGTGAAAAATCATGAAATCATGAAAATGAAAAATCATGAAAATGAAATGTGAAAAATCATGCAAAAATATCAGAATCATTGTAATCGGCGGTGGCGGCTTTCACCGGGAAATCGCACATGCGCTAAGTAAATCCCAAAACCAGAATTATTAGTTTCAGGATCGACGCGAACGATGTGCCGATACCTGATATCGGGATATCGCGATATACTGACGATGATGACACCGGAAAATCACACTTGCACTGAGAAAATCCCTAAACAAACCGGAATCATCGCTCCCAAGATCGGCGATTAGAGCTGTCTATGAACATCGGGAAATTGTGATGTATCGCTAGTCTCTATATATATGATCGACCTCTACATTACGAAACCGATATGGCGATGTCGACTTTATACCGGTTTTTCACGCTGTATCGATAGGTCATCCAAGCCTAGACACGACAAAGGGCACAAGAAATCTGCATATTACAAAAGAAAATTATAGCCAACATCCACACAGTCTACAGATCTTTACAGATGGTTTGAAAACGCAACAAGGCTCAGCGTCATCATACTGCATCTTCCACGACAACTGCACATGCCACTGGACTAGAAGATTGCATCCAAATAACAGCGTTCACCAAAAAGAGATGACAGCCCTCCTCATGGCAGTAACCTAGTTTATACAAAGTACCCATCTCAAAGCATCAGTACACACACACAGCAAAGCAAGCATAGACAAGTTAAATCAGCACAAACCCAAGAACGGTACAGCACAATAGATCAGAAAACTCTTCCATCAACATCCAGACAAATATCTACATATCAACTAAATACCAGCGCACCCAGTTATCATAGACGACGAACTTGCAGACGCACAAACACACACAGCGGCTAACAGTATAAAACATCCACAGATACCTATACAATTTCCAAAAAAATACCTTAAAAAGCTGCTCTAGCGACAAACACTTCAGGAATTACAAGCGACAGGGACAAATGAAGTAATAGAACGGTTATTACCCAACGGTTTTCCACAGATCTACACAAACACGCTCATCAAGGAAAGACATGTTCTTCAGTTTTTCACAGGGCACGTATCATTTGCACAGTGCCTGCATCGTTTCGGGCACAGGCCATTATCTCAATGCAGTTGCGGAGAAGAAGGTACAGCAGTCCCTTACATCCACAGCTGTTCACGTTCACGCACTTCAAACAACAGTATAGCACCACCAGCATTATAATTCAGACGGCAATGGGCACAAAAAGTGCTATTAAGTAAATCAATAATAAAGAAAATTACGCATTTAATGATCTACCTGAGAGAAAATGGATTCAATAACTAAATCTTTAGTATACTTCATTCTGCTACACAAAGCATTCTCTCTCATCATTCTCCTTAAAAAGTAAATTGAATTAACCTCGAAATAAATAAGCCTGCAACCACTCTCATGAGCAAACAACATAAACAGTTCCAACAAGACAAATAGTAAAAATAGCTCTAGAACCAAGTGTTTCCTACAGTTATCACCAACCAACCAGATTAAAATCGTTGAATCAATCCTAATTAAGAGGAACCTCAATCAGCTTCGAAGACCATCGACATCATATTCTGCTTCCATACATCAACGAAGTCTAAAATACATTTCTTCATTCCTTATTATCCCTAATACATCGGACCTCTATAAACTGCTTATCTTCCACAAAACTTTTATCTTCAACAAACAAAATGGTCAATGGCTCCATCCCCATTACACACCAAGCACTTATATGCATACTTATACTTATGCTTATACTTATGCTTATGCTTATATGCATAATGTAAATGAACAAGGAGTGTCACATTTGTACATTGTTTGTTTTGAACTAGGTTAAGTAGTAATTGGACAACCTAGGTAAACTTCATTAAAAAGGTTTATTGAAGCTCCCAGCATGGATACGAAACTGTGGTGCACAAACAGAAATAGATATGCAAAGCATAATTATAAAATTAAATTCTCTTAAACAAGCCGTTGTTCGAATATCGTGAAACTCACTAAAATACATCGCGTTGTTCGCCACTTAAATCCACCTTTTTTTATCTTCAGTGCGAGTTCCTGGAATAGAATACATTAGCATACTTTCCCAATTAATTGCACCAATTAATCTTAAAAATAAAATCATTTATTAAGAACATTTGATTAATTATTAAATTCATTACAACAATTATTATATTACTCTTTGCGGAGGAGATTGCAAATGTGAGACCAGCTAAGTTAAAATGCTTAAACTGCATTTATGTCATATAATTATTGATAGGAACACATACCTCCAATATTGCAACTGGTGCATTGACACAGCCACCTTTGATGCTGTTGGTTCTGTTTCATCAATGTACGCCGTACTGTACCAACTCACGGTGTGGTACGCTGTCTCGTACCAAAGTCGATTACTGAACATGAATCAAATTGACCTCATCATAACTGCATCGCCAGTCGTACAACTCGAGTCACCTATTCTGACTGCACTGCTACTCTTATCTGCTTCGACTGTTCTTGTCGTACTCGCACCCTCGAACTCTCTCACCATTCTCCTCTTACTGTTGTCGACATCTCTATAAAGCTTTCCATATGTTGCAACATCTTTTCGCCTGAGGTCTGTCACACCTCTTTGGCGCACTCTTCTACTTTTAGGAAAATCTCCGGGAATAACTGGGGAGTCAACAAATATTTTCTTAAAATATGGTACCTTGTTGTGATTAAAGAAATACTTGTCTATGGTTTGGGGTGGGAACTTAACGGGGAATCAAATCTCTAAATTATCTTTACAGAGGGTTTTCCCTATAAAAATATCTAGCTGCATTAGAACAACTTCAAACATTTCTCTTCTATAACAGGTATTCCCTAATTCTATATATTCAATTCTATAACAGATATTCCCCCCATCCACCTTGTCATAAAATTCCGTTCCAACAAATACCTGTTTTGGAAACTTAAAATTAACCTTTTTCCAGATCCAGAACTTCCCACCCCCGGGCACTTCGACGCCCTTTGCTCACTTTCTGGCATACTCTTTCATTTTCGTATGATTAACTTCCCCATTCTTGATCTTAAATTATTCTCAAATTTTAACGTTTACAATGAAGGATCCAAACTAGATAACAATGTAAGTTTCTCTGCATGCATCTTTGAGCATGATGTGCTGGTCAAGACGTCTTTATTTAAACTAAAAAATGGGTACACAGTTTTCCAAGTAGATCTCGCTGCAATCAATCAGGCGATTACTTGGTCCATCGAAAACCATACCAAAGTAAATATTTACTCTGATAGTTTATCAGCAATATTGGTCTTCAATTCCTCCAACAACAAATAGAAATATCTTAACGATATAAAAACTTCCACTTATCCATCGAAATCTTTAATAAATATTTCATGGGTTAAAGCTTATGCTTACATCCGAGGTAACGAAGTCCCCGACCAAAACGCTAAACTTGCCACTACTCTTGGCACTCCGGCCCTTGTCCTTTTTTCTTACTCCTTTTCAGCCAATCATTGTAAATCTTTCCTCTTGAAAAATTGGCAATCTTTTCTTAATAATTATACCTTCCCTCGACCCCATGATCCAGTCAGAATATTAAATTTCCTCCCTAAAGTTAATCTCAATTTCCAAATTCATAACAAATATCTCATTTATTTTTTAACAGATCATGGTCCATTTTTAGACTACCTATTTTATTTTAAATTTAAAATCATTTCAAATTGTCCCTGTAACGCATTTGGAGATGTCAACTGCTATGTATTTTCTTGTCCCTTCACCTCAAAATTCCAATTATCCAAACCTGTTCTTTGTCACCAGTCGACCTGTTTCTCCGGTGTTTGAAATAACCGAACTCTCATTAACAAGTTCCGAAACTGCGTTCTCATTACGAGAGAAATTTCCAACAAAGTAAAGTGATATGCTTGTGGGCGTGGTATTCTTTCAACATTTAGCGATCAATGACTTTAACACTGTTCCAACTGTCCCTGTGGTTTGATCATTTTCCTACAATCATTCCTCTATGTTGTTCGCCAGTTGTATATATTTTTGTTGCTTTCTGTGCGTTATCCCTTTTCTGCCTTTTGTGCGCACTGCTCGCTAGTCAGTTCTAGCCTGCCCCTTCCCCTTTTGTATTTTTTGTATATTTGTACATTACGAATGTCTTCACTTCTGCTGTCATTTCTGTCACAGTCTGCCTGTTTTTCTGCTGCTCTGCTGTTTTCTATAAACACTAAGAATTTTTTATGTTTATATTATATTTTTAAATGTTATTTTCGTGTATTTTAATGCTTATCTACAATCTGTTGCTATATTTGAACTATATATTGTCCATTTTATTTACTTTGTATTCGAATTGTTAAACATTTGAAATGGACATGGATATTGTTCATTGATATTTTGCTCTCCCTTTTTTCCCTCTCTGGGTTTCTTTTGGTACTATTTGTGTACCTCGCGGTTCTCTGCTGGGGATAATCTACGGTCTCAAACTGCTGGATTTTTTTGCAGTTTGTTTTAAAATTCTATTCGCGTCTCTTACTCAAAATTTGGAAATAACAAGAAAATATTTTTTCTTTTCTTTTTGTTGTGTGTGATATGTGTGCTAATTTTGTATGTTTTTGTTTTTCCTACCTGTTGTCAAACTGTCTGCATCTGAACATATATCTCTTCAGATGTATTTTTTTTAAACTCAATAAATATTTCGGTAGTTCACTGGCCTTGGTGGTCGGTCTCCGCTTGCCTACTCTCCCGGACACTCATAAAACTGCTGTAAGCCCCTGGGCCAGTCGAGTGGTCTGAGACTTCAGCACTCCTCCAACGCCTCTTTAGCTAAGTACCTATCAGTCTGGGTTTTCGACGACTCTGGTTCTAATTGGCCGGCCTTAGGGCAATGCGACCAGACATTTATCCCTTCCAAAATCCTAATTAATAGCTTAAAATACACAATTCAATACAATAGACATCAAACACTTCTAAATGCACATTTCTTAATCATTATTACATTTTCACACAAATTATTATCAATTTCTTCAATATATACAAATTATTACATTATACCCTAAGTAAATGTTCATATTTTAATTTAAAAATTGCTATCATCTGGTCATCTAAATGCTCCTCCATTAAAATAATTCATTTCCTTATTTAATTTTTTTTTTCAATTTTATTTATATGTATGAAAATATTCATTTAAATTTTAAACTCTCACAAAAGCGTCACGGAAACCAAATGTGGTGCACAATTTAATAAAAGTAAAAACATTAAATGCAAAGGGCATGTTTATTGCGGAGGAGTTTATAAATGTGAGACCAGCTAAGTTAAAATGCCAAAACTGCATTTATGACCATCTATAATTATTGATAGGAACACATACCTCCAATTTTGTAGAGGGTGCATTGATACAGCCACCTTTGGTTCTGCTTCATCAGTGTACACCATACTGTACCAACTCACGGTGTGGTACGTCGTCTCGTACGGAAGTAGATCACTGAACACGAATAAAATTGACCTCATCATAACCGCATCGTTAGTCGTACAACTCGAAATCTGGTACTGTGACTACACTACGACTCTTGTCTGATCCGACTGCTCTTGTCGTACTCGCACTCTTGAACTCTCTCATTATTCTCCTCTTACTGTTGTCGACATCTCTATAGAGCTTTCCTTATATTGCAACATTTGTTCGCCTGTAGTCTGACACGCCTCTTTGGCTATTACCTTACAACTTTCTGGTAGGACGGACGGTCTGGGTCTCAACAACAACAACGCCTCTTTGGCTCACCGGTTCTCGTTAGATCACAGAAGTCAAGAAGCCACAGAAGTCAAGCTTACGTCTCTCCGACAGGTTGGTGGTAGGGAAAGGAGGGTACGGTCACTGTGAATGCCTCCCTCACTGGGTTCCGGTGTAAATTGGGTAGCACTTCCCGGCCGTCCAAACAGTTACCTCACACATTTCTGGTAGGTCGGACGGTCTGAGTACCAACAACAACACCTTTTTGGCTGGCCAACGGCCCTAACGTGCTGATAACACCAGTTATTGTTAGATCACCGAAGTCAAGCAGCATCGGGCGCAGTTAGTACTTGGGTGGGTAACCACCTAGGAACACCGCGTGCTGTTGGTACATTTCGGGCGCGGTAACCCAGTGGTTTGCGCGCTGGATTTGCACGCTGCCAAAACTGCCGCCGTGTTCATGCGGAGTACGATCACGTTAAACATGTGGGTCCGCAAGTCCTTCCGAGAGGTTGGTGGTAGGGGAAGAAGGGTAAGGTTCCTGTGGATGCCTCCCCCACTGGGTTCCGGTCTTAATTGGGTGGCACTTCCCGGCCGTCCCAACAGTTACCTTACAGCTTTCTGGTAGGTCGGACGGTATGGATCTCAACAACAACAACGCCTCTTTGGCTGTAGATCCGGATTCAATTCCCGCCGCTGCCAAAACTGCAGCCGTGTTCACGCGGAGTACGATCACGCCAAACATGTGGATCCGTAAGTCCTTCCGAGAGGTTGGTGGTAAGGAAAGGAGTGTACGGTCCCTGTGAATGCCTCTCCCACTGGGTTCCGGTTTAAATTGGGTGTCATTTTCTGGCCGTCCAAACAGATACCTTACACATTTCTGGTAGGTCGGGTGGTCTGGGTCTTAACAACAGTTCCTCTTTGACTCCGGCCACTCAAACAGCTGCTGCAAGTCTTCTGGTCAGTCGAGTGGTCTGGGTATTCGACGCCTCTTTGGCTCTGATTGGTCGAACTTAGGGCATAGCGACCAGACATCTTGAATAATTTGTTAACATCTTTACCCAATCTCGTGTCTTCACTTTATCCCCCTGCGTTGTGTTTATGGTCTACTTGACCTTTCGATTCAGGACGATGCAATAACACTGACGTTCTTACGTCTGATACATTGTTTGATATTACAGACAATCATAAATATTCAACATAAAACTTTCTCCGCTAAATCTTGTTTCAAACCTGGTCCCACAGAAACAACAAAGCAGAATTTGATTTTTATTGTTAATATAAACGCAAATATTCCATTCTACCAGCTATCGCTGTGTACCTTGTCTCAGTCATGGGGCAACGGTACACAGACATGGTTGTCACCGCCGTCTACCCAATCTCCAGTAGTATAAGCCGATTTAGGTTTATATAGCCACAAACCCATTGGTCGGCTAAGCTCGGCATAATAAATAAATAAATAAATATATGTATATGAATGTGTTAATTTACACTTTTATATGATAATTGCGAGGGAAAAAGTATAATTTTAGAAGACCGTTTAAAACAGGTCAATTTATACAACCATTTTCCTGCTACGTACTTGCTTATCTGTTTAAATCGGTCCTTTAATGAAGACCATTTAAGCAGGTATACAAGTATGTAAAATGATAATCTTATGTTGCCACTTTACTTGTTTAAAATGGCCTTTTCAGCTTAAAATTAAATATACCCATTATTCCGTAAAATTCTCATATAAATAAATAAATCAATACATTCATATATAGTTACCCTCTTAAGTATGTAACTGGAAATTTATCTATTTAAAAATTTCATTCTAGTGGAAGTAAATCCAGATTTTTGCACATTAAACTTATAGGACCCTGCTACGCACCGTTGTCCAGACATTGCACATTTTTAAAGTGAAAACGGGAAAGAATTATACAAAAGCAAATGTACTCATAGTAACCAAATAGGTGATTTCCAAATATTTTCAACCCGTAATAAATGAGCTCAGTATTTCATACTCATTAAATAATCAATGAAATATTGTCAATCAGAGCATGAGATGTAACGATCATTTTTATTATAATATAATTTTTTTAGCACATCACATAGAAAAAATCTGATGTGGGCAACACATGACTTTCCTTATATAACGCAATGAATTTTCTACTTTTACAGTAAAAAGGATCTGATGTGGGCAGCACATGAATTTCCTTATATAATGCAATGAATTTACTACTTTTACAATAAAAAAAAATCTGATGTGGGCAGCACATGACTTTCCTTATATAATGCAATGAATTTCCTACTTTTACAGTAAAAAAAAAAGATTATTTTTATAGTAGTTATTTATATTCTTTCCAAGATATTGAATTTTAGTCAATGTGTCGTAATTTTCCATGTCGTCATCATCAATGCGACGTCATTGATTTAGCGTCATTTTTATCCATTTGGCGAGTTTTTCTCTAATTTAGAAACATTTAAAAAGTCGCCAAGTTGGCGACATTCCACCAAATTCGTCGCCAAAATCTCGCCAAGCGTTATGGATGAAGAAATAAGTAATTCTTACAGCAGATAAATGACTATTAGCGTTCAAATACAAAATCATTACTCAAAGTATATTTTCTCATGAATGGAACGAACTAGATACACGAGAATGATTTCACCCAATTTATAGCATGGTATTACATATGAAAAGTGAACGTGTTTCTCAATAAGAAGTTTTTATTTTTATTTTTATATGAGTTTTTGATAATTTTTTTGAAAAATGTGCAATATCTCGAGAACGGTTCATGTTAGCGTTCTAAAATGTATGTCAATCGTTTTCTAATGAAAAATTACATAAGGAATGTCTATTTGCGTAACATTATCAGCAGTTTTTGATTTTTTGACGATTTTTTCAAAATTTCACTCGAAAATTTAGGGGGGGTTCTGAACATTCGGTTGCGTATAAAAACAATAGGCTTCCAGTGTTTACGGATTGTGATTTTTGCACCAAATTTCGTTCGAATCGGCTCATTCGTTCGTTAGTTATTGTCTCCACAGTCTCACTGACAGACACACACACACACATACATACTTTCACACACACACACATACTTTCTCTTCAAACATGTTTGATTCGTGATCAGGGATGCTTGACACGTGCTCTTGTCGAAAACTCGAATTCGAATTTTCGACCCCTGTCACAACCCACACAACCACAGACTTCCAGTGGACAGCCAATAAAGCTCCCGTAAATCCTACAACTGTCATATCCTAAGCACGACGTCCACAGACGTCTTACTCAAGACCATCTTGCAATGTGTTCCAATCGTACTCCATTTGAAGTGTTTTATGACGTCTTCTGGAACTTCCGTTAACCTAGAGGGCGCACCATGCCTCTTTCGTCAGATCAACCGCTCTGTGCAGAACGACTTCCGGCGGCCATCTTGATTTTTCGATAAACCGAGAAACGAACTACTTTCACGTGCAAGTGCAATGGTAAGAAATTTTGTTTGTATTTTAATATGTGAACTGCTGATATAAAATTTTTATAGTTAATCAAAACCTAGTCCGACATCAATATATTGATGTCCGCCTAGGCAAGATTTCCGACAGAAATC
The DNA here is from genome assembly GCA_951213105.1 of Amaurobius ferox. NCBI lineage: Eukaryota > Metazoa > Arthropoda > Arachnida > Araneae > Amaurobiidae > Amaurobius > Amaurobius ferox. The sequence goes on from OX578143.1 coordinate 31,320,729, forward strand.
GGTAGATTGCGATTATTCAGTTTTTACGAAATTTCGCTTGTATAGCAAAATATAAGCATGTGATTTATTACCATGTTTCAAGTTTTCTAATCATGCATGGACGAAATGTTTCAAATCTTTCTGTTTTATAACTTTGTTTTTACCATTGGGGGGGGGGGGGGTAAGTTTTTTTTAACCTTGTACAAGGGTACAATAGGGAAAAAAATGTCATTTCATCTAGTGCAGAATATTTAATTTTGGGGGCTTTAGCCCTCTAGCCCCCCCCCCCCTGAATCTGTTAGTGTTGCCGTGCATTAATCGTCTTGGATGATGACTATTAACAAACTCACGAATACTTTATCCAATTCTAATAAGTGATACCTGTCAAGAATTGTTAGCTCTCAAGAAGTGTACTTATCTAAATTTTATTATCCTTGTTTCGGCAAACAGTATTCAAAATTTTCCACTACATTGTACTAATAAAAACATACCATTCATAACCTCTAATTAATTCACCCAATAAAAAAATATTTGAAGCAGAAATGCTGATTGTATTGTAAAAAGAGCTTGTTTAAAAAACAAACGGGAAAAGTACATCTATGAAACTTTGCTTATGTTTAAAGTTTAAGGATATAAACTCACAAATTATGACAATATTATATAATATATTTGCTGTCATTGTTACCTCAATCACTTCTTTCATATAAAATGAATCTCGAAGATACATGTTAGGATGACACATACTATATTTCAAAATTTAATATTACCTTAATCAGCTTATATTTTAATAATACTATAAATAAAGATAAACACAAAAGTGTCATATCTGTATATTTCCTGTTTGGTTTTATAAGAAAATATAAGTCTGTTTTTTATAATGCAATCAGCAGTTTTGTTTATAATTTTTCTTTTACTACTTAAAGTAATTAAAGATTTTAAAAGGTTTACTTGTGGAACTGCGGTATTGATATTTATTATTTACTTGGTTATTGGTTAAATTTAGCTGATCATCAGAAAATAATGAACGGTTATATTTGAATTTTTGTGTGTAATCATCAAATATGACATAAATATTTCAAGTTTTCTGCTATAATATTGAATGGAGCGGTTGGAAATGCCAATGTAACAAGTTTTAATATGTTAAGTCTATCTTAAAATGTTGTTATACAACTCAGAGGTATGAAACGTAGATGTACATGCATAGTCTGTATGTGAAAATTTCCAAAATTGTAACTAATTTTGCAGACAAAATAAAAATTATCTTTTCAGTTTAACATATGCAACAATCACATGCTTATTTTGTCATATTTGGAACCTATTTGCAATTAATTACATATTTAAACATTTTTATAAGTTACCTAATAGTCTTATGCACTTCAAAAGTTTGTGATATATTTTTTGTCATTTATCATTTTGTTTTGGTGGTTCTGTAAACAGATACGATTTTATTTACAGTTAGATATTATTTTATATTACTCTGTATGTTATAGTTTTCATAAAAAGCTTTTTATTTTAATTTTTAATTTGATTCTTATGTCTCCATTCTCAAAGTTATACTTTGCATTTTTTGTGCTTGGTATCGCAATTTCATCATTTATTTTCAAAGTGACATTTTTTGAAAACAAGTAGCAGTTATACAGGAAAGTCATAAGTAGTTTATGTTTCTCCGGGATTTACTTAAATTTATAATTTCTTATTACAAAGTTAAATTTAATTGTACAGTTAAAATTGTATTTTATACTTATTCTGCACACTTTTAATAATGTAACATTTCTAATATGTTTCAGAAATTTTAGCTCCCAGTTATTTGTAATTTCATTTTGTTTACTAGTAAGGTTTTTTATACAACATAAATAGCTTGGGTGGTATAAATTCACTCTACATGGAACAAAACTGAAACCTGAAGAACCCTTTTAGTTTCGAGTTTTGTTCCGCATTTAGCTGCATTTATACATTTTAAACATACGTGAATGAAATGTCCTTCCATATGTGATGGAAAATCTTGTGGGCATGTGCCTATAAACACTTTATTTAAAAAAAAAACTGATTTTTATATTTGGTAGGATTATTTACAACATATTATATGTTAAATATTGATAGCTTTCTAATTTCTTAACTCAACAGGTCGGAAATCTGTCACCTTCTAATCCTGACCTCAATTACTAGATTCCCAAGTAAAATACTAGATAAAATACAGATAAAATACAGATAATAAGATAAAATACAGGTAAGCTAATGTATACAATTTTTTTCTTTTTCTATAGGGAACCTTTCTGTTGAAAGGTCCACAATACTGCTTTTTTCTGTTAAGAAAATACACTATTGCAAAAAAGATTCAGCTACAGTCGTTAATAAAACAAGATGCATGCCAAGTTTAAGTTTTGCAAATGATCAAACTGTCAGTGCCAATGATATTATAGGGCTCATTAAAAGGACGCTAAGTGCAGCATTTTAAACGACCAGTGTTCTCACTCACAGGCAAATGAAACTTTATTTCTTGCTTTGATACTGCAAATTGTGTACAAAGATGCTATTGAGACATATTCTATGGCTCTAGAAACAGTTGTTAGGTTTTGAGAGGAATCGCATCATAGGCCTAAGGAAAACTGTTTGAACTAACAGACGTATTAGTCACAAAACTATAACTGGCATTTTGGTAAACTGACAAATTAAAAATCATCAGCAACAATTTTAATTTAGTTGTTTAACCCTTTGCGGACGGTAGGCGCATCCATGCGTCAACTGTGAAACTGTATTCAAGGACGACTGTCATGCATTCACGTCCAGGAGAAATTTACCCTAAAGGGCGACTGATACCAATGTGCGCTTTCATGTGGAAAATATTCGTTTGAATTTATTTGAATACTAGATGGTGCTAAATATCCATTCTAACATTTACAACATATTTTGCAAATATTTAACCTTGGTATAGGGGGTCCCTATGAATCATCACTTCATCTAAAGCGTTAAAATATGGTTTTTGTAATATAAACAAACAAATCATTTCTGCCAAACTCTTGCTATGCAGTAATTGAGTATATGTTCTCGTTTCGATTTTAGTTTAATGATTGCATTGGTGAATTATTAGAATGTAAGAGAGTATTTTCTTTCAAGTTTGGATTTTAGTGAAATGTTCGGTAGTGAGTTTATTAGGTTATTTCGGATGGCTATGTCAAGACATTTTTATGTATAGAAGAATATACTTGCATGGTAATCGAACAGAATAGTCATAAAAGTAATGCAGGTAGTGAAGATTCGTGGATATTTGGTATTTCTGATGAGTACACAGACAGTTTTTATAAATGCAAATTTTGCAATGTTTGTCTGTGTGTGAATCCATGTTTGAAATACATTATGCGTAAAAGGCGTATTAATTAGTAACAAAACTATTTTCTTCCTAAAAATTGTACATAATCTCTATTAGCTGTGTAAAGTATTAAGTACAATCATTTTAATATTTTTCCTGCGTAACAAGTAACAATTTTAATCAAGTTAATTAATCATTTTTAATCATATGAAATTTTAATATTTAAATAAAAGATAATTTTCGTGTAACATATGCATCTAATGGAAAATAAGTATTTCTTTTATTCCTGAAAAAAGTAGAATGTTGTAACGGATGATTTTTTTTTTTTTAGTTAGGCTAAGTGCAAAAAATATGCCGTCCTTTGGAACAGTTCGGAAGTGAAATGCTCCATCCTTTGGGCCACATCAGTTCTGAAAAGCCGCCATCCACAAAGGGTTAAAAGTAATATAGTGGTGCTAGGGTTAGAAATTAGGAGCGGGGTATCAATAGTACCTAATTATTTTTACTCAGGTACCAAAATGTTCTACTTGAATGCAATTTTGAAGTAACTTATTATGCGGCCAATAAAATAAATTACTTTTTATTAGCAGCACTCACTGCGCAGACACATGTAATCCATGACGTGCATTGGTTAGGTTGTTAGAAAGAAGATATACCAGAATTTCTGCTGTACATATATGCATACTGAACATATGCAAATACATATGCAAGTACATATACTTACTGATACATGGGGGAAAAAGCAGAAAAGTTAGACATAGAAAATGATGATTGGGTCTAAAATCTTGATTGTCAAAATAAAATTTGTAGATCCAAAATACTCATTTCAACCTAGAGTGGAGCTTGCTAGCTCGCATGTTGTAGCAAACTATTGGTTATTGCGAATTTTTTTTTCTGTCACCTTGAATCTTCTATACTTTTATAATGTTAAACAAAACATATTGCTCATAGCGAACAATTAAATACATGTATGTTGGATATTGTGAAGTTTTTAGTTTGGGATTTTTTTTTCCAGATTACTTTAAGTAAAAGCAAAATCTCAGGAGCAACAATAAGTTTGGTGACAAAGATTCATCCCGAGAGACATTAAGCCCAAGCATGTAAAGATTGCCTGTGGATGTTTAAATTATAACAGACGTGGTGCTCATCTGAAAACAGTAAAGAGAACCATCAATCCATTTCTGATTCTGCTTATGAAGATACTTCAATGTAAAATAGGTTACACGAAAAAAGAGTTTTGCTAGGTCTTATTTTTGACGATTATGCTGCAAGTGATGATTGTGTTGAAATAGAATCATAAGAGGTCAGTATTGTTAGCTACAGTTGCAGAAAATACGTTTAATGAATTAAAAGATAAATTGATTTAAAAAGAGATAGGTCAACCTTACTACATTCTATATTGATTTTTTGTTTTACAATACGCAGTCGGATAAGTCATTCTTATAATATTGCTTATCACCTAATTTTTTTATCATTTATTACAGTCTTTGAATTGATTGACAGCCATTTGGGCTATTCTGACTTGACTATGAGAATGTATTGGGAGCAGTGTAAAAATGTTTATCTATGAGTGTAATTAAGGAAATTAATTGTTTTGTATATTATGTTATATAAATTTTTGTCTAGTTAAGAAACCATAGCTTTATAACATTAACGTTCTGGTGGTAATACAGTTGGCCCCACTTATGTAGGTATTGAATAATAGCATAAAAAAAAATTATGTTAAATTATAAAAAATTATTTTTGAAGTGTGGAACATAATCGTTACGCTTACTTGTATATACACTTATCGTTATTACCTGTATCGTTACCTGTATGTAAATTGTATGGACATAATTTTGCTTTGAGGGAAATTATGAAGACGTCATTGAAACCTACATTATTTCTTTAATTTATATTTATAATGCAAATATTTTTGGAAAACCAATTATGCCAAGTACTTTTCTGATTTTATCTAATATATATGATTATTGTTTTTCTAGATATATTGCCACGAAGACAATGGATAAACAGAATATTCATGTACCGCTGAAGATTGGAAATTTTGTAGAACTATAATATAAATTAAATTGTGTATATTAGGTTTTTATTTATTCTATAATAAAAAAAATGTTTTTATGTATGTATGTATGTATGTCTTAATGTATCATACCAAAAATTGGTCCACCTAATAAAGTAAGTATAAAATAATTTAAATAAATTCCTTAAAATGTGGGACATTTTGCATGTCTCTCTAGGGCAGTATTTCATAAATTGTGGTTCATAACTTATACAGATGGACTGTGAATAAGTCAAATTATTAGAAATCTCTATAGTATATCACTTGAATTTTGCATATTTGTTTTCAGATTACCAGATTATATCACTAATGAAATATCACGGTAGTGGAGGTGATATTAATTTGACCAATAAATAACATTCTTTTATGATCTAAATTACTTTTACATTTATTGAAATACACAGAATGTGATTGAGATTTTTTTATTTGTAAATGACAAAATTTTATATTCAACTGTAAAAATATTTTACCACTAAAGGAAATTGATAATAGCTGATAGATGGGTCAGAATTTTTGTGTTATAAAGTGGGAAGATTTCATAATTTTCTCAGTAAATAGTTATTTATTATTCGTGGCAAATGAATTTTTGCCAGTAAATCTTATGAAAAAAGATATATAAATCAATGATTTAGAGAAGTAAATACACTCAATGTTATAGAGTCAGTGCACACTTTATAAATAAATGAATACCATTGTTTTCATGAGTTATTCGTCAGATATTAAAAAACAGTACTTTTCAACATGCAGCTATATTTTAAATATGAATAAATCAAAATAATTTATAGAAAGTATATGAAAGTTTTACTTTCTATGCACATGTTCTTATTTAAAATTGAATGGCATCATTTATGACACTTAAGATATTGATATATTGCATTTTTTTTTAATTTAAAACTGAAAAAAGTCAGAAAATGTAATTCCATGAGAGATTCATTCACGTGACACACATTTGGATCAAAATGGACTAAAATATGAGGAAATAGCAGTATATCTGTATTCCAAGGTTTAACTGAAAAAATATTAGTAGACAGAAGGCGACAAATGTCTTCCCTACTAACAAGAACACATTGACTATTAACACTACAAATAAGTTGATTACTTTTAAATAAATACTAGTTTTTGTCATCAAACAAATGAAATTTGGATGTCATAAATATAAACTATATTGACTACTGGATTTCTTTTATGATAATTCGAATGTTGTAATCTTAAATGATCTATTAAGATGATATTCTTTTTCTAACTGTTTGTTTCTTTTTTTTTTATTTCCCATGTTAACCTATGGGAAATAGTCTCTAGCTTGCCTGTTATCTACCAATTGTAGATTTAGAAAAGAGAAAGGTTTATGCTTTTCTTAAAAAATCTGCAAAATTAAAGTATTCTCTAGTATGTTTATAAAAGTAATGTGCATTCATTTTACAAAAATATTAGAAATACTTCTATTTTAACAATTTTTTAAAAACACATTTCTATTCTCAGAATCTATGTTTAATAAAAACATGGAAAAAGATTAAAAAAAAATAAAGTAATTAGTGATTTTGGAACTGTTTAACATGGGGAAAATCAAACAAGCAGCTAGAGGAAAACCATCCTGAAAAATCCTAAATCCTCCTGTAATGTGCTAGAACACGTCCTATAATATCCCTGCAGAAACCTATAGAAAGCCTAGAACCACTGTCAATCCTCCTATAGCTCCAAAAGCCTCCAATGATATGCATGACATCCCATAAGTCCCGAAAGCCTTCAATGGTATTCCACAAAGCATCCCGAAAGTCTCCTGGGATATGCTGCAATACGTCCCACAAGTTCCTGAATATTCCACTAAAAGCCTAAACACATACTGAATAGGATCTCCATAGGCTCCAGTTACATGCCGTAAGACATCCCGTACGTTCCAAAAGTCTCCTGTGGTATGTCACAAGACATCCTACAGGTTCCTAAAGAATCCACTAAAAACCTAAACACATCCTGAAAAGTCATTAAATCATCCTAAAATGGATCTCCACAGGACGTAAAAAAAAGAGACATTTGTATCTCCTATGGACCTCCTTAAGACGTCTTTAGGAAAATATAGGACTTCCTTTGGAAGTCCTGAAATCCTGCATAGGACTTCCTCTGGACTTATTGTGGACGTACTTGTGTTGTATGGGTAATACTTTCCTTATACATTATATATATAAGGAAAGTAATAATTAAGTCATTCAGAAATAATTAAATCATTATCATGAAATTTAGATATCTTATTTTTTTTAACAGAAACCACATTTAGCCGTTGCTTTCAGCAAGATTAATTTACAAGTAATATTTAATTTATGTTTCCCTCAGCATCTAATTTTGTTATTATGTAAACAAACTCGGGTGTTAGGAACATTTTTTTACATTAAATAACTAAAAAATATGCATTTGCTGATTAATAGTCATTAGTCGTCTGATGAATTATATGCTATTAATTAGTATAAATATTTTTAATCATAAAAAGTTAATAGATATTGCAATTATATTAAGTTTAGAAATTATAGCATCACCCCTCAGTAATTGAATATTTTATCTTCGCGTTTTTAGCTTTCTGTAAACTTTCATAGATTAAAAATGACTCTATCCAATTAAAATTAATTGCAGAAGAAATATTTTCGGAAATTTCAATTTCTACCTTAATTTACCTTTACATCCCGTCAAATATCTTCACTTTACTTCTCTCAACAGTTATATGCAATTTCAATTATTTATTCAATAAAAAATTACATTTTTTCCTTCTTTGTGGAATGAATGATGAAATAATTTGAGATAAAAATATATTGAGTCAGCAAAGAAAAAACGCTTTCTCAGAAAAAGGCATTAATTTTAATCGTTACAGCATCTTATTTCCTTGGAGGTAATAGATATATATTTGCAAATTATTTCGATTTTATATGTTTCAAGTTTGAAAATTTTCATTATAAATTGCATTATAAAATTAGAGAAATTATATGTTTATAACATTGTAAAAAAATTTGATGTTACAAAGTTTGTGTCCTTTGTCAAAATCTAATCTGTCAACATTTGTCTCATTTGTAAAATATGGTGTGTCAAAATTTAAAATTTTGCAGAAAGAGCGGAAATCAAAATTTACTGTCCAGCTGAAAATATTTTTCGTCAAACGAATATAATATAAAAAATGCATTTTTCAGAAATCATTTAAATATTTCAAAATACATGCCGTAACCTATTCAAAAATAAAATTTCAAATATTGGGACAAAAATTCGGAATAATTTCTAAACAGTGGTTCTCATTGATTTCTAGGTAAAATTAAATAGTATTTATTTACTCAGTTGATAAATTTGAACATATTTTATTTTGTGATTTTTGTTTTGAGTTTAGATCAAAAATCGTATAATATCTTAATATTGGTCTGTGCTACAGCTTATAACTGCTGCCATTGAATTATTTTGATTGTTTCTGGGATATTATGGACTAGCCAACAAATACCCCACTACACAAAACGGCCTTGTAAATGTGTCCACTGATTCATTTAACAGTCTTCAAAATAATGCTATGGGCAGTCCTACTCTCCTTTGCTCTTTGCTAGTATTGCTAGCTCAGATACAAATTTATAAAAAACAATACAAGTATTGCCATCAATAAAATTCTATCCGACTGAACTGAGAATTGGTCTTGGGACACTTAGAACGTCAATAAAAAATATTTTATGGACTGAAAATAAACACATTTCTTTCGTTTGTAAATGTTTCCAATGATTGATTTCTTTTAAACAGAAAGTACTTTGATTACCATATACGCCAAACGTTTTGAATTCCTTTAATACCGCGATTGAAGAAAAAAATGTTCAGCCAACAAAAATGAATCTCAGAAAATATCAACTGTACAGTTGAAAGAAGGAAAAACAACAAGCAAAGAAAATTACGTGACACAAAATATTCGAAGCGTAAAGAAAAATATATCACCACTACATTTTTGTATTGTATTTAAAAGGAAGAAAATTCTTATTCTGAATATAATTAACTTATACAAAATTCCACAACCAGTGTGAAGATAAACATGGATTCGTGAATAATTTCTTAGAAAAAGTTATGTGACCCTAGTTTGCTATATGTCTGTATTAAAATATTTGATATAACATATCAAAACATGTACTTTTTCAAGTATGTCATTTTCATACATATTTATGAAATTATAACACATGAAGCCAGTTTAACAAGTTATCCAAGCAATAATATGTAAACTATCTAAGAAAATCCGTAAACGCAGAAGAAAATAATATTTTGTATTAAAATTAAATCAATATAGAAGTTTGGTGAATTTACTTATTTTAGATATATCATGAAATAAACCAATATCTTAGTATGATCTAAATTTTCTCAGTCTGTTTCGCTATTGGCATTGATGCTGCACATATATTTGGGTGTCAGTAGTCGATATTGCTTGGAACGAATTAATTATTGGTTTGAAAAGTTGCACCGACATTTCAATCTTAAACACAAGACAAAATAATCTGATGTGGGCAACACATGACTTTCCTTATATAATGTAATGAATTTACTACTTTTACAGTAAAAAAATAGGTTTTTCTTATAGTAGATACTAATATTCTTTCCAAGACATTGAATTTTCGACAATTAGTCGTCATTTTCATTGATTTAGCGTCATTTTTATCCATTTGGCGGGATTTTCGTTAATTTGGCAACATTTCAAAAAGTCGCCAAGTTGGCGACATTCCGCCACATTCGTCGCCAAAATCTCGCCAAGCGTTATACACTAAGATATAAGTTATTCTTACAGCAGATAAATGACTATTTGCGTTCAAATACAAAAGTATTACTCAGAGTATCTTTTTTTCATGAATGGAACGAGCTAGATCCACGAGAATGATGTCACCCAATTTATCGCATGGTATTACATATGAAAAGTGAACATGTTTTTCAATAGGAAATATTTTTTTTTTATTTTATATGGCTTTTTGATAATTTTTTTGAAAAATGTACAATATCTCGAGAACGGTTCGTGTTAGCGTTCTAAAATTTATATCAATCGTTTTCTAATGAAAAAATACATAAGAAATGTCTATTTGCGTAACTTTATTAGTAGTTTTTATTTTTTGACGATTTTTTCAAAATTTCATTCGAAAATTTAAGGGGGTTCTGTACATTCGATTGCGTATAAAAACAATCGGCTTCCAGTGTTTACGGATTGTGATTTTTGTACGAAATTTGGTTCAAATCGGTCCATTCGTTCGTCAGTTATCGTCTCCACAGACTCAGTGACACACACACACACACACAGACATCACTTCAAAAATGTTTGATTCGTGATCAGGGATGCTTGAAACGTGCTCTCCCGTCGAAAACTCGAATTCGAATTTTCGACCCCGTCACAATACTTTCCTTATACATTATGTATATAAGGAAAGTAATAATAAATTACACATAAATATATAATTCAAGAAAATATAATAATCCAAATTTACAAACTATGTACATAAATAAACAAACGGGCCATCCAAAAACACATCATTATGATGGACATTATGCCGTCTTAAGGAGCTCTGGGACTCTTAATTCGTAAAATTTAGGTGTACGTCAATAGCGATGATTTTAAATACAGTTTACAATGTAATAAAAGTGTATGGAAACAAGTCAATATAATGGATACTTTAAAAATAAAGACAATAAATAAATTGGCCATAATTTAAAGCATTTAATTAAAATCTCCTTTGACGACATACTAAAATTTCACAGTCATAGCCTTTCAGATATTACTATACACTTCGTCAGTGGCAAAGTGAAAATAAATGGCAAACATGAGCTTAAAGTCTATAACATATACACAGTCTATAACATAATATGTAAATTTTGCCTGGTGGTTATGACTTATTTTTTAGCTCATATTCACAACTTATTTTCACTTTGCCCCTAATGAAGTGCATAGTAATGTACGAAAGCGCTACGGCTGTGCAATTTTAGTACGCCGTTAAAATATATTTTATTAACCTTTTGCTTAGGGGTGGGACAGCGTCCATCCCAAACGAAGAACCTCTCAAAACGATAGATATTTAACATACCTTATCCCAAACAGCTCGATCCCCTTTGCAGGCATTGGCGTCCACAGACGCCAATGCCTGCAAAGGCCAAAATGCCTGCAAAGGCCAAAATGCCTCAAATCCCACTTGTAAGCAAAATGTTAAATTACTTTTAATTATTAATACTTATAATACCAATTTTGTGCTTGTCTTTATTTTTAAAGTTTACATTACATTTGTGGTCTTTACTAAAAACTATTTTAAAATAGATTATCAAATTTTGGAAATGAAATATTTTTGCAATAGTAATAAGATAAAATTAAACTAATGTGGCATAAAATTAATATTATTATAGCGTAACGGTTAAAAATGTGCTTTTGCATAGTAGTTAAATATATGAAAAGTATATTATCTGGGTAATGGAATAAAATCATGTTTTCTTACATCGAAATTGTACACGTATATGAAATATTTTGGACTTTAAACTGTGCGCTACATTCTCGTAGCTGTAAATTTTATATCTGTTTCGTAATTTCTTTGTGAAATAAAGTGAACATTAGAAAAAATACATATGTTTCCTTAATTGCTTAATATAAGTTCAATTGCAATATATATAGAAAAGTTTAATTTTAGCTTAAAATATCATCCACAATGAACCCCGGTGTTATTGCAGGATTTCAGAGGCATCTAACCATCCACGTTATAAACAAATAATGCTATTTTAATGCTCAACTTTTAGTGATAAAATATTTACGTCTGTTTTATTATGTTCGAAATGTATATTCTTATGCTCTAAAATTAATTATCTGTTAAACAAAGACCTTTTCGGTATGTTAAAGTCGGTGTTCTAGAGATTTCAAGTAACTGTATTAGTAGAAAGACTATAATTACATAGCTCATACAATATTAAATGTGGTGTTTAAATTATGTAGTACCTACATGCATTTCAATCACTAAGTGCTGCGAAAGCCTTTATGGCTCTGTCACTTTCAGTTGCTTGAATTAATACTTTTTCATCCTTTCATTTTGTATGAACGCTAATTGGATTATCCGTTGTTACGAAGTGGTATTTCTGCTATTCAAACCACTGTAGAATAATATCACTGTCCCTCAGAAGCAATAATGCTAAGCTTAATTTTTAAACCACACTAATTAAGTTATTTAATTTTTGAATACTTTAAATAAGTTGCTTCCTGCCGTTCAATCAGCTGCTCTCAATATCTTCGAATAAGTCGGACGGTCTGGGTTTATAACTAATTATGTCGCTTGAATGAATATTGTTTTTCATACTTTCACTTTTTATGTATACTAATTGGAAATAACGCAGTAACGGACTTGTTTTTATGCTATTCAAATATTCCGTTTCATTAACTTGATTTGTATATATATGTTTATCATGGATGTTTGATAAAATAATTTTAAATAAATCTTTTCATATTACATTACGTTACAAAATTAAACTTTAATAGTTTATATAAGAAGTCTTCTATCTTTTAACATGATATGTGGATCTTATACAGTAAAATATCAAGAACTATTGTTTTTCAGTATTTGTGAGACCAGATTTAAAACAAGATTTAGCGAAGACAGTTTTATGTTGAATATTTATGATGGTCTGTAATATCAAACAAAGCATCAGACTTAAGGATACCAATTTTATTGCATCCTGACCTGATAGGTCAAATAGGCCATAAACATAGGGGAATAAGTGTTAACCAATTATTAAGATGTCTGGTCGAATTGCCCTAAGTTCGGCCAATGAGAGGCAAAGGGGCGTTGTTGTTGAGACCCAAACCGTCCGGCCTACCAGAAAGGTGTAAGGTAACTGTTTGGATGTGTCACCCAATTTAGACCGGAACCCAGTGGGGGAGGCATCCACAGGGAGCCAAAGAGGCATGTCAGATCTCAGGCAAAAAGATGTTGCAACATATGGAAAGTTCTAGAGATTTGTTTAGAACAGTAAGAGAGAACAGTTAAGCAGTTCGAGTTCGACAAGAGCAGCCGAAGCAGACAAGAGTCGCAGTGAAGCCAGAGTACCAGGCTTTGAGTTTGTACGACTAGCGATGCGGTTATGATGAGGTCAATTTGACTTATGTTCTGTGATCGAATTCCGTACGAGACGGCATACCACACCGTGAGTTAGTACAGTACTGTGTACACTGATGATACATAACCAAAGGTGGCTGTGTCAATGCACAAAGACAAAATTGTGAGGTATGTGTTCCTATATATAATTATAAAATGTCGTAAATTCAGTTTAGGCATTTTAAGTTAGCTGGTCTCACATTTGCAATCTCCCCCGCAAATAGTAATATGATAATTGTTGTAATGAATTTAATAATTATTCTAATATCTTTAATAAATAATGCTATTTCCAAGTTTAATAAATAAGTCCTTAATAAATAATGCTATTTCCAAGTTTAGTGCTGCAGTCATTTTGGTAGTTGTCTGGTGTGTAATATTTTATTTACAGCACCGCATTTGGTTTCCATAACGCTTTGGTGCGAGTTTAAAATTTAAATGAAAATTTTTATAAATATAAATAAGGGTGATAAAAATAATTTAAATAAGGAGATGAATAATATGGATGGAAGAGCATTGTGAAGACTAGAAGATAGCATTGTGAAGACTAGAAGATAGCATTGTTTAAATTAAAATATGCACATTTATTAAAGGTATAATGATATAACTTGAATATATTGAAAATAATTTGTTTAATAAAGTAATATAACGAATATTTGCATTTTGAAGTGTTTGATGTGTATTATGTTGAATTGTGTATTTTTTGCTATTTGTTAGGATTTTGGAAGGGATGATTTTGTTTTAAATGTCTCCAAGAAATACTAGACGGCAGAAATCAACGCAAAGAGCACAATTGAGTATTATTGAAAATCCAAGGGTAAAAAAGAATAATTTTGGATTACAAATTTATTACCAGTTTTAAAGACCATTGAAAGAATATTGATTTTTTACAGCGCAATTTGATAATGCTGCAAAGATGGTTGATTGGTCAGAACAAAATAAAGCGGTAATTTTAAAAACTAGGTTAAAGGAGAAAGCGCAGGAATTTTTGTCAAAAATATGGAAGTGCAAAAAGCAGATAATATTGAAGTAATAAAATTTGTATTAATGAGACAGTTTCAAACGTCTCTTAATGTGCTGCAGAAGCAGACAAATTTAAATAAAATTAAAACGAGGTCAGGAATGAAGGTGTCGGAATTGGAGTTGAACGTTTCCAATTTGGCCAATGAAATTTTAGGAAGTTCTGCAAGTAATGAGATTCGAGAAATAAAGAGTGATTTAATGTTTTCAAAATTTATGGAGTCTGTAAGACAAGATCTGGCATTTGGTATTAAAAAACTTAATATACAGGCTTTTGAAAAGGCGGTGGAATATGCGGAACACTTAGAAAATATATTTGAGAATTGCAACATTACGGAAGTAAATGTGATTTAACGAAATGAAATTATGGGAAAAAAATTTAATAGTAGACAGATGGGAAGTCAAATACAGAATTTAAGAACTAAACTTCAGCTAATAAAAGATAAAAAGCGGGAGAAATCAGAAAATGAAATTATATATTGCATAGGATACGGAAAGCAAGGACATTATTTTTCAACTTCCGGCCACACATATAGCTACCGTAAACCTTAGGGTTGGTCTTGTGGTCTGGGTCTTCAACTTGTTAGCACAACCGAAACGCACAAAAAATAAGGAGAAAATAAGAATGAGAACACAAAAGTGAATTTAGAAAGGGGCAAAGTGGCGGATTTAGAAATAGCCAAATTAACGGATTTAGAGAAAGAAATGTGAGACTTTTGTATGCAACTAGTTATACATTTTTGAAAGAAAGGGTTAAGTGACAAGAAAGACAGCGCAGCGTCAGTCAAAATCGCGGGAATTTAAACTGGCAAGGGGCTTTGCCGAGTGAAAATTTTAGAAATAGACCAAAGTCCCAAGCGAGAGACGAAAAATCGCAAACGCAAATTAATAAATCGAGTTTCCAAAATGTTGAAGGTATAA
>OX578143.1:31341110-31378610 GCA_951213105.1 Amaurobius ferox
ATTTGGCCTACTTGCAACTTTACTTTTCAACCTGTATAGCATATAGTTACAACGTTACAGAGCCAACTTCAACGATAAGAACTTGCAGTTTCGTCCCACTAACTCAACGGCTGGCCAGTTCGGCGATCCTCTCCCGATGCCAGTTGGGGCAGCAAAGTTCTTTACAATGGCAAATGAGCAAATCAACATTATAGGTTGCTGCAAAGACGTCGGAAGTCTGAAAGTGATCCTAGTACGATTAGTACGGGTTCAGTGGACTCTTGAAGATTGAGTGCCCATTTTAAATTGAAAGGATATCACCACGCAGAATACTATCCTGAGTAAAATAGTAGCAGCAGTAGGTGCCCAGTCAGATTGTCAGTTGTTCGCCAATCTGACATTAGAGGGTGGAGTATGCAGAGTCCACTTCAGCTATAAGAACTTGCAATTTCGCCCAAGTAACTCAACGATAGAGCATCAGCTCGCCAGTTCATAGATCAAGGGTTCAGACGATTGGCGCAGTAAGGTTCTTTACAAAGTATCCACTAAAATCGTAGGTGTACTATCAGGATACAAGAATGAGTCCAAATTTCAGGAGAATTAACACTCTTATTTGAGATCACTGGAGAAATAATATACAGCGAATCCCTCGATATTTTTTTACAATATCACTACACAACAGTCAGATACAATAAAATCACTGATCAGCTAAGTCCCAAAATAGCAGCTATTATCCTCGAATCACAATTCACGTATCTCATAGTTCACTTTAGCTCGTATTGCGTCAATTGCTCTCCAACTGAGGTGATGAGTCCTTAAATATACACTGCTGGCCATCCAAAATGCAACACCATGAAGGAAGCATCCAATAAGCATGAAATTTGTACCATACGTAGACCTCGATAGAACATACAAATGATTAGAATTTTAATTCTTATGAAAATCATGTGCGCTACTAGCGCCACCTACAAACGGTCCTTCACCTGGCGTTATGTTTTGGGGTGGCATTGGATTTTACTCCTGCACCCCCTAATACGCATTGCCGGTACACTCAACAGCCACCTCTACATTTCTGAAGTTTTGGAGCCTGTTGTCTTACCTTACCTTCAAGGCTTACCTGCGGCCAAGTTTCAACAGGGCAATGCGAGACCACACGTGGCACATATCGTTCAGCATTTCTTCATTGCCCACCAAGTTCCACTGCTTCCTTGCCCCGCCCGTTCTTCAGATCTGTCGCCCATTGAACACGTCTGGTCGATGATTGGCAAACAACTGGACCCGCAAACACCACCAGCTGCTACGACAGATGAAGTTTGGCAACGTATGGAAGCAGTATAGACTGACATACCCCAAGAACACATCCAAAGTCTCTTTTTTCCAATGTCGAGGCGTGTAGCAGCAGTTATTGTCAGCCATGGCGGCTGCACAAAATACTGATTTCTTCATGTTACGCAAGTCGAACGGGGCTGTATTTCCAATCAATTCATCCTTGTACTTTATGTTCTTTGTCCAACAAATTTGGCTTTGATATCTCTTGTCTTTCATGGTGTTGCATTTCGGATGGCCAGCAGTATATTATCCGTAGAAACTCTTAGAAGAAGCTCGTAACTCCCAGAATATTCGAGAAAGTTTTAGCCAGCCAAGTTGGCAAGAAATTGTCAAATCTAGCAACTCTGATATTTAAGATATTGCAACCCTGCATTCAAGCAATAAGAATGGGTGATTTAAAGGGTATTATCTCCTTGAATATAGCATATATCTGCTATATACTATTTGAATAGGATCAAAGCACAGTGAAACATTTTATACATTCGTAATATTACGTACACTTTGGAACCGTATCAATATCCGTAAAACAGCATTCCCTATACGACCCCTCATTTTGTGATTAAGAACATAGTATAACAGACAGAAGGAACTAATTCGCACTTTTCCAAAGTCAGAAGGTTACAATTAGTCTGACGGAATTGCAGCCCTTAATTCCCGGTCCCGTTACGGGAAATTAGACATAGATTATCAAGAAAATCCTTTTTTTTTACAAAAAGTATTAGTAATTGTTATTGCAAAAGATGTGCGGGTTGAAGGGTTTAGTTGCTTCTAATTATGGAAATTGTACTTAATCTGCAAATAATACTAAAACCTTGTTTCCTGTCAGTTTTATTGTTTTTCTGTAGTATGAAATTGGAGAATTTATCGAACGCTACACTCTGAGAATGTGTTGTGTATTTATTACTAGAAAATTCACCCGCTGTTGACCGGGATTTAAAGCAGGGATAAATTGAATTTATAATCTAAAAAATAACAAAAATAAATTATATTCATATAAATATTAATGAAAATTGCGATAGATAAATTAAAATCATTAATATAAAAAATAACGGAAATAATAAATTTTATTCATATAAATAATTTTGAAAATTGTACGTAATGGAGAAATAAAGGCACTTGCGGGGAGTCTAAGCGGCTCTCCCGTGCGTGGGAGAGTTTCAATAGATAGAAAATATCCTTCCTTCCCAAATGTGGAGTGCTCTCAACAGCCCCCGGAAGAGGGGTTCGAGCGGTAGTAGGTTATAACTAGGTTCGATCAAAAAATCTAAGATATGCCGATCGATCAAAAAATCTAAAACATTCTAATTACTCAACGGATGGGTTTATGAAAAAATTCTGAAGTGGTCTGTAATATTTTAAGCAAGTGCTGAAAAATAAACGTTTGATGGCGCGTTAATTTTAATATATTGTAATGTAAAATTTGGAGAAGCTTAAAAGATTTAAGAGGTTTAAAAGTTTTTCGACACGATTCCAATACATTCCCCACACATTACCATGTATTGATGGGATAGTAAGAACCTACTCAATAGATTTCAATTACTTTCCTTATAAACATAATGTATAAGGAAAGTATTGTGACGGGGTCGAAAATTCGAATTCCAGTTTTCAACGGGAGAGCACGTTTCAAGCATCCCTGATCACGAATCAAACATTTTTGAAGTGATGTCTGTGTGTGTGTGTGTATGTGTCTGTGAAAGTGTGTGTGTGTGTGTGTGTGTGTGTCAGTGAGTCTGTGGAGACTATAACTTACGAACGAATAGACTGATTCGAACGAAATTTGGTGCAAAAATCACAATCCGTAAACACTGGAAGCCTATTGTTTTTATACGCAATCGAATGTACAGAACCCCCTAAATTTTCGAGTGAAATTTTGATAAAATCGTCAAGAAATCAAAACTGCTAATAAAGTTACAAAAATAGACATTTCTTATGTAATTTTTCATTAGAAAACGATTGGCATAAACATTAAAACGCTAACATGAGCCGTTCTCGAGATATTGCACATTAAAAAAAAAATTATCAAAAAGTCATATAAAATAAAATAAAAAAAATATTTCCCATTGAGAAACATGTTCACTTTTCAAAAGTAATATCATGCGATAAATTTGGTGACATCATTCTCGTGGATCTATCTCGTTCCATTCATGAAAAAAGATATGTTGAGTTAATGCTTTTGTATTTGAAAGCCAATAGTCATGTATCTGCTGTAAGAATAACTTATATCTTCGTCCACAACGCTTGGCGAGATTTTTTCGACGAATTTGGTGGAAAGTCGCCAACTTAGCGATTTTTTTAAATGTTGCTAAGTTAACAAAAACCTCGCCAAATGGATAAAAATGATGCTAAATCAATGACGACTCATTGATTATGACGACATGGAAAATGACGAAAATTCAATATATTGGAAAGAATACGAATAACTACTATAAAAATAATCTATTTTTTACTATATGGGTAGTAAATTAATTGCATTATATAAGGAAATTATGTGCTGCCCACATCAGATTTTTTTATTATTGTAATAGCGTTGTGTGCTACGGCTAGCACACAACCGACAGTGATCGTATATGGGTGTTCTAAACTATTGGAAGCTCCGGTGCTGCAGGCGGGCGGTTGACGACAAGGTGACAAATCAGGATGAAACATGGATGAATTGGATATGAGTCTTCTGTAATACACGATATTTATCCATGAATTCCGGGAGATTTGAGCCAATTAGAATTCTATTACCGGACGTCAGATAAATGGCGAAATGACGATGTTCGAATAAGAGGATAAGTCATCTTGGTGAAATAAAATAATCTTCATAAGATATACTTCACTTTATTAGCATTTTATCATCATTCAGAAACTGCATTCCTTCACTACAATTCATTTTTTCAAATAGATTAACATGCTAGAATAATGCTAAGTAATGATACGGAACATTCATGGAGATGGAATATTCTTTTGACAAAAAACGGTCATTAACATCTCACATACGTTGAAAATAACTAGTTCTTTTTAAATTAACAATAACGCGATATTTTATCATAATATTTTATAATTTTTAATAAATTAACTTAACAAAAGAATTTAGCCATTTTGCCGCAAGGACAAACATACGTCCGACTCCTTCACGCGTTGCTTGCCAACTGAAAAACAAATTACTTTATTTTTAATTAGCGTTTTTAATGTTAATGCGCCCTCGTGATGATATGGAAAGTAATTCCAATATATTTTCATATAAAAATATGAATCGCGTGAAAATAACGAAACGTCATCATGTATTAAAGCGTGAATGATTGCAAATGGAGACCGAGAGACTTTAAGAAGGTGAGGTGACAGATTTGGCTACTTATCAGTTGGAGTACAATTTATTATTAAGAACAAAATTCAGAATCGAAATAAAATTAAAATTTGCGGAATACGGAAGAATAAAATGGATTTTTGAGAAAGGCGTTTCCGAAAATGAAATTTAGAAATAATTAATAAACAAGAGGTATGCATTTCATAACTACTGTTCTCTTTCCATTAATGTATCATACTAATAAGCAGGCGCTTGAAAGTTTTGAGGTTTTTCTTTGACCACTTCACAGTCCTCTTCAGCTATATTCAATTTCAAATATATTTTTCTCAAAGCATGAATTTTGCATAGTCATGTCCCTCTTTTTCAATATCTATAAAACTTAATGACTTGAAACTTTTGTGATACATTTGTTTTGTAAGATTGAACATTCTAATACAGATATTTATAGTCTTACTTAAAACTGTTTTTTACTTTCATTTAAAAAATAAATGTCTGTTTAAAATATGTAAAACATATTCCTCTATAAGCCGTAAAAGTTTTAAACTCAACGCTCTTATAGTTTGAGAAAAAGTTAGACCAAAATGGTGAATTTAATATGGAGAAGATAAGGTTTTTCTAGTTCTTTTAATACAACAAAATAATATATAAGGATTTTTATTTGCCTATATTGTGCATTTGTGTATGGTTTATAAAAAATAAAAAAGATAAAATGCAATTAGATGATTTAAAATATTTATGTTAAAGGAAAATATTAAAATATATCTTTTCGGTTTATAAAAATCAATCTTCTTTGTGAATAATATAATTCTAGACCTCAATTTGCTTATATAACTCAAAGAGCAGATGGAATGCTCTTTAAAATTCCTTGTTATGAGCTTGAAAAGAACATCATTACAATCTTTATAGAATTTCATTTCAGCGTCATTATATTTTCATTTCTTTATGATTTGGACCCAGTTATTAATCTTTCTGCTACTAATTTTTTTTCAGTATATTACATAGCGAAGAACATTTAATCTCTTCCAGTTGTTTCTGTATTTAAGTTCCATATTTTAGCAGAATATATTTTTGTAAAAAATAGACTGAAAATGCAGTGTCGTAAAAATTCATTTCCGCTTTGGAATGCAACGGATATTAATGTTTTACCAAAACTATACCCCGAACATTTATGTCAAACTGATTAGTTTATTTAATTTTTAACACATTCCAACATAGTTTAAAAGTGTTTAAGACATTTTCATTATGCCTGTCTCTCTGTCTGCCTGCCCGTTTGCACGATAACTGCGGTAAAAATGACTTTATCAAAATGAACATTAAGTATGTTGTTGAGACGGCCTGTGGGACATATGAGAATATAAATGATTAATATCAACCAATTAGTTTTGGATTGAACCCTGATTGAAAACTTGAAATACATTGAATCCTATGGAGCCTAATTTTTAACACTTTACAACATAGTTGAAAAGTGTTTATGACTTTGTTCATTCTGCCTGTCTGTCTGGCTATCTGTCCGTTCGCACGACAACTGTCGTAAAAATGACTTTCTCAAAATGTAATTTTAGTACCTTGTTCAGACGGTCTATGGGACCTATGAGAATATAATTGAATAATATGACCCAATTAATTTTGGACTGAACCCGGGTTGAAAAAATGAAATACATAGAACCCTGTGGGACCTAATTTTTCAGACATTTTTTAAGCGAATTTAAAATTCACAAATTGCTTTGAAAATTTTTGAAAATATTCAAATTATCCCTTAAAAAATATGAAAAAAAATTCAGCAAAATGTATTCGGTAGTTTTTCAAATAAAAATTGAAATAATAATTTCGCCCATATTTTATGAAGAGATCACGTGGCCCGCTTCAAAATAAAATATGACATCCTTCTTGCGTCAAAATCGTGATTTTTAATGTTCTTTTTAATTTATATTTAGTGTTTTATCCGTCCTAAACCCGCTTCATTTATGCTTAACTTCTGTGCATCTATATTTTAAAACAAGGAAATCACAACATATTTCAGTTTAAATGATCAATGCCACATCCATCTTGTGCCAAAATCGTGAATTTAAAAGTTCTTTTTAATTTATATTTAGTGTTGTATCCATCCTAAAACCGCTTTATTTTTGCTTTGCAACGCAATTGCAATATATTTGATTTTAAATGGTCATCAATATTTGATTATTTCTACAACGAAACCTAATAGTCACCTATGGAAAATGTAAACAAGTAAACATGTAGGATGAGCTGTATAAGAATTGTTGAATTTCTTTAAAGCAAAACTATTTAGCTGCAAACTCTGCAATATAGCTGATATGAATGAAACATTCATTGATTTTACATAGAGAACAAAGGATTTTTTTGATAAAGTTTTAAGCATAGAGTTAAATTATTTGTACCTTCATGGTTTTAAGTTTTTGTATAAATTAAATTAGTGTAGTATTGTGAGGAATGAAAGGAATGGAGTAAAAATGTGTGAATGAAATATTTACAGCTTTTACATAGAGATTCAAGTGATTTATATTTCAATGACGTCATTTGAATAAAGTTATTTTTTTCGATCGATTTTTAAGTTTTCAAATATAATAAATTAATGTAGTATTGTGATAAGTTCAAAAATATTACTGCTGAATGTATCGCATATTAGAGATGTTCAAATAAATTTGTTTTGCAGTTGAAAAGTGTTTCATAATCAATGCTATATGCAGGATTGATCTTTCTTGTTTAAATTTTTTTAAGAAAAGTTTAATTTTACAAACCGCTTCGAAAATTTTAATAAATATTCAATTTCTCCCATAAAATATATAAATAAAAATCAGAAAAATATGTTCAGAAATTTTTTAAACAAAAATTAAAGTAATAATTTCACCCATATTATATGAAGAGATCATGTGACCCACTTCAAAATGAAATATGACATCCATCTTTTTTCCAAGTGTACAAATCATGACTTTTAAATTTCTTTTAAATTTGTATTTAGTGTTGCATACATCCTAAAACCACTTTTTTAAAAATATTTTCTGTGCATCTATATTCTGTGCCAACACAATTACAATATTTTTTAGTTTGAATGATCACCAAACTTTGATTATTTCTACAATGAAGTCTAATTTTAATGGATACATAATGTAAACAAACGTTTATAAGATGAGTTGAATTGCTGAATTTGTTTGCGCAAAATTATTTAGTTCTTGTGTCTGGAATGAAAGTGATATGAATGAGACATTCACTGATTCTATAGAGAGAAACAGACGATTTTATAGTATTGCCTCTTTCGATGAAGTTTTAAGCATGGAGTAAGAAAGTACTTTTACCTCCATGTTTTAAGTCAATTAAATTATTGTAGTACTATGACCAGAAAACTACTTTCTGGCAATGAACGTTTAATCTCTACACGCTTATGGGCCACGGAACAGATCATAACGAAACCTAGTTTCTAGATTCCACTTCAGAAAGGGGGGGAGAGAATGGGAGAGGAGGTAAAATATTTTTTTTCTTTCCACTCAGACCGTCTGGCCTACCTGAAGATGCACTGTATCTGCTTGGTCGACTGGGACAGTAGCATACTATGTAAACCAGAAATCAGTGGGAGCAACATCCACAATAAACCTATCTTCCTTTTCTTACCTTCTGCCAACCTCGCGGAATGAATTTCAGAGCAGACCCAGAGATGTAATTCGCACGTACTAGGCTTAAACTCTTGGATAGTTTGGACAGAGCTGGAAATCGAACGCTTATCCTCTGAATGAAATGTCTTAATCACTGGGCTATCCTGTTTGTTAAAAATACTTTTGAATACCCAGGAACCCCCTAATAGTATAGAATGCTGAAGTTCAGCCCACTTGCAGTATCAACTACGTTCAAAATCTAACTACGCCAATTTTTCATTAAGGCTATTATTTTCAACTCAAAGCGATTTCGCTGAGTTACATTGTTAAACAAAATAAAGCTTACAATAAAAGAGTTGGAACTTAAATTTAAGAATGTTGGTTTCCCTATCTTTGATAGGCTTCAATGCTAGGTAATAATAATTTGTATTTATCAACTCACAAAATTACCCGCAGGCATACTTTTTGAACACATTTTTTCCAAACTTTTTCACCTCTTACGTACAATTTCATTTTATAATTGGCATACTGTTAAAATTTCTTCAACATAAGTTGTTTTCCAAATATGAACGTAATTGCTCTTGAACTTAACTTGAAAATAATTTTGCGTTATGGACACATACTATTTTTGTCACGTGATTGTGATTGATGATTATGAAGATTAAGGGAAGTGACGACAGTTAGATGGAGTATTTTATGTTAATATAAAGTCAAATTAAATAATGCTATTATTGAATAACATGAGTGATATCATGGATGAAAACTCAAGCAGAGTACACGCAATAAGACGAAATAAATTATAATAATGATAATAATATATAAAGATCGCGATTACAGGGAATATGACGATCTTTCTCATTCCATAACGTCCACACACATTTAGAGAGTAAAAATATTAGGAACAGTTCGAAGCATCAATTGAAACGAGTTAAGCAGAATCATCCCAAATAACTTACGACAAAAACTTTTATCTTTATTTTATATTATTCAAAATAAATATATAAAATATCTTCTTTGTAAATAAACGAAAATTTATGCATATTTTTTCCCCTACTGACGCTAGATAATTCACTTGCAGGCGTAATTTTCAGGAGAGAGATCTCTAAATGTCTACCCGGTCGGATGTTATTGCATTAAAAATGAACCTAAAATATAATGCGAGTGGAAATTGATCATTTAACAACCGTATATAACCAAAGCCAACGTTAACAGAGGCCAGGTAGGCTTTTCGTGACATCACAAATTCCGGCTGCCTCACCTGAAACCAGTGTCTGAGTAATTCAAACTAATGTACGTTTTTACGTCAGCTTGGAATTAATTTCATTTCCTATAGTTTGGCAGTTAGCATATTTTTTCTTTTTATAAGATAGTAAATACAGTGAGACCTAACTGGGGAGGTTATTATTCTCAATTTATTGCAATTAGCCTACTATAAATGACTACTAAATTAATAAGTTACATTGGAACTAGTCATTCTTGAGAAATTTTATCACTTTACCAGATTTTATTGTGCAAATTTTTAAATTTTATAATTTTTTTACTACTATGAAACAGTTTTGATGTTAATTTTAACAATATATTTTTTAATTAATTGAAACATGGCTTTCCTTTCAAATTAATATTATAATGCAGGAAGAAAAAAAACATTTCAGAAAATAGTATAATTATGATTTTGTCCATATAAATTATTTGAATTACCCACTTAACTCCATACTATTTTTTGGAGGGGGTTAATATACTCTATACTAAAAATCTGAAAATGTAAGGTTTGTATCAACAAATTTGTGAGGTGACCGAATGACCCTGGTACCGAATGATCCTGGTATGACCATTACCGAATGGCCCTGGTATTTTCTGCATATTTCAGTTATGCATTTTTTTACACACAGCTTGACAAATATTTCCTCAAATTATTGTAGAAACCAGGCCAAAAACTAGGTATAATTCACATTTAAATAGATCTGAGTGACATTATCTATTGTATGAGTTACATAACTATTAAAAAAATACATTTTTGCAATTTAATTAATCCCTTCGTATTTTGAAAATTTTATAAAATTAGTCTGCAAGAATGAAAGTAATCTGCGGCCACTGGCGGTTCCAAAGGAGGGGGGGGGGGAGGGCGAAGCCTTGAATTAACATGGAAAATTAAGAGAATAGTACTAGGAACTGAAATCTGATCCCCCCCCCCCCCCTGAAAGATTTCTGGATCCGCCAGTGTCTGTCATATAAGAGCCATTGAAACTTAGCTTTAAAATTGTAACACGGAAGATGTATTAAGTTTTCATAGCTGCATTAATATGCAAATATTCTAAAACATATATTTTATCCAAAGAAAAAATGTCAGCTGAAAATGCACTCGACAAAAAGAAATTATATTTGTTACGACTAAAATTGAACAGAAATTTCACTCATCGAAATTATTTTGCTCACCAGCGATGAGTTGAAATTTTATGTTCTGTTTTATTGATATTCATTAAAAAGACAAAGTTTGACTTAACTAAGTTTCCGGTTATGGGTTAATGTTATTAATGAGAAAATAGAGCTTACCTTTGAATATTTTGGAACTTGCTAGTTCTAGGCATTAATACAATCCACTTTCTTTTTAGTTCTTCATTAGTAGGAAATTTAAAGCTGCTAACTTTGGAACCATTTTTATAATAAAACAACCAGGAACAACACAAGCACTTGGCATGGAGGCTGTGGTGCCTTCGACTGTCCTCGTGCCCATCGGACTGATTCTCCTGTTGTCTCCTCAAGATCTTCTGAGCTAAATTGCTATATTAAATTGGTCTTCTAAAGTAAAATTAAATTAGAATTGAAATACAGTTAATATCTAAACCTTTAGGCTTCCTCGAGTGTGCTTCCTCTCTTTTGACCATACCATTTTATTTAACAATAGAATATGTGATGTGTATATGTTAAATTGTTGCTAAATGATTTATAGAAATGAATATTTAATTCCGGCTGAGAGCCGATGAATTTAGTAAAGTGTGGCCCAGTGGTAGTTAGCTGACTGTGAATCAGCAACTGTAAATTGTGTTAACTCCTAATTTTTGGCATATAATAAATTAAGGATTAAATGAAATTATGAGTATTTATTTGTGTTGATTTAAGTGTTTTCAGCTGCTGGTGAGCCCTTCAAGGTAAAGGTATTTCTTGGTTTATTTTGAAATTTGTTGGGTTCTCTTCGCAGATCATCAGTTGGGATTTTCCAACTGACGGAAGGTGTGTTTTGAACCTGGGTTGTAAATTCTCTCAGAAAGTTAGACTTTCTCGGTCAGCCGTGTCTGGCGGGAAACCGTTGCGACATTGGATGCCGTTGGAATCCCGTTATGATAATTGGTGCCGTGACCAGGATTCAAACCTGGGTTCAATATCATAAGGAAAGTAAAACTTAATATATTAATTAAAGAATGTTTCTGCTGACCACTTGTTAATATTTTAATTGCTTTAATTCTAATTACTTAAAGAATGTGAAATAATTTGAAATTTCAATGCAGATAATTGAAAATACTTATAACTTGAAATTAATTAAAAATGTATTTGGAAAATTTATTTAACCTTTTGTGCTGACTTGCAGGTTAATTTGTACATATTTAATTGAAACCTGGAATTAATTGAAACTTTAAATTTAATTGAAAATTGGAATTTAACTGAAATTTGGAATGTAATAATTTTATATTTTGGAAATTCACATAATGTGAAAATTGTTGTGATGGGCTTGTATTCATTAGGATTTTTGACTCATTTGCAGTCACTTTTAGGTTTCTTTGGGCCCTGGTTCTTCGACATGCGCCCATGTGGGATGGTGTTCGTGTCAAGAACACTTGGTGAAGTCCGATCGGCTGCACCCTTCAAAATTTTTGCTGAAATTTTTCTTAAATGTACGCGTGACTTCAAGGAGCCTGATGCCTACTTGCTCCTGCTGGTTTGGTTGAAAAAAATACCCCTTTGTAGAATTTTTTTCCCCGGAGGGAGGGGGAGTTGTCTTGACGGAATTCGTCACTTTTATGTAAATTGTAGAATTACATTACTTTTTAAACCTTTATATTAATAAGTATTTAATGTGTGACCCGGAACCCTCATGTCGTTGTATATATTTTATCATTTCTAAAAGTATCTTTTTCTGTGCAGAATTGTGGCCATTTTCATTTCGTATAATAATAATTCTTTCACACTCGAGGAGCGACATGAGGCGTCCGTTAGTTCAAGGTCGCACTTGTTTGCTGGCGGAGACAGCTGTCTTCGTTCTTTGCTCTGTTTTTGGATGATGCAACCGTGTGCTGAATTTCATGTTGTTTTGCACGTGCCTTGAGAATTGTCGTTGGATGGGCTGATCCCTGGATGCATTTGAAAGACAAGTGATTTTGTATTGGAGGAAAGGATAAGAGGTGAACTCTTCGTGTTTTTCAATTGGCCGGGCTCTGGATCCACCCGGAATGCTTAAAAGTGGTGTGAATGGTGATTCTGGGCTATCTCCCTGAAAAACATCTTCGAACTCACGTACGGCTCGGGACCCAATCCTAACGTTGGGTTACCGTAGTTGTGGGTCGAGAGAGCTGCCACTGCCGCTACCGTCGCTACTGCTTGACCGGACCTTTGCTGAAGCCGAGCTTCGACAATCGTGCTTGCCGCCGTTGACCGTCCTGGAACCTCCTGTTCCGGATGCCTGTAGACCGTTTCCTGACAGAGTCCTTGATGAAGCCTGGGCCCTGTGCGGGCCGCTGCATGTATCATGCCTGCTGCGAGCTTGCCGCTTTCCTTGGTCGGGGAAGATTTCTCCCCGAGGGTTAGTTTGGTTTATGTACGACGATGTAAATTCTTGTGTCCTTCCAAACATGGAGGTAAGCGTCCTTTTTGGTAAATGGAGGCTGTGGTGCCTTCGTCTGTCCTCGTGCCATCGGACTGGTTCTCCTGTTGTCTCCTCAAGATCTTCTGAGCTAAATTGTTATATTAAATTGATCTTCCAAAGTAAAATTAAATTAGAATTGAAATACAGTTAATATCTAAGCCTCAAGCTTTCCTCGAGTGTGCTTCCTCTCTTTTAACCATACCATTTTATTTAACAATAGAATATGTGATATTTATATGTTATACTGTTGCTAAATGATTTATAGAAATGAATATTTAATTCCGGCTGTGATCCGATGATTTTAGTTAATTGTGTTCCAGTGGTAGTTAGCTGACTGTGAATCAGCAACTGTAAATTGTGTTAACTCCTAATTTTTGGCATATAATAAATTAAGGTTTAAATGAAATTATGAGTATTTATTTGTGTTGATTTAAGTGTTTTCAGCTGCTGGTTAGACATTCAAGGTAAAGGTATTTCTTGGTTTATTTTGGAATTTGTTGGGTTTCCTTCGCAGGTTATCAGTTGGGATTCTCCAACTGACGGGAGGTGTGTTTTGAACTTGGGTTGTAAATTCTCTGAGAAAGATAAACTTTCTCGGTCAGCCGTGTCTGGCGGGGAACCGTTGCGACATTGGATGCCGTTGGATCCCGTTATGACACAAACATATTGTTTATTGACGATTCTAGAGCGCAATTTTAAAAGTTAATAGAAAATGTGCTGCATAAAATTGCTAAGTTTTAGGTGTTATAACATTTTTAATACAGACTTTTTCTATGTGAATCACAAATTAAAGTTTTAATAAGTGAAACAACAGAGCTTTCAGAGTGATATATTAATTTACTTGCTTATTTTCTGTGATATTTATAGACTAATTTAAAACATAGTTTCACATGTATTGCGTTTTCCTGTTTATAACCCTTTTCAAACAGTTCCACAGGAGAACGGAAAACTGGGGGTTCAACTAAAATTGAAAGAAAAATGCAAAATGTATTTTATTTATTTTCATTGCATTTCAGTTATTTTATTTTATTCTAGTCGTAACCTTGTTAAAATATACAGTATGTCACTTTTCATTTGTGAATTTTGTTTTCTGCTTTAATGTCTTTAAATTATTTTACCACACATTGCAACTGATTAAGAATCACAAATTCACACAGCCTCTCTGTGATCTTGAATGGTTTACACCGCTACAAGGGAGGGATAGGAGGTGGGTTATCCGCCATCCAGCGAGACTATGACCAGGAGAGCAAGAGTTGACTGAATGATTCACCGGGTAGGGAAATTCACCGGGTAGGGTCTGCAAATTCTTGCTAATTGTTCATAGCTAATACTTTCAATTTTGGAGATATAAGCATTACAAATATGAAAAACGGAAAAAGTAAAATATTCTTTAACACTATAACACAATTATTCGAAACCTTTGAGAGTTTGTTTTCAGGTATAATTATCAATTTAGAAATTGAATTTTCTAAAGCATATTTTGTTGTTTACTGTGGCCTTTCATAGTTCTGAAGATATGACGAGTAAAATTAATAAAAGTGAAAAAGAAAACAGTCTTTCAGACAGATACAGGAAAAAGAAAACACTCACTCAGCGTTTTTTTTTTAAAGTTCAAAATATTAAAATATTGGAATTGTTTTATATATTCATACCCTAATACTGCTAAAATAAGGAAAATATTGGCATTTTTATCTATTAGTTATGGAGCTATTAGCATCTAAAAATTGTTTACATAATTCACATCGCTCCGATTTTCCCCCGAGAGATCCCAAACAGATGTATTATTCACATCATAGACATAATTATTCAAATCAGTAGAATACAAGTATAATAAAATACTACTGAAATCTGCATTACTGAACGTTTCTTGTTCTTCTGGTTTTTGTTGTCGTCGCGTTTTCTGTTGAACAACCAACAGGCCAAACAAGTTAGAAAATGCCGAAGATATTTTTACCTGTTATTTTATGATCCCAGGGTAGGCCCATTACACACACACACACACACAAAAAAAAATCTTTTTTTTTCCCTTAAGGAATTATGAATTAGATAGAAATTCTGTATCTCATTTGGAGACGGAAAGCAACCAACCAATGAATTTCAACAAGTTTTATGTTAATTTAATGAATGATGTGTTAGAGAAAACATGAAATCATGGAGTCAAATATATCCTTTACCTCGATAGAGTCCATTTACCTCCATTCTTGAAATGAAGATCTATTTTAATTCAGACATTTTTATTTGTGTAAGATAAATTATAACTTAAGATGGAGTTATGATTTGATTGACAGAATTAAGAGATAAGACTATCAGCAGTTTTGGTTGTACATTTGTTATTAAGTAAGTCAGTGTCGTTTAGCTCATACACAACAGCATATCACCAAGGAGAGGGTGGGATAGCCCAATAGTTAAGGTACGAGAATTGCATTCAGAGAACACGAGTTATATTCCCAGAGTTTACCAAACTATCCCCATGTCAACGCGATCTACGAACACGTTAAATCTGTGGGTTCGAAAGTTGGTGGCAGCGGAAAGTGTAGTTTTCAGGGCTCTGTATCTCTGCAGCAACGATTTTACACCAATAATTTCGGTGGGTATTTTAACGTTACGGTGGTTTTTTTAACTGCGGTTTTTTTAACTCATCTTGGCTTGTTATTCTTACTATTTTCTTTTGTTTTTGTTCTTTTTATCTTATTATTTTCTTTTGACAGGCTTACAAGCTAAACCAAATGACCGACATTTAATATATTTTTCTACATAATCCAAAGATGTGTCTTTTAATTTTCTTTTTAGAATTTCCGTCATTTTCTTCTCAGGTAGTACATTAAATGGCATTTCACTCTACCTACAATTCAGCGCTCCCCTCCTTTGAATCCAGGTGCGGAAATCAGTTGACATCCGTAACAAGTGAAGTAGTGAGTCCACAAAAATGTTAAATATCAAAAATATATTATTAGGCCGGCGACAAGTCTTTAAAAAGCAAAATTATCAAACCGTAGGCAGATTTCCGGATCGAATTTTGCATTGAAAATCTTTACAGATATAATGCATGTGAAGCATACAGTGACAAAAATAATACATTTCTAAAAAAATAAATCAAAGCATGTAAGCCCGAATCTCAGTTTATTTTATACAAAAGAATATCGCCACATGTATGTGATACCCATAAACAAAAACAACTTTATTAAAAAAAAATTTCAAGTAATGAAAAATTCGATAAAATGCCTGCCTGCCACCCCCCTCCCAAGAAAGAAAAAAAATGTATATATATATATATATATATATATATATATATATATGAAATCACATGTTTTGGAACCAAGTATGATTCTATTCATCTGGAAACGTACCTTAAACACTTTCCACTTACAACTATAATAAACAAAATGTCAAAAGAAAAAGTTCTATATGCTTTGACATCTTACTTGGATTTTGTTTTTTATTGTACGAAAAATATTTGAGTGTAGCCGCGCTGCACTGAAGGAACTTTATACAGGCTTAATTAATTAAGGAGACACATGATCAAGGCATGGAAACTTTCGTCGTTTTCTTTCGGCATTTTGATTAGTATGGTTACTAATAAGTGGAAAACTTTCCTGTTCCCACTTGGATGGAATCGTACTTGGCTCCAAAATGTGTGATTTGATTTTTGTCTTTGACTGACGTATTAGTGAAAGTTTCATTACTTTCAATTTTTTTAGACGTTTTTTTAAACAATTGTTTTATTTAACAAACTTCTAAGTGTTGTCTTATCAATTATTAACATTCATGTTAATATTTTTCTATTTTACTATGTAGAATTTGCTATACTTTTAACATTGTTTTGCTTCAGAAACCTTCTTGTTAAGAAATTAATTACAGTCAATGCATTCAACTGTTAATTAGAAATTGCCCTTTGTTTAAAATATGTTTAAAATGTTATTGTTATTGTTTCATACAAAAAATATATTTTGTCAAACACATTTCCCTATTATTGTAAATTTTCTTGTTTGAATTATACCGTTAATACGCTTATGTTTGCCAGAAAGAAATTTATGTATTTGACTTGCTTATATTTAGTTTCATATATTCTTAAAGTTAATGAAATATTTTATTTATGCTAAAGAATAAAATAAACTGCAAATCTGATTCTTTTATTTTATAATGAATTTTATTGTACACGAGAAAAAAATAATGTCGGAAAAACTCCGTAACTGGAAATAATAATACAGTACGCTCATGATATCCTTAACTGTAAAATCTACATATATTAGATCATTTTTAATAGCAAGTATACCCTACAACTCTTTAATAATGAACGGTAATAATAGTTGGTGTAAATCTATCATAAAGCGCTATATATCTAAAAAATCTGATGTGAGCAACACATGACTTTCCTTATTATGATGCAATGAATTTACTACTTTTACAGTTGAAAAAATGGTATTCTTATAGTAGATACTTACATTTTTTCCAAGATATTGAACTTTCTTCAATTAGTCGTCATTTCCATTGATTTAGCATCATTCGGCGTGATTTTCGTTAATTTGGCAACATTTAAAAAGTCGCTAAGTTTGCGACATTCCGCCAAATTAGCCGCTAAAATCTCGACAAGCATTATGGACGGAGAAATAAGATATTCTTATACCAGATAAATAATGACTATTGGTGTTCAATTACAAAAGTGTTACTCAAAGTATCTGTTCTCATGAATGGAACGAGCTAGATCTACGAGAATGACGTCACCAAATTTATCGCAGGATATCACATATGAAAAGTGAACATGTTTCTCAAAAGTTAATATATTTTTTTTAGTTTTTGGGAGTTTTTGATACATTTATATGAAAAATGTGCAATATCTCGAGAATGGATCATACTAGCGTTCTAAAGTTTATGTCAATCGTTTTCTAAGGAAAAATTGCATAAGAAATGCCTATGTGCGTAACTTTATTGAAAGTTTTGATTTTTTAATGATTTTTTCAAAATTTCACTCTAAAATTTAGGGGGTTCTGAACATTCGATTGCGTTTAAAAACAATAGACTTCCAGTATTCCCGGATTGTGATTTTTGTACCAAATTTCATTCGAATCGCTCCTTTCGTTCGTGTGATATCGTCTACACAGACTCACTGACACCCCCCCCCCCCCCACACTCCCACCCACACGCTCACACACACACATACAAACATCACTTCAAAAATGTTTGATTCGTGATCAGGGATGCTTGAAACGTGCTCTCCCGTCGAAAACTCGAATTCGAATTTTCGACCCCGTCACAATACTTCCCTTATACATTATGTATATAAGGAAAATAATACACATAATTGTTTGTTCTATATTTTAATTTAATTATATCATTAGAAACACGTTTGCTAAGTTACTAAAATAAAAAACAATATAATCACTTATCAGACATAAGGTGTTTACTCATTCGATTAATTTTACTATAATTTCGCTCTCTTCTTAGATAACAGCTATGGGCCAGTTTAGTCCTTATTACGTAGGCTTCAGCATAGATTTACGGGTAAAAATTCCCTGCTGAACAAATCAAAGTGCTTTGGCTAATACAGCGTCGCTAAAATTGTAGGAATAATTAGAATAAAACCTTCGGCATTGAACAAAACTTGGAAGTTGTAGCACTTTACTTGGAAAAGTAGAATTAGATACATGCATTTGTAGCCTGAAGAAACAATTTATTAGCGTCTTCATGTTCATTTGAACAAAGCGCGGGAGTGGCAACATAGCTTAGGGAGGCTATGGTGTTTCTGCCGAACCTTGAGTCAAATTAGTAATGAGCGTGTGCTGAATTTTACTGTTACTTTGGTGATTGCAATTCAGCATCATATTTTAATCCCTTTTAAATATTTTAGTTTTAAATGAGTTTGTGTCAGATCAATAGAAGTGTCACAGCAGTAGAAGAGTAAAATGTCCCTTTAAGTAGCTAGTAAATGTCAAATTAGAATTTCAATAGGTTAATATTCATTGTCCCGCCGTTCAGTAATGATATATAATACATTCGCACTATTTAAGCTTTTGAATAAATTGTGTGATGTTAGATTGTGTGGCTGTGGCTTTTCTTTAATATCATGATTTTAAATAATAAGTCAACCGTTAATGATTACATCAAAGCAATAAATGCATAATTTATGAATTCTTTAACTGAACGCCATATATTTAAATTGATAAGCTTGCTTTTTTTGTGAAATGAAAAAATCTACAAAAGCCCATCATGGAGAAAACGGCTGTAACGTGCTGAAAACACCGTTTCCCATTAGATCACCGAGGTTAAGCAGCATCGGCCGCGGTTAGTACTTGGGTGGGTGACCACCTGGGAACACCGCGTACTGTTGGCTCATTTCAGTCGACGTGGTGGCCGAACGGTCAAAGCGAGCTTTTCCAGCGATTGATCGGCCGCCACGTTGTGGGTTTGAGTCCCACGTAAGACATGGATGTTTGTGTTGTTGGGCGCAATGTGTTCCCACCCCCACTGGTGCGCTGGGGGAACGTCTTTGACGGCTAAGAGGTTCACTGTTCTGGCCGATGTATAGGCGAAGATGAAAGAGTCAAGGCCTGGCATTGGAAAAAAAAACCCATATTATTCGAGGTACAGAATTTGACAATAGATGAAAAATGCAAGAAAAATTAATTAAAATTAAGAACATTTTAATTAATTTATTAAAAAAATTTATAATTGGATGTGCATTTAATGTTGGAATCTAATTTAACTTTTCATGGAATAATTTCACCGGTCTTGCAACAATATAAATCACAGTAATAAAAGTATCAATCATTATTATTACTCCTATTAAAACCAGGATGGGACAATAATTGTTGTGAGATTGTTAACCGCACCGGAAAGGGGTAAGTTGGATTTCCTCATGATCTGATTTTTAGACCAGGATTCGTCACTGCGAAAGTGGCCCATAAATGATGTCATCTGCAATATGGTTGTATTCTTAATGTGTACTGTTGTGTTTTTCTAAATTAAAAGAAAATGTCCTACAAAAATCCATTTGATTTGCAATAAACTAGAAAAGGAAAGCGCAATCATCTTTCAAATGAAATTTATGAACATCCGATTCGTCATTTAATAAGGAGAACATAAATCGAGCCATTTTTATTGATGTGATTCACCATAAATCACAGACTATACAATAGATGACTCAACGGAAATAGAAAACGAGATTTATGTCTCAGAACTCAAAATGAAATGTCATTCCTCCGGCAAATTGATGAAAATGTTACGAACTGCAATTATCATTTCCTTTTCATTTAATGGTAAGGGGTTTCGTGATTGGTTTGGTAACTTTAAATTACAACAAAAAAGTACGAATATCATTTTATAAACGATATAAATATAGTGAAAGCTACTGTCATCGTGGTGTCATATTGACCAAATTTTGAATATGGATATAAAAAAAAATATATTAAAAATTTTTTATACAATCACGATTTCTTTTAAAAATTCTTTAAAAAGTAGAAAATAAATTTTTCTTCAATAACTAAAAGTTTTTCGTACGCACATTCATTTTATACAAAAATCGCAGTGCAATATAAAGGTGAGAGAGATCTACTGGGAAGGTCACTTCTGAGATTTTTATACTTTTTACATGCAATCACCAACCTAAACTCAATTTTACCTTAAAGGACCAAATAAGGTATTATAAGTAGTATTTTTATATAACATTTTGCATGTTGATAACAGGGACGGTTTTAGGATCACTGTTAATTGAAGAAAGTATGATATGGTCAGGAAATTACTTTCGCTAGACACAAAGTAATTATTTTAATTTTTTTATTCATTACCCTTAATTCGAGTTTTCGAAATTTTACACACCACTCTCTCAACCAGTTGCTTATACCCTAGGGTGAGTCGGGTGGTCTGGGTCTTTCACACCAATCCTCAAGGGCACGGTAGCCCAGCGGTTAGCGCACGTGGATTGCACTCAGTAAGCCCGGTTTGGATTCCTCCCACTGTCAAAACTGCCGCCATGTTCACGCGGAATACGATCACATTAAACATGTGGGTCCGTAAGTCTTTCCGTAAAGTTAGTGGTAAGGGGAGGAGGGTACGGTCCCTGAGGATGCCTCCCTCACTGGGTTCCGGTCTAAATTGGGTAGCACTGCCCGGCCGTCCAAACAGTTACCTTACACCTGTCTGGTAGGCCGGACGGTCTGAGTCTCTACAACAACAAAAACACCCCCTCACTCACTCACGTTAGTGTATATATGTATATAACTGATTATATATTGTGAGACCAGAATACATTTCGGCTGTTGTTGTGGGATTACAAAATCCCGCAGCATATCACGGTCACATAGTCCTGTGACGGAAAAGGTTTTGATTTTAGTTGCAGTTACCTCTTTAAAAAAAACGGTCCAATGATAAAGGTAGCCGTAAAACCACAACATACTGTCACTTTTTCAGGATGTAAGGGCTTGTCCTGGAGAACGTGAGGGTTTACGCTGCCCAAGTTCGACAAATGTGGGTGTTAACTGGCCCATTGAAGCAAAAGTGGGCTTCATCAGTCCACAGGATATTCCTTGGCCAACTGACGTCAACCACCATTCGAGCAAGGAATTGAAGTCCAAAGTTTTACGAACCTCTGAGTCTCCGTCCTGCTAAAGGTGCACAGGCTTGATTTTCGTAGGGATAAAAATTCAAAATCCGCCGTAAGATTTTTCGTACAGTGGAATACTTCATGTCCAATACACTGGAAACAAATGGCACACTCACACTACCATGCGACTGATGGCTTCAAAGACCGCGGTAGCCACATTTTCGACGCTAAAAGACTGAATTGGCCGTCGTCCTCTACCTGGAAGAATGCCAAATTGCCCAGTTTCAAAATTTTTTATCATCTTGCGTAGTGCACATGGGGACATTGGATCTCTTCGTAGTATCTACTTCATACGACGGAATTCTTTTACACCTGCAACGGAGTTCTACTGGTTCTGGTAGAACAATTTCACCACTAGCACGTTTTCTTGCAACGTTGGCATGAATTGCTGAGAAGTAACTAATGCTCGTGCAGAATCCGCCTTCTTTTTATCCAAACAATAATGCTACTAGGCATGCGCTGTAACGCAAATAATGTTTCACATTTTCAATATATGCAAATAAATACCATTTGTGTTATAGCGCCATCTATAGGTGAATGTTGATACTAAAATTTTGGATTTTATAAATGCCAAGCGCATCATTTGAATTATCTGTATTTCAAATTTTATCTCATTTGGATCAATAGAACGCATTCTAGAGCCCTTTGAAGTTGGGATCTTATTTCTTGCTAACCCTGTATATATATTCATATATGGTACGCATTTTAAAAATATACTTTATGTTGGAGTTTATTATTATGAAATTAACCAGAATTAACATGGTCTAAATCGAAAAGCCATACATCGCATCGTGCCGCATAACACCCACCATTAATTATTTGTGCGAGATTCTGGAATAAATTATAAATTATATTACACTATGTGAACTCTCCACCCATTTTAACTTCAAAATAAACATTATTAAATACATTATGATTATGATTACATTATAATATATAAACTTATATATTCAAGGGGGAAATTGGGTGTGTGAGACCATGTATAAGTTCGCTAAATATCATTATGACATTTTATAAAAACCGATAATCAATTTACTAGACAGTGAACACATATTTTAATCAAGAAAGATCAATCATGCTTAAAACATTAATTATAAAACACTTTCCAACTTCAATGTAATTTTATTTAAACATCTCTAAAATGCAATACATTCCTCGGTAATATTAAAAAATTATTACAATACAACATTAATTTATTATATTTGAAAACTTAAACCTTCATCGAAAAAAATGAAATTCAAATGACGGCATTGAAATATAAATTACCTGGTTTAAACATCTCTAAAATGCGATACATCCCTGGGTAATATTTTTAAAATCATCATATTACTAGAGTAATTTTTATATTTGAAAACGTCATCGTAAACAACTGACATTCATTCAAATGACCTCATAGAAAAAATAACACGCCTGGCTCTCTCTGTAAAAGCAGCATTCCATTCATAACATTTTGTCATTCATTTCATTCATCACAGTACTAAAATAATTTATTTTATTTAAAAACTTAAGACCATGGAGCTTCAAGTAATTAAACTCTATGCTTAAAACTTCATCGAAAAAAATCGTCCTTCTTTTTGTAATATCAATAGATATTTCATTCATATCAGCTGTGCAGACTCCATGAGCTAAATACTTTTGCGTTAAAAAATACAGCAATTCTTATACAACTCATCCTACATCTTTTGTTGTTTACATTTTACATAAGTGAAAAATAGGCTTCGTTGAAAAAATAATCAAATTTGGATGATCATTTAAACTCAAATATATTGTCATTGCGTTGTTTCAGTATGTAGATGCACAGAATTTAAGCAAAGAAAAAGCGGTTTTAGGACGAATGCAACACTCACTATGAATTAAAAAGGACTTTAAATATCACGATTTTGAGGCAAGATGGATGCTATATTTTATTTTGAAGTGGGTCACGTGATCCTTTCATATCATGTTCACGTGATCGCTTCATATAAGAGGTGTAATTATGATTTCAATTTTTATTTAAAAAGCTACTGAATATATTTTGCTCATTTTTTTATATAATATATGGAATAATTTGTATATTACCTAAAATTTTCGAAGCAATTTGTGAATTTTAAATCCGCTTAAAAAATTGTTGAAAAATTAGGTCCTATAGGGTTCAATGTATTTCATTTCTTCAATCCGGGTTCAATTCAAAACTAATCGGGTGATATTATTCATTTATATTTCCATAGGTCCTACAGACCGTCTGAACGACATACTAAAATTTCATTTTGATTAAGTCATTTTTACGTCAGTTATCGTGCTAACGGACAGACAGACAGAATGAACAAAGTCCTAAACACTTTTCAACTTTGTTGTAAAGTGTTAAAAATAGTTTAGATCTGATTAGTAACTTAAAACAACAACCTTACATCCATGATATAAAAACTTGTGATTTCAAAAACCTCTCTAATAACATTGACATTCACGATTTATTTAAAGTCATACTAAATTTATGTGAACAATTTACTCTTTCAAACAAAAGAGATCAATCTTGCATAAAGCATTGATTATGAAACACTTTCCAACTTCAATGTAGTTTCATTTAA
This sequence comes from Amaurobius ferox, assembly GCA_951213105.1. Lineage (NCBI taxonomy): Eukaryota > Metazoa > Arthropoda > Arachnida > Araneae > Amaurobiidae > Amaurobius > Amaurobius ferox. The sequence continues at coordinate 31,365,328 of OX578143.1, forward strand.
ATATCGCTAAACTGCGATAAATTCCGGTAATATTTTAAAAATTATCACAATACTACATTAATTTATTATATTTGAAAACTTAAAACTTCATCGAAAAACATGAACTTCATTCAAATGACGTCAATTAAATATAAATCGTCTGGCTCCTCGGTAATATTTTTAACATTATCATAAGAATACAATAATTTATTATATTTGAAAACTTCATCAAAAACAACTGAAATTTATTCAAATAATTCCATCGAAATATAACTCGTCTGGCTCTCTCTATAAAAGCAGCATTTCATTCATAACATTTTCCCATTCATTTCATTAATCACAATACTATAATAATTTATTTTATTTAAAAACTTAAGACCATGGAGTTACAAGTAATTAAACTCTATGCTTAAAACTTCATAAAAAAATCGTCCTTCCTCTCTCTGTAAAAACAATGAATATTTCATTCATATCAGCTATGCAGACTCCATGAACTACGTAATTTTGCGTTAAAGAAATACGGCAATTCTTAAACAACTCATTCTACATATTTTGCTGCTTAAATTTTACATAATTGAAAAATAGGCTTCGTTGTAGAAACAATCAAATTTGGATGATCATTTAAGCTCATATATATTGTAATTGCGAAATTTCAGTATGTAGATGCACAGAATTTAAGCAGAAATAAAGCGGCTTTAGGTAGGATACAACACTCAATATGAAATAAAAAGAACTTTAAAAATCACGATTTTGAGACAAGATGGATGCCATATATCATTTTGAAGTGGATCACGTGATACTTTCATATCATGGTCACGTGATCGTTTCATATAAGAGGTGGTATTAATATTTTATTTTTTATTTAAAAAACTACTGAATATATTTCGCTGAATTTTTTTTTTTGTATATTTTATGGAACAATTTGAATATTACCTAAAAATTTCGAAGCAATTTGTGAACTTTAAATCCGCTTAAAAAATGTTTGAAAAATTAGGTCCCATAGGGTTCAATGTATTTCATTTTTTCAACCCGGGTTCAGTCCAAAACTAATTGGGTGCTATTATTCATTTATAGTCCCGTAGGTACCACAGACCCTCTTAGGAACATACTAAAATTTCATTTTGATTAAATCATTTTTACGGCAGTTATCGTGCTAACGGACAGACAGACAGACAGACAGAATCAACAAAGTCATAAACACTTTTCAACATTGTTGTAAAGTGTTAAAAACAGGGATCATAAGAACGCCAAACCCGTTGTTGTTGTTGAGACCCAGACCGTCCGACCTACCAGAAAGGTGTAAGGTAACTGTATGGACGGCCGGGAAGTGCCACCCAATTTAGACCGGAACCCAGTGGGGGAGGCATCCTCAGGGACCGTACCCTCCTTCGCCTACCACCAACCCCACGGAAGGACTTACGGACCCACATGTTTAACGTGATCGTACTCCGCATGAACACGGCGGCATTTGTGGTAGCGTGCAAATCTAGCGCGCAAACCACGGGGATACCGCACCCGAGATGGCCAACAGCACGCGGTGTTCCGAGGTGGTCACCCACCAAGTACTAACCGCGCCCGATGCTGCTTGACTTCGGTGATCTAACGAGAACCGGTGTTTTCAGCACGGTACGGCCGTTGGCCCAACGCCAAACCCGTGTAGCATTTCAGAAAATGGGGAAACGCCGCAAAACTTTTAGTTCTAAAAATGACCGATAGGAGAAGAAATGGAGCTGCAAACAATTCCTAGTAAAAGGAGATTTAAACGGGCTTTAAACCTCACGAATTTTACACAGGGGAAATAAAATGGATGCCATATTATTTTTTGAAATGAGTCATGTGATCTCTGCATATACTATGAGTTTAATTGTTATTTCAATTTTTATTTAAAAATCTACTTAGCATATTTTTTAAAAAAAATGTTTACACATTTTAGGTGGTAATTGGAATATTTTCTAAAATTTGCTAAGCAATTTGTGAATTTTTATTCCGTTTAAAATAATTTTGAAAAATTATGTACCATAGAGTTCAATGTATTTCATATTTTTAACTCGAATTAAATCCGAAAATAATTGTGTGATATTATTTATTTTTATTTCCATATGTCCGTCTCAAAATTTTATTTTGATAAAGTCATTTTTACGGAAGTTATCGTGCGGACGGGCAGACAGACAGAATGGATAAAGTTTTAGACACGTTACAACTATGTTGGAAAGTATAAAATCTGATATGGACATCAAATGTCTTTCGTTATATAATGCAATGAATTTACTCCTTTTACAGTAAAAAAATAATGTATAAGATCCACGGTACTGTATTTCATTGTGGAATTGTATATATGGCGATTTTCCTGATGACAACATTTCAAACTATTTCAAACTATTTCAAACTATTTCAAACTATTTCAAAGTACTATTTCAAACTATTTCAAAGAACTCTTAATTCAAAGAACTATTTCAAAGAACTATTTCAAAGTAAACTATTTCAAAGTACTCAATTAACTTATGTTACGCGCAAATCCAAATAAAAAATTATCAATATTCGTACATCCTCAATAAGCGATACTGTCCATATAATAAAACATTTTAATAATTAATTCCTCAATTAGGCTTCATTTTCATTAATTTAGCGTCGATTTTGCAATTTTGACGAATTTTTTGTCAATTTAGGGCGAGATATCGCCAAGTTGGCGATACTTTGCTAAATTATTCACCAAATTCGTCAAATGCAGCACCAAGTGTTACAGACATACGGAGAGAGGAGCATTTATTACATACTAGAAAGTATGCCAATCATATGACGGAAAGCAAAATTAGCAAAACATTACTTTCCATTTGGCGTCATTTTCATCAATTTAGCGACATTTTTGTCACCATAATAGTCGCCAAGTTAGCGAGGTCTCGCTAAATTTCTCCCAAAATGCTACGGGAAAATTGGTTATTCTTCAAATCTGCACTTATGTATTTTCCAAAATATTAAACTGTCATCAATTAGCCGTCATTTTCATTGATTTAGCGGTATATTTATCAATTTGGCGACATTTTCGTTAATTTGGCAACATTTAAAAAATTCTCTAAGATTTCGGTATTCCGTCAAATTCGTCGACAATAGCTCGTCAAGCGTTATAGACGGAGAAATAAGTTATTCTTATAGCAAATAAATGAACTTTTGGCGTCCAAATAAAAAGTATTCGACAAACTATATTTTCTCAAGAATGGAACGAGCCAGATCCACGAGAATGATGTCACTAATTTATCGCATGATATTACATATGAAAAGTGAACATATATTACAATAGTTAACATTTTTTTTCATTTTACGTGATTTTTTGATAAATTTTACCTTAAAATACAAAATATCGCGAAAACGGTTCATGCTAGCGTTCTAAAGTATGTGTCAATCGTTTTCTAATGACAAAATGCATAAGACATGACTATTTACGTAACTTTATTCGTTATATTCGTTTATTCGTTATATTCGTTAATGAGATATCGTTTCCATAGACTCACTAACACACATAGAAACATCACCTCAAAAGCATCTAATTCGTGTTTGTTCAGGGATGCTTGAAATGTGAATTCTAATTTCGACACCGTCACATGCATTATACTATGTACATATGTAAGGAAAGTAAAAATGTAACTATATATAAAAATAGTAATAAAATATTTCTCGTAATATAATCGTATGCTTGAAGATAACATTAACAAGAAAGATCCATCATGCATAAAGCATTTATTAAGAAACACTTTCCAATTGCAATGCAATTTTATTTAAACATCTCTAAAGTGCGATACATTCAGTGGTAATATTTTTAAAATTATCACAATAGTACATTAATTTATTATATTTAAAAACTTAAAACGTCATCGAAAAAAATTAACTTTATTCAAATGACGTCATTGAAATATAAATTGTCTGGCTCTCTATGTAAAATCTGTAAATATTTCATTCATACACTTTTATTCCATTTCTTTTATTCATCAGAATGCTACAATAATTTATTTTATTTAAAAACTTAAAACCATGGAGGAACAAGTAATTTAACTCTATGCTTAAAACTTCATGGAAAAAATCGTCTACTTCTCTATATAAAATCAATGAATGTTTAATTCATATCAGCTGTATTACAGACTCCAGAGCTAAATAATTTTAAAGAAATTCAGCAATTCTTATTCAACGCATCCTACATCTTTATTTGTTCACATTCTCCATAAGTGAAAATTAGGCTTCGTTGAAGAAATAATCAAAGTTTGATGATTATATAAACTCAAATATATTGTAATTGTATTGTTTCAGAACGTAGATGCAGAGAATTTAAACAAAAATAAAGCGATTTTAGGACAGTTACAGCATTAAATATAAATAAAAAAGAACTTTAAAAATCACGATTTTGACGCAAGATAGATACCACATCTTTTTATGTGGGTCACGTGATCTCTGCATGTGATATGGGTATACTTATTATTTTAATTTTTATTTAAATAACTACTGAATATATTTTGCTGAATTTTTTTTCATATTTTTATGGGATAATTTGAATATGCCCTAAAACTGTAGAAGCAATGGGTGAATTTTAAATTCGCTTAAAAAATGTTTGAAAAATTTAGATCCCATAGGGTTCAATGCATATCATTTTTTCAACCCGGATTCAGTCTAAAACTATTTGGGTGTTATTATTCATTTATATTCCCATAAGTCCCACAGACCGTTTGAGCAACATACTAAAATTTAATTTTGATAAAGTTAATTTTACGGCAGTTATCGTGCGAACGGACAGACAGAATGAACAAAGTCATAAACACTTTTCAACTATGTTTTAAAGTCTTGAAAACTTAATTGATTATTTTATATGAACATAGAAATACATCAGAATATGTATACTAACTTGAAAATTAGAAATATTGAAACAATATTGTCTGTATATTAAATGATTTTTGTCATTAAAAAGTATTGGATTTTTAACAATTTCGGGATCATTTTCGCCAATTTGGCGACATTTGCGCCAATTTGGTCGCATTTTAAAATGTCACCAAGTTAGCGATATTCCGCCAAATCTATCGCTAATGCTATTAAAGGATAATTGCCAGGAATTTTAATGTTATGTAACGTTTTAAAAAGTTATATAAACGTTCTATATCTCATGAACAGTTAGTTCATGCTAACGTTTTAAAGTGGGTGCCATATATTTTCCTAATGATGAACTGCTTAAAAAATGATTAACAATATCACTTTTTAATGATTTTCTAATGATGATGAAAAAGTATTGGATTTTTAACAATTTCGGGATCATTTTCGCCAATTTGGCGACATTTGCGCCAATTTGGTCGCATTTTAAAATGTCACCAAGTTAGCGATATTCCGCCAAATCTATCGCTAATGCTATTAAAGGATAATTGCCAGGAATTTTAATGTTATGTAACGTTTTAAAAAGTTATATAAACGTTCTATATCTCATGAACAGTTAGTTCATGCTAGCGTTTTAAAGTGGGTGCCATATATTTTCCTAATGATGAACTGCTTAAAAAATGATTAGCAATATCACTTTCTAATGATTTTCTCAAAAAAAAAAAAAAAAAAAAAAAAAAAAAAAAAAAAAAAAAAATATGGGGTGTCTTCCAATTATTCTCTCTGGTTTCATTAGGGTTCCAGTTTTCACTGATTATAATAACCGTACCATTTTTTTTCTCAAATTGCTAATTTCGTTCTTAAAATATCATTTTGTCTGACGAACACATACACCAATAATGACATTAATAAACATACACACACACTGCCATATATTCAGAGACAAGGACAACACCTTAAATACGTTCGGATCGAGTTCAGTGATGCTTGAAACGTGCTGTTTTGTCAAGAAGTCGAATTCAAATTTTGACCTGTCACGGAATTTCCTGCAGTTATATTATGTAAGTGGGAAAAGTAAAAATGTCAGCTATGTCGGCTCCATCAAGTGGTAGCTTGTGTTCGATGGAGTCGAAATGATTTTTAGTGAATAACGTTTGTAAAATAAAACTCAAATAAAGTTTAGAAAGTTTATTACTTGTTTTTTTTTTCGTTTACAACCAATAAAACATGCTTTTGGTAAATAAAGTAAGATACATACTTCTCACCAAGTCTATATAAGTTTGATTACGCCTGGTACATTTTATATCATTCCACTATATTTCGAAAACTAGGAACGAGATTCGAAACATAATATTATATCTTTGTAGGATTTTCAAAGTGCTATAAATTACTTCTTGCTGTTTAAAGCTAGCATTTTTTGTAGTTTTGGGAATAAAAGCATTATAAACTTTAACAAGAAAGATCAATCATGCTTAAAGCATTGATTATGAAACACTTTCCAACTTCAATGCAATTTTATTTAAAAAAGTCGAAAATGCAATACATTCCTCGGTAATATTTTAAAACTTATCACAATACTACATTGATTTATTATATTTGAAAACTTAAACCTTCATTGAAAAAAATGACCTTCATTCAAATGACGGCATTGAAATATAAATTGCGTGGTTTAAATATCTCTAAAATGCAATACATTCCACGGTAATATTTTTAAATCTATCATAATACTACGATAATTTATTATATTTGAAAACTTCATCGAAAACAACTAAAATTAATTCAAATGACGTCGTAGAAAAAATAACACGCCTGGATCTCTCTATAAAAGCAGGATTTCATTCATAACTTTATCCATTTCATTCATCACAATACTATAATAATTTATTTTATTTAAAAATTAGGACCATGGAGCTACAATTCATAAACTTTATGCTTAAAACTTCATCGAAAAAAACCGTCCTTCTGTTTATAAAATCAAATAATATTTCATTCATATCAGCCATGCAGACTCCATGGACTGAATTATTTTGTGTTAAAGAAATACAGTAATTCTAATACAACTCATTCTACATATTTTGCTGTTTACATTTTACATAGGTGAAAAATAGGCTTAGTTGTAGAAATAATCAAATTTGAATGAGAATTTAAGCTCAAATATATTGTCATTGTGTTGTTTTAGTATGTAGATGCACAGAATTTAAGCAGAAATAAAGTAGTTTTAGGATGGATACAACACTCAATATGAATTAAAAAGAACTTTAAAAAATCACGAATTTGAAACAAGATGGATGCCATATATCATTTTGAAGTGGGTCATGTGATCGTTTCATATCATGGTCACGTGATCGTTTCATATAAGATGTGTAATTACTATTTTAATTTTTATTTAAAAAACTACTGAATATATTTAGCTGAATTTTTTTTTATATATTTTATGGAACAATTTGACTATTACCTAAAATTTTCGAAGCAATTTGTGAATTTTAAATCCGCTTAAAAAATGTTAGAAAAATTAGGTCCTATAGGGCTCAATGTATTTCATTTTTTCAACCCGGGTTCAATCCAAAACTAATTGTGTGATATTATTCATTTATATTCCCATAGGTCCTACAGACCGTCTGAACAACATACTAAAATTTCATTTTGATTAAGTCATTTTTACGGCAGTTATCGTGCTAACGGACAGACAGACAGACAGACAGACAGACAGACAGACAGACAGAATGAACAAAGTCATAAACACTTTTCAACTTTGTTGTAAAGTGTTAAAAATAGAAATGTTACTATATTCTACAATTTGACAGCACAATTGCTCAAAAACTATGAGAGCTTTGTAATACAAATTATGGATCTAAAATATGTTCCTGAATATTGTTTCCAAACATATCAGTTGCTTATTGTTTGTATCTACCTTTTATAAATTAAAAGTCATTGTAGTGAAAAATCGCTCAGACAAAAGCTTTTTTTGTATTTTTCGAAAAGAAAATTCTTCAAAAAATTAACATATTAATATTATTTTTGTTTATTCCTAAATGGTACTATATTTTTGAGAAAAATATAAATTGTTAATATTTTTATCAATTAGGTTCGGAGATATAAGCAACCAAAGTGTTTTACATTTTTCGCATGCCCTAAATTTGGACGGATACCCCAACCATAGATGTTATTCACTTCAAAACTTCTTAGTAAATACTGGTTAAAGTAGACAAAATTATAAGAGCCACGAGCGCTCCAACATTTGACACACGTATTTGTACCGTCCCTTCGCTTTCAATACCTCACCTCTTCCTCCGTTTACTCACCTTATCGGCGGCACGACAAATACTAGGGCGCTTTATCTTCCAATTCCGAATGCATTCGATTCTGTGTTGGACCCGGGTTCCTTCCTCAAGCGCTAATAATCTTCGACTTTCTTAATCTAATTCAATCAAAGATATTCAATGGAATTAATTTGTGTCGATTTTGAGTCAATTGACGACTAATCATTTAAAATTTTCGCCATCGAATCTGTTGACTCCTATTAAACTATTGCCTTCCACAACTCAATGTATAGACTTCAATTTACTGCATTGAAATCCATCAACTAACTGCCAATCATACCACGTTGGTTTCAACTTAGACGACTCTAACTAATTTATTGATTCCAATATAATCAATTATCACCGATGGCTCTTATCCAGATGTCTTCATCTTAAACGACTCCAATTAACTTATTGCTACCAATTAGTCAATTACCTTACTGATCAGTCATTTTCAGATGAAGACAACTGGGTAAGACCTATCGGTAGTAATTGATTATATTGGAATCAATAAGTTAGTTAGAGTCGTCTAAGTTGAAACCAACGTGGTATGACTGGCAGTTAGTTAATGTATTTCAATATAACAAATTGCCGCCAGCCATCTCAAGTGAATTTCATTGGCTCAATCGAAACCAATTAATTCAGATGGACTAAATTTACCTCCATCGACATCAACGAATCTAACCGACCCAGATTATTTCTATTGTTAATTTGATCAACTCAAATCCAGTCAGCCTTGACTAAGCACGATTCGGGATCCCAAAATATAATAAGATTCCCTTTGTTTTATATCATTGTCAACAAGTTTAAATAAAAATCTGGTAATGAATTAATTTTTAATTTCTGTTTTACTTTACTCATATGTCAACAATGAGATTTTGCAACAAATGATATACATAAATTTTCAGAGAGGTTCAACTGGACTTTCAGTAACGCTGTTAAATTTCTATAAATTACACGATTTTCATTGGCTCCTCTGTATGTGACGTTACCAAGGTTCTCTAAGAATTTTGTTTGGTGTTGAGATGAATTCTTCTTCGTTTACTTCAGGGAAAATTAAAATTTAAAATGTTTTAGCTCAAATTTTAGTGAATTTCAAAAATCTTTATTTTACTTTTCATTAATTTAAATAAAAATAAATCCGGGTACAAGTTATGATTTTTCTACAAATAAACAACTTTATCTGGCTGAAAATAGGCGTATTGATACTGATAAAAAATTGATGTATTCACATTGTTCTTATCTACCCCATGGAGGTAAAAGAAAGAGTTAACATTTTGTATTGGAAAAACGCCACAATCATTTGAAACAATATTTCAAGGTGGCCCTGGGGTAAGAAATGTCCCATTACATGGTATATGTACACTCTCAGACAAAAAATCGAAGCACCCTGCAAAATAATCCGATAGTAATAAAAATTTACATGCAAACACTTTCGACCGAATATGCAAATGATCAAAAATTCGCAGTCAATGAATGAATAATCGGAACTACAGCACATTGAAACTGAGCACCATGATGGTATATATAAGGAGCAAACCAAGCTTTCAGGAACAAAACGTGCAGTGGATTTCGATTGCGTTTACGTACCTTGATTATAACAATGCCTCGCCGGCGAATTAGCGGCCACTACGAACATATGAAGGAGTTTGAAAGAGTGCGTTTGGTCGGACTGCATGAGACTGGAATGGCACACCAACGAAACGCTGGGCATTTGGGTTGGAGCGATGCAGAAATTAGTCGGTGTTGGCAGGAAGGGGTCGAGAATGGCTGATTTCAGCGTAGGACCTAGAGCGACCACAGAACGAGAAGATAGAGCAATTGTCAGAGCAGCTGTGACAGGACGAGATTCGTCGTTATAAACCATCCAATGTGTGACAAACACGGAATTGACCACCCGGACCATTAATAGAAGACTATGGCAGCGGAATTTATATTCGCGGCACCTATTACGCCGCCTACCACTGACCAGTATGCACCGTCAACAGCGATTGCAATGGTGTCGGACCCGATCAACGTGGAATTGTTCTGCTTGGGGACGGATAGTCTTCAGTGATGAGTTCCGTTTCGAAATGAGTCCCAACGACCATCGCAGACGTGTCTGGAGACAGCCCGGATATCGACAGGATCCTGTTCTTACTATCACACGCCACCCGACCCGACAATAGGGAGTTATGATCTGGGGGTGCCATTTCTTTTGATAGCCGGACCCCTTTGATATTCCTTCGTGGCACCATCACAGCGCAGTGGTACGTTGCCGACATTCTACGACCGTTGTTCTGCCATTCCTTTTGTGACACCCTGGGCTAACATTTCTGTAAGATAATACCAGGACACATACGGCAGGCCACTCTATTGAATGTCTGCGTGCTTACGACACACTTCCTTGGCCAGCCAGATCCCCAGATATATCGCTTATTGAGCCCATTTGGGCTGAGATGGGGCGTAGCCTGCGACCATCCCAGAATGTAGATGATTTAGCTCGTCATATTGGAGGCCATTGGGAACGACATCCCCCAGAATACCATCCGGAAAATCTATGCATCAATGCCCCATTCGGATAACAGCTTGTATGAAGGCCAGAAGTTGGCCAACTCCATATTGGTGTGCCCAGTTTGTGTAGATATTTCAATGCAATAAATCATACATTTGTTCTGAAATTCTAATCATTTATTTTTCTATACATCCACATTGCACGTACCAAATTTTGTCTCATTTGGATAATTATTTTTTGTGCGTCGATTTTTTTGTTTTAGAATGTACTTTTCAATATGAAACACCTAGCTGTCGAATGAAATGAGAATATAGCTCCAAAGTAACATATCTTCATTAAATGATTAAACAATAGATTTATTCTCAACAGATATAAGGTCTATATAACCTTTTGGTTATAATTTTTCCCCCATTTAAATCATGCTCTAAATTATGATTTATTTTGCGTTAACAACTTCTTACTGGTTCGGTTATGTAGACCAATCCAGAGCTGGATGACAAGTTTCTGCGATCCTGATAGTAGAACAAGTTTTGTTTCGTGGTAAATAAGTATTCGTATTCGCGTGAGTCTATATTATTCCCGGAGTGAAGCATTGAATCTACGGGCTAGGCGCGTGAACAACAGTTTAGCGATGAGTGTTGAGCATACAAAAGGAATACAGCTGGTGTTATTATAGGATGGTACAACTGTAGATTATGCTGTGGCCTACCGACATCATCTGATGAAAGTCGGTGAGATTTATCAGTCAGTATAATTTAACTATGAGTAATACCAAAGTTCACACATATTGTCCTGTAATTTCTGTGTTTTAAATTCAATCCACTGAACGGGCTTGATCAATAGTCTGTCTGTTTCTTGTATACAGATATCTTTGCTCCTACAGCCAGTCGCTGTATGACTTAGTTTCTCTCAAATGACGTTATTGAAAAAATAACACGTCTGGCTCTCTCTATAAAAGCAGCATTTTATTCATAACATTTTCCCATTCATGTCATTCGTCACAATACTATAATAATTTATTTTATTTAAAAATTAAGACCATGGAGCTACAAGTAATTAAACTCTATGCTTAAAACGCCATCGAAAAAAATCGTCCTTTTCTCTGTAAACTCAAGGAATATTTGATCCATATCAGCTATGCAAACTCCATGAGTTCATAATTTTTCGTTAAAGAAATACAGCAATTCTAATACAAATCATTCTACACATTTTGCTGCTTACATTTTACATAAGTGAAAAATAGACATAGTTGTAGAAATAATCAAATTTGGACGATCATTTAAACTCAAATATATTGTAATTGTGCTGTTTCAGTATGTAGATACACAGAATTTAAGCAAAAATAAAGCGGTTTTAAGACGGATACAACTTTCGGATAGAACATATGAATCACACGGACACAACATATGAATTAAAAAGAACTTTAAAAATCACAATTTTGAGACAAAATGGTTGCCATATTTCATTTTAAACTGGGTCACGTGATCTCATATCATGGTCACGTGATCGCTTCATATAAGATGTGTTATTATTATTTTAAATTTTATTTGGAAAACTACTGAATTTATTTCGCTGATTTTTTTTTATATATTTTATGGAACAATTTGAATATTACCTAAAATTTTCGAAGCCATTTGTGAATTTTAAATCCGCTTAAATATGTTTGAAAATTTAAGTCCCATAGGGTTCAATGTATTTCATTTTTTCAACCCGGGTTCAATGTATTTCATTTTACATGAATAATATCACCCAATTAGTTTTGGATTGAACCAGGGTTGAAAAAATGAAATATATTGAGCCCTATGGGACCTAATTTTTCAAACATTTTTTAAGCGGATTTAAAATTCACAAATTGCTTCGAAATTTTTAGGTAATATTCAAATTGTTCCATAAAATATATAAAAAAAATTCAGCGAAATATATTCTGTAATTTTTTAAATAAAAATTAAAATAATAATAACACCTCTTGTATGAAACGATCACGTACCATGATATGAAAGTATCACGTGATCTACTTCAAAATGATATATGGCATCCATCTTGTCGCAAAATCGTGATTTTTAAAGTTCTTTTTATTTCATATTGAGTGTTGTATCCGTCCTAAAACCACTTTATTTTGGTTTAAATTCTGTGCATATACATACTAAATCAACGCAATTACAATATATATGAGTTTAAATGCTCATCCAAATTTGATTATTTCTACAACGAAGCCTATTTTTTACTTATGTAAAATGTAAACAGCAAAATATGTAGGATGAGTTGTATAGAAATTGCTGTAATTTTTTAACGCAAAAGAATTTAGCTCATGGAGTCTGCATAGCTGATATGAAAGAAATATTCATTGACTTTACCGAGAGAAGGACGATTTTTTGCGATGAAGTTTTAAGCATAGAGTTAAATTACTTGTAGCTCCATGGTCTTAATTTTTAAATAAAATAAATTATTATAGTATTGTGATGAATGACATGAATGAGAAATTATTTATGGATGAAATGCTGCTTTTTCAGAGAGAGCCAGGCGTGTTATTTTTTCTATGACGTCAATTGAATGAATTTCTGTTGTTTTCGATGAAGTTTTTAAATATAATAAATTATCTTGGTATTATGATAATTCTAAAATTATTATCGTGTAATATATCACATTTTAGAGATGTTTAAACCAGG
>OX578143.1:31981110-32296110 GCA_951213105.1 Amaurobius ferox
GATGTACAGGAAACAAAAATGATTAGAATTTCAGAACAATTGGATGATTTATTTATTGCACTGAAATATCTACACAAAGTGAGCACGTCAGTATGGCGTTGGTCCACCTCTGACTTTGATACGAGCTGTTACCCGACGTGGCATTGACGCCTAAAGTTGACGGATAATGTTCTGAGAAATATCGTTCCAAATGACCTCCAATTGACGTGGTAATTCCTCTACATTGTGGGATGGTCACAGCAATCCCCCATCTAAGTCCAAATGTGCTCAATAGGTGAAAGATCTGGGGATCTGGCTGGCCAAGGAAGTGTGCCGTAAGCACGCAGACGATCAATGCCGTTTGTGTCCTGGAATTATCTTGTTGAAAAGTTTCTCCGGGGTGTCACGAAAGGAATGGCAATATAACGAGTCGTAGAATGTCGACAGCTATGCTGTGATGGTGCCACGGAGGACTGTCAAAGGGGTCCGGCTATCAAACGAAATGGCATCCTAGACTATAGCTCTCTGTTGTCGAGCCGTGTGACGTATGACAGTAAGAGCACGGTGCTGACGATGTCAGGTATGTCTCCAGACACGTCTGCTCTGATCGTCGGGACACTGAAGACAATTCGTTCCCAATCCCAACAATTCCACGTTGATTGGGAGATGGCACCATTGCAATCACTATTGACGGTGCATACTGGTCAGTGGTAGGCGGCGTAATGCTCGCCGCGTGTATATATTCCATTTCCGAAGTCTTCTATTAATGATCCGGGTGGTCACTTCAGGATTTGTCACACGTTGGATAGTTGATAACGTCGAATCTAGTGCTGTCACAGCTGCTCTGATTATCGATCTATCTTCTCATTCTGTCGTCGCTCTAGGCCGTCCGCTGTCGGCTTATCTTTGAAATCTGCCATTGCGGACACATTCCTGTCAACATCGTTTAATTGCAGCATCGATCCTACCCAAATGCCGAGCGATTCGTCGGTCTGCCCATCCAGCCTCATGCAGTCCGTCCGCACGCTCTCTTTCAAACTCCTTCATATGCTCGTAGTGGCTGGGTATTCGCCGGCGAGGCATTGTTACAATCAAGGTGCATAAACTCAATCGAAATTTACTGCACGTTATGTACCGGAAATCGAGGCTCACTCCTTATATACACCACCATGGTGCTCAGTTTCAATGCTCTAGAATTCCGATTATTCATTCATTCATTGGCTGCGAATTTTTGATCTTTTGCATATTCGGTCAAAATGTGTTTGCATGTAAAGTTTCATTATTATCGGATTATTTTGCGTGATGCGTAGTCTTAAATTATATATATATATATATATATATATATATATATATATATATATATATATATATATATATATATGTATATATATCACTAGCAGTACAATAGTTAATACTATAAATTTTCTGTGCTTAAAGGATGTACTTGTAAATATCTCAAAGTAAGTTTTGGAAACGTTTTAAACACTGCTTTACGTGTGGCAGTTAAAATTTAGTATCAATAACAACTGTATAATTTTCGCAACCATCTCATTGCTACGATAGTACATAACCTAGATTAACAATTGAGTACGGATATTTAGACTAATTATTTTTCCTCGCATGAAAGAGTGTTTGAGTTTCATTACGATAAACTAACTGATCCCTTTACAGTTCAAATATTGAACTTTTGTTTAAACTGTAATGATTTGCATCCTAGGCATACTGAAATGCCAGATTCCGTGATATGCAAATTAATAGCAATTACTTTGCCTAGTAATTGGAGAATAAATGATAGTGGTAAAATGCATTTATAGTGGCTAATTTATTTGAGACAGGTAATATAGAGAATTTTAAACATATTATTAAGAAATACTTGAACGAATATTTAAAGACTTGCTTTTGATGGTGTGCTTGATCAATATTTTTACTTTCCCGATATAATAAAAACCAATAATTTCACGAAAATTCTCGATTTCGAAATTTTGAGGGCAATTAATGTTTTAAGATCTGAACATGTTTTGACTATTTTTGGAGTGTTGTCCGTCTGTCTGATGTCTGTGCCCGATTTCTTGGGTACACTTTCAGCCACAAATATTAAGGATTTTCACGAAACTTTATATCTGGCCTTGCTATCAAAAATCTAGAACTAGGTAGAATATTTTTAAATTAGTGAGAAAACTTCGAAATGTATTCGAAATGTTATATATTATTAATATTGCAACATAGGATAACATTTGACATAATTATGCATAAAATGGTTTAATTCTGGCTAAATGACCAACACGTAACACTTTAAACCAGTGTTGTGAAAAATAGTCGCGATTGTTTTTGTTATTGACGTCATTATCCCCCTTGGGTGTAAAATTACTCCTCTGGGGTACATTGTCCAGTATGATATCAAACCAAATATTTTAGCAATCCCTTTAATGTGAAGAGTAAAACGCTATAATTGTAATGATTTGCACCCACACTAACGATTTACTCTTATAAAATTTGAAAACAAATATTAAACTTTGTATGAGAAATTCAAGTTGAGCCACATTTGGGTTAATTTACTTAGACTTTGAAAACGTTTTTGCAAATACAGATTTTGTTTGAGAAACATTATATTCATCTATTTTAAGAAATTAAATATAAACTTTTCAATACAGGTAAAATTTGTTAGTCTCATACATATTATTCAGAAAGACTTGGAAGGTTATTTAAAGACTTGATATTGATGGCGTGGTTGATCAATATTTTTACTTTCACTATACAATATAATCCATTGATTTCACGAAAATTCTCGATTTCGAAATTTTGAGGGCAATTAATGTTTTAAGATCTGAACACGTTTTGACAATTTTTGGAGCGATGTACAATCATTTATTTCCAGACGTACTCGTATAAAATATGCATGATGAGGTAAAAGAATCGTAAGCTTCTGGAAAGTCTGTTAACAAATAAAATTATAAACTGTTCGAAAATTCTTAATTGAATGTGAAATATCTTCAAAGAAGTCTAAAATTATCGACTATGATGATATGTATCTAAAAACAACAAAATTCAGCCATAAAATAAACTGATTCTGTCTTTGGCGCTTGATCTTCGATATGTACTTGACGAAATTTTATTTTATTACTTTTCTTATATACATAATGTATAAGGAAAGTATTGTGACTGGGTCGAAAATGTGAATATGAGTTTTCGACGGGAGAACACGTTTCAAGCATTCCTGATCACGAAGCGAACATTTTTAAGGTGATGTCTGTGTGTGTGTCAGTGAGTCGGTGGAGACGATATCTCACTAAAGAATGGAGCGATTCGAATGAAATTTGGTACAAAAATCACAATCCGTGAATATTGGAAGCCTATTGTTTTTAAACACAATCGAAGTACAGAACCTCCCTAAATTTTCGAATGCAATTTTGAAAAAATCATCAAAAAATCAAAACCTTTAATACAGTTAAGCAAAGAGACATTTGTTATGTAATTCTTCCTTAACTTTAGAACAGTAGCATAAACCGTTCTCGAGATATTTCACATTTTTCAAATAAATTTATCAAGAAATCCCATAAATAAAATATATATATATATTAACTGTTGAGAAACATGTTCACTTTTCATATGTAATATCATGCGATAAATTTGGTGACGTAATTCTCCTGGATCTAGCTCGTTCCATTCATGAAAACAGATATTTTGAATAATACGTTTGTATTCGAACACCAATAGTCATTTATCTGCTATAAGAATAACTTATTTCTCCTACCATAACGCTTGGCGAGATTTTGGCGAATAATTTTGCGGAATGTCGCCAACTAGGCGACTTTTTTAAATGTTGCTGAATTAAAGAAAATCTCGCCAAACTGTTAAAAATGACGACTAATTGACGAAAATTCAATATTTTGAAAAGAATATAAGTATCTACTATAAAAATAAGCTATTTTTTGTTGTAACCATAGTAAATTCATTGCATTATATAAGGAAAGTCATGTGCTGCCCATATCAGATTTTTTTGTATGTAACCACTTGCATTTACGAAAATTCTCACTGGTCCGCACGGTTGCCAAATTGGCGATTTCTGTAGCAAACCCAGCCTTTATTGGCGTAACCAGTCGGTCACGTGATTGACTGAATGGTTGTGCGACAAGGGACATAAGTATTAAAAGTAGTATGGTGTATTTATTTTATTTGAATGAGTGTTCGTTGCTCATTTAGATTTTCAAACTTAATGTTCGGAAGTTTTTTGTAAGCGAGAGTCGGTATGTGACAGAAAAAAATGTAGTATCAAAGACTTTATGCTGGGCTTCCCTAAACCGCATTTTGGTAACTATGCTTTAATGAGTTTTGATTAATCGTATTTCGCTATGCGGTGAATCAATCGCTAAGCATCAACAAAACAGTAATAAAGCATTATAGGGAACTCGGTTTTGTTATGAAGACAACCGAAGTAACGTATATTTAATGAATATGGATCTAAAGAAATATTTCCAGGAAGAAAGTATAGCTTTTAATCAGAAAATTAGTCGGGATTTCAGACAGAGAATATTCAAGAGCATTGACTAAGATCTTTTTTAACAGACTCTCTAGATTCCTGTGCATATGAGTGTTGTTTAATTTATCATTCCTGAAAATGACTTCAATTCGCAAATAATCATATTGTTCCAAATAAAGTTCTTATTTTATTATATGCATTGCTTTAAGACTTTGTAATTGCCTTTTTGGCGACTCAAATCCATTTGACTTTTACACTTTTTTCTGAACTTTAATTTTGAACTTTCAAAACTTTCATTTTTATTGTATGCAAATATGTTTTCAGATTTGCATAAAGTATAAATCAAGCCGGTCGTCAATAAAACTGATTTGTTCGGCGACGTCAGCCACGTGAAGGTATTTTTGCTGCCGCAGACATGCTTCTCCAAAAATGCACACACTCGACTAGCTAGTTGGCAAATACGCCTTGTCGTATATCACTTTACTATGGAGCTAGAGGCTCAAATTTTATTTTGATGAATTTATTGTAAGATTTTCAATCGTGTGCCATTTTTTACATAAAATGTAAAGTTTTCAACAATATAACTGATCTTAATCAACAGCACACTTCTGATAACGGAGTTTCATCCAGCACCCTTCATAAACAGACCATAGTGTTCAATTCAAAGATTGTGGCGAGGCAACCAGTTATAGTGGAATCACACACGCTACACCTTTCTTCTACCCCGCTTTGTTGCAAAATTATCTTCCTACATTTAAAATTTTCCGCTAGAGACACCGAAATTACTTTTATACCACATGGCATGGTCGTTTAAACATAGATAGACATATCATGGATACTCATAGACCTTTACATACAAAGTTATTGGATTCCTAAAGAACTTTTTTAGATACCTTGTACAGAGGTTAATTTACAGATTTTTAGATTGCATTTATTGCAAAAATTAATAACGGTTAAATTAATTAAAATAATTCTGCAAAAGGGCAACAGCTCATTTTATAAAAAACTAAATTATCGTTTGCTGTATTTGCTATATGTTGCTATAGTTTGCCAAATGTTGACTATTTTCATGAAATTGGTGGATGCAAACACATTTTAGATAGAAGACTACGCAGTTTCGCTCTCCGAAGAGAAATACTTTAGTAATTCAATTGCGCTGTGACAACCATGAAAGTTGCATTTCTAAATTGAAAATAAACAATATTAGTAATAACTAGAAAGATCAATCATGCATAACGCATTGACTATGAAACACTTTCCAACTGCAATGCAACTTTATTTAAACATTTTTAAAAGGCGATACATTCAGCTGTAATATTTCTAAAATTATCACAATACTACAATAATTTATTTTATTTGGAAACTAAAAACGTCATCGAAAAAAATGAACTTTATTCAAATGACGTCATTGAAATATAAATCACCTGGCTCTCCATGTAAAAGCAGTAAATAATTCATTCTTACACTTTCATTCCATTAATTTCTTTCGTCACAATAAAATAATTTATTTTACATAAAACTTAAAACCATGGAGGTAAAAGTAATTTAACTCTATGCTTAAAATCTCATCGTAAAAGTCTGCTAAAAACCGTCCGCTTTTCTATGTAAAATCAATGAATGTTTCATTCATATTAGCTATATTGTAGACTCAGCTAAATAATTTTGCGCTAAAGAATTCAGCAATCCTTATACAACTCATCCTATATCTTGATGGGTTTACATTTTCCATAAATGAAAATTAGGCTTCCTTGTAAAAATAAATTTGACGATCATTTAAACTCAAATATATTGCAATTGCGTTGTTTCAGAATATAGATGCACAGAAATTAAGAAAAAATAAAGCGGTTTTAGGACGGATACAACACTAAATATAAATTAAAAGGAACTTCAAAAATCACAATTTTTTCAGAAGATGGATGCCATGATTTATTTTGAAGTGGGTCACGTGTTCTGTTCATGTAATATGGGTGTTAGTGTCATTTTAATTGTTATTACAAAAAACTACCAAATATGTTTTGCCGAATTTTTTTTCATATTTTCATGAGATAACTTGAATATTTCCTAAAATTTTCGAGCTAATTTGGGAATTTTAAATTCGCTTAAAAAAGGTTTAAATTAGGTCACATAGGGTTCAATTTATTTCATTTCTTCAACCCGGGCTCAGTCCAAAACTAATTGGGTGATATTATTTATTAATATTCCCATAAGTCCTACAGACTGCCTCAGCAGCATACTAAAATTCCATTATGATAAAGTCTTTTTTTACGGCAGTTATCCTGCGAACGGAGAGACAGACAGACAGAATGAACAAAATCATAAACACTTTTCAACATTGTTGTAAAGTGTTAATAAAGGGAAAACGCGAAAAGCTTGCTTTTTACCAGAAAAATAATAAGTCCATCAAAGACTATTTCGAATTTTATCTCAAAAGAAATTCCACCTACTCAAAAAACAATACCTGTTTATTTAAATACATCAGCAGAGGAATAATAAATAGAGATTTAAATCTTAAAAATCCTAAAAAGCATAATGTTCATTGGTCTAGACGGATGAGTGCAGAACAAAAGACGTTGTATAATTGTCTATGAAAATCGTTTTGCCAGTGTAAGATGGAACTATAATGTAACAATGGATGAAGCATGGATCAGTTGAAAAGACTCTAACAAAAATGTTCGATTTTCTGTCGCAAAATTCGAGAAAAATATCTAAAATCTTGGTTCCAAGAATTAAAAGAAAGTTTCAATAAACGATTCATGATTATTGCTAGCTTTTATTACTACTGAAAAAGTCGAAAAAATGTCAAAATTAGTTCCACATAATATCAAGATGAATTTTAACTATTTTATTTAAAGATGCATTACCGCTTTATCCACAGAGTCTTTCTTAATAGACTAGAAATTTATCATAATACCTGCCACTACCATTGCTACCTGTCACACATCAAAATCTATCACTAAATTTTAGGAAAAAATATGTCAAATTATACAGGTAATATTGCTATACCTACTTCTGATACTCTTCTAAAGTCTGCTGATGCGTTAACAATGGGTTATTATGTTTTTGGTTTGTTGAAAAGTGAAATTTCTATACTCAAACCGAACCGAAAGTATAAGATATCTGCATGTATGGCCGAGAAGTGCCACCCAATTTAGACCTGAACCCAGTCGGGAAGGAATCCACAGGGTTGCAACCCCTTCCCTTTCCACCAACCTCTCGAACTAACTTACTGACCCACGTGTTTAACGTAACAACTTGATATACTCCTCGTGAATACGGTGACAGTTTGGGAGGAGCCGATAATCGAACTTGGGTCCTTCCAGTGAAATTCCCGCACGCTAACCACTGGACTGTTACGCCCTATACGCAGACCTTAAAAATGGATTCTGGAAAACTGTGAGAAAGGTGTAGAACATCTTGGAAATCAAGATATAAAATAATTGTCCTCAGAAAGGCTATCATATAGAACATTTAAGAAATAAATATTGTTAATTAAATTTTAATTATATTGTTTTAAATATGTTTAAAAACGTATAAATAGCCTCTATGTAGTGTAATAACTGAAGGAATATAATCAGTTGCAAAGCATGATAATTGTTATATACTACAAAACACGCTTGGTCTTTATACGTTAAGTGCACCTAAAATTATTAAAAAAAACGTGTATAAGATATTAATGAAATTGTTTCAAGAAATCATGGGACAAAATTGTTCATTAAAATATAATCTTTTATTTATCTAAAATTTATAAAATGTACTGTTACAATCTTCCTCAACTTTATGTATATTTAATGTATAAATCTTTAAAAAATATTAAAAATTTCAAAGCTAACTGATTTGACAAGAATCCCGTAAAACTGAGCATGCAGATAGTGCTTCATAAAGAAAATGGTTAGTACAATGGAACAATGTTTTATATTCATATCAGTAATTAAAAAAAACGCTGTATAAAATATGGTTTCTACTTAAAAAAATACATCTATGTACTTATTTAAGAAAGGCCCCGAATCTAAAGTTACATTAAATAATTACTTTTAATATATAGCATTTAAATTTTATACATTAAGCAGTGTGTGCATAAATGATTGTTATAAAATGAACTAGCAAGGTCAACCATGCAGGAAGCATTGATTATGAAACACCTTCCAACTGAAATGCAATCGCTGAATGTGTCGCATCTCTAAAATGCATGCATTCAGCGGTGATATTTAATTTAATTATCACAGAACTACAAAAATTTATTTTAGTTGAAAACTTAAAACTTCATTGAAAAAAATGAACTTTATTCAAATTACCGCATCGAATTATAAATCGTCTGGCTCTCTATGTAAAATAAATAAATAATTCATATCAATATTTCATTCATATCATTTCATTCATATTTTTAAATAAAATGCAATTTTATTTAAAAATCTTTAAAATGTGGTACATTCAGCAATGATATATTTTAAATTATTACAGTACTACAGTAATTTATGATATTTGAAACTATCGAAAAAGAAAATCATCGAAAAGAAAATGCTAGTTAAACAAATATAATTTTATGCAAATGACGTTATCAAAATATGAATAGCGTGCTTCTCTATGTAAAATCAATGAATATTTTATTCATATACTTTTATTCCAGATTCCAGAGTTAAATAATTTTGCTTAAAAAATTCAGCAATTCTTATACAACTTATCTAACAATCAATTGACTACATTTTCATAAATTATCACAATACTACAATCATTTATTTTTCTTGAAAACTTAAAATCATGGAGGTAAAAGTACTTTTTAACTCTATGCTTAAAACTTTATCGAAAAAGACAATGCTTTAAATCGTCTGCTCCTCTATGTAAAATCAATGAATATTTCATTCATATATATCACTTATATTCCAGACTCCAATATTTTTAATAATTTTGTATGATAGAAAAATAATTTTTCGTTAAAAGAATTCGGCAATTCTTATACAACTCATATTAAAGCTTAATTTGTTTACATTATGCATACGTTAAAATTAGGCTTCGTTGTAGTAATAATCAAAGTCTGATGATTATTTAAACTCAAAAATATTATAATTGCGTTGGCGCAGATTACAGATGCACAGTAAAAAAATAAAGCGGTTTTGGGACAGATGCAACATTAAAGCTAAATTTAAAAGAATTTAAAAAATCACGATTTTTACTCTGGGAAAAATGATGGATGCCATATTTCATTTTAAAGTGGTTCTCCTAAACTCTTCATATTATATGGGTGTTATTATTATTTTAATTTGTATTTGAAAAACTACCAAACATATTTTGCTAATTTTTTTATATATATTCTATGGGATAAATTGAATATTTCCTAATATTTCGGAGCCATTTGTGAATTTTAACTTATATGTTTAAAAAAAATGTTTGAAAACATAAGCCCCATACTGTTCAATGTATTTCATTTCTTCAACCTTAGTTCAATTCAAAACTAATTGGGTGATATTATTTATTTACATTTCCATATGCCCCACAGACCGTCTCGACAGCATACTAAAATTTTACTTTGATAAAGTCATTTTTACGTTAGTTATCGTGCGAATAATCCGACCGAAAGACAGACAGAATGAACAAGGTCATAACCATTATTCAACTATGTTGGTAAGTGTCAAAAAAGAAGTTTTAAAACTTATCATTGTAGCTAGTGTCATAAATTTTTCTATTATTATATCTTAAATGTTTTTTTTTACCTCTGTAACTTCGAATTAATATCACGAAAGTTATTTATGCGCTCGGCTCTGAATTATTGAACGTAATTGTGATGATGTATAACATCTTGTAGATATCGACCAAGAATTTAAAGTTGCTCATACTAAGCATCTATTAAATTATATTAAATTACCATCTGTCATCTGTATGGTTATTCACGGTAGTCTTCAAGTTCTAAATATGCTTTTTTGACATGTTACGATGTATCCTCTGGATACATCGTAATTCAATCGAATTCAATTGCTACGATATATCCACTGGAATCCTAGTTGCAGCCTCAGGCTATAAGAATGAGCTCCAAATTTTGGAGACTTCGTTAAAAGCAGTAGTAAGCGTAAACAGGAATATCTAATAACTATTTACCTATACAATACTAACTATTTTGCTATACAATACTAACTATTTAGCTATACAATACTAACTATTTAGCTATACAATATTAACTATTTTGCTATACAATACTAACTATTTAGCTATACAATACTAACTATTTAGTTATACAAGACTAACTATTTTGCTATACAATACTAACTATTTAGCTATACAATACTAACTATTTAGCTATACAATACTAACTATTTAGCTATACAATACTAACTATTTAGCTATACAATACTAACTATTTAGCTATACAATACTAACTATTTTGCTATACAATAATAACTATTTAGCTATACAATACTAACTATTTAGCTATACAATACTAACTATTTAGCTATACAATACT
This sequence comes from Amaurobius ferox, assembly GCA_951213105.1. NCBI lineage: Eukaryota > Metazoa > Arthropoda > Arachnida > Araneae > Amaurobiidae > Amaurobius > Amaurobius ferox. The sequence continues at coordinate 31,992,018 of OX578143.1, forward strand.
AACTATTTAGCTATACAATACTAACTATTTAGCTATACAATACTAACTATTTAGCTATACAATACTAACTATTTAGTTATACAAGACTAACTATTTAGCTATACAATACTAACTATTTAGCTATACAATACTAACTATTTAGCTATACAATACTAACTATTTAGCTATACAATACTAACTATTTAGCTATACAATACTAACTATTTTGCTATACAATAATAACTATTTAGCTATACAATACTAACTATTTAGCTATACAATACTAACTATTTAGCTATACAATACTAACTATTTAGCTATACAATACTAACTATTTAGCTATACAATACTAACTATTTAGTTATACAAGACTAACTATTTAGCTATACAATACTAACTATTTAGCTATACAATACTAACTATTTAGCTATACAATACTAACTATTTAGCTATACAATACTAACTATTTAGCTATACAATACTAACTATTTTGCTATACAATAATAACTATTTAGCTATACAATACTAACTATTTAGCTATACAATACTAACTATTTAGCTATACAATACTAACTATTTTGCTATACAATAATAACTATTTAGCTATCTTACGAAGGCAGGAAACTACTGTCAGTTACAATAAAGTATTAATTTAATGCTCAACTAATTCACAAACAGACAATTATATTTTCAAAATATCCCGTAATACGCCCAAAATTATAATCAAATGTTGATTAGTTTAAATATTTCCGAAATACCACGTAACTCGAGAAATTCCTAAACAAACTAATAAAATCCTAGACGTTTTCAAAACTTGCCCCAAATCACCAAATTGGCGTTATTTTACCTAATATGTCGGTAATTTAAAGTACAATCGGATTTCAACTAAGAATTATGGTTAATTACAGAACAAAATGTAGCGCAAATAAAGAAAGTAAACATAAGTTTGCCCTTACGTTAGGCGTGTTGCACAGACAGATAGCGATTTCTGGAACAAACATATGGTAGTTACTTTCCTTTATTTTCGATGTATTTCTCATTGTGATACAGTTTATTAAAAACAATGTACGCCTGTAAATAACAGGCTATGCAATAAGTTTAGGTCGACTCAATTATATTATGTTGTTGTTGTTGAGACCCAGACCGTCCGACCTACCAGAAAGGTGTAAGGTAATTGTTTGGACGGCCGGGAAGTGCCACACAATTTAGACCGAAATCCAGTAGGGAGAGGCATCCACTGGAACCGTACCCTTCTTTCCCTACCACCAACCTCTCGGAAGGACTTATGGACCCACATGTTTAACGTGATCGTACTCCGCATGAACACGGCGGTAGTTTTGGCAGTGGCGGGAATCGGACCCAGGCCTACCGAGTGCAATTCCCGCGCGCTAACCATTGGGCTACTGCGCCATGCAATTATATTATATCGAAAACCCAGGCCGCCCGGCTCATCCTAAGATATAGAGCAGAAATTTAGGCGACCGAGCAATTATGTTGAATACTTAGTTATATATAGCCGAAATATATAATCCAAGAAATATATTTCAGTAATGCGTTATATGTAAAATCTATATATAAAAAACACTCGTACAACCTTAATATGGGAATGTTAGATTTTACACAAGCAAACATTTACACCGAGATTCTGGCGAAAATGCAGATTCCTAATGTCGTATTAGATATGGGTAATTGTGGATACAATAAATATGTTGCATTTTATTTTTCTCCTGTACTGATTTGTTGGGAAGAAGTCTGAAAAAGAGATACAATACCTTGATGTGCATAAATTTCTTATTTGAAAGTTTGAGGTTTTTAATTTTATGGAAAACCTTTAATTAAATAACAAAATAAAGGCCGAAAATTTTTGATCATCTTTAATGGCGCTATAAACGGGCATTAAATATTGACTTCATTTTTTTGTTTTTCACCTCGCAGGAACAACCTTTTCCAATGTTGTGTGGAATATAATTAAAGGGTAATAATTAAGTCCAGGACTAAACTTTTAATACCCTAATATATTTAATTTGTTTACTCAAGTACGTTCCCATAAAGTAAAGCACCCATATTAAGTTGAAAGTAATCATCAACTGTGCGGTATTAAAATGGAAAATTTGCATTTTTATTAAGCATTTTTCTGATGATCTTTCACCATTTTATTAGCACGGAAATTCCTTAGATAAACGCAATAAAGTCGAACTCCTAATTAATTATGCATTAACGAATTTATGCAGGCTTATATGATTATAAAATGAAATTTTACTGTCATTGTGTTTATTTCATGAAATAATTTTGTCTGCTATTTTGGCAAAAATTGAGTATAAATTCATTAAAATGAAATGTGAAAAAACAAGGAACTTTTACGTGGTTTATGCTATATCTAGCTACAATAAAAATGCATCAGGTAAATATCGGAAATTTACATATTTCTTCTTGTTGATCCTTTAAAGCATATTGCAATACTTAATGCATGTATTGCAATATTGTAAAGCATATTGTAAACATATTAAAAAAAATCTGATGTGAGCAACACATGACTTCCTTATATAATACAATGAATTTACTACTTTTACAGTAAAAAAATAGATTATTTTTATAGTAGATATTTATATTCTTTCCAAGATATTGAATGTTTGTCAATTAGTCGATATTTTTGTTGATTTAGCGTCCTTTTTATCATTTTGGCGAGTTTTTCCTTAATTTAGCAACATTTAAAAAAGTCGCCAAGTTTATGACATTCCACCAAATTTCGTCGCCAAAATTTCGCCAAGCGTTATGGACGGAGAAATAAGTTATTCTTGCAGCAGATAAATGACTATTTGCGTTCAAATACAAAAGTATTACTCAAAGTAACTTTTTCGTGAATGGAAGGAGCTAGATCTACGAGAATGATGTCACCAAATTTATCGCATGGTGTAACATATATGAAAAGTGAACATGTTTCTCAATAGGACATTTTTTTTTATTTTATATGATTTTTTGATAATTTTTTTGAAAAATGTGCAATATCTCAAGAACGGTTCTTGCTAGAGTACTAAAATTTATGTCAATAGTTTTCTAATGAAAAATTACATAAAAAATGTCTATTTGCCTAACTTTATTTAAGGTTTTGATGTTTTGACGATTTTTTCAAAATTTCACTGAGAAATTCAGGGGGGGCGGGGTAAGAACACTTGGTTGCGTATGAAATCAATAAGCTTCCAGTATTCACGTATTGTAATTTTTGTACCAAATTTCGTTCGAATCGGCCCAATCGTCAGTTATCGCATTCACAGACTCAGAGACACACACACACACACACACACACACACACACACACACACACACACACACACACACACACATACACAGACATCACTGCAAAAATGTTCTATTCGTGATCAGGGATGTTTGAAACGTGCTCGCCCGTCGAAAACTCGAATTCGACTTTCCTTATACATTATTGTATATAAGAAAAGTAATATATTGCATGTTCCTTATTTATATTTTATATATTTTTGTATTCTAACTTATACTATTATTAAGATTTATAATTCATTTCATTTGATTTACTTGTTTCTTACTTCAGTATGTTCAATAATAGTTTTATAAATTTTTAAATCTCCTCTCTTAATCCATTATCTGTTTATTTCTATTAGCACTGTATATATCATCTTCTCTCTAAAAAGTTATCTTTCCTCGTTGAATTTTGTTAGATTTCTAGTATTGTCTTTATAAATATTTGCACCTCAGATGTGCATAAAACTTATCTTTCGAAATAAAGTTTTATTTTACCATAACAAACAACTATTTGCGCCTTATTTGCGCCTTATTTAGTTTAGATGTCTGTAGTTGTACATAGTTTTAGTATTTCGTAGGTTTAGTATTGGGACATTTTTAGTTTTATTTTTATACACGTAATTAAATGCATTTAAAATTCTTATGTATCTTGAGTGTCTTAAGTATATCCAGATTCCAGAGAATATGTTCGATCAAATTGGTCACTGAAGTGGGATACAAGGACGAGACCGAATTTCTGGATAACCAACTTTTATTCACAAGCACAAAGTAAACAGGAACGATATACAATCAAACAGCAATTAAATGATTCACTAATTTTACATAATAGGCGGTATTCTCAAAATACAGACAAAAATAATTTCACAAAACAGGCGCTACTATTCTCCAAGCAGTCACAAAAATCACAGTCCAATGTAGTTCATGTTAGGTCAATTCGCCAACTCCACTGGAACGTAGGGATGAGTCCTTTTTACAGTCCATCCATACGAACTTCTGGAAATCTCTCTATATAAAAAAATAATCGTTCTATCGATATGCTTCTGGACATTTCAGGAAATCGGCAAATATCGCCGAATTGGCGATAAATCTGGAAAACCTTCTTTGAACTGGGATATCCTGACAACCCTCGGCTCAAGTCACCCACAAGTCATACTGACGTCATGGACTATTAATAAAGTTCTAACTCGGAACTGGATATGTCGTTACCAGGTTTCCTCCCTCAATCATTCTCACTAGGGAGCGAACTTTAGCACTGGCATATTCACGGTACTGTGCAAACTACTCAAAATGAACAATACTTAAACTATTCCTCTTCATCCTCTATCGGACGGCATGGTAGAAGATTCAACAGAACGATACTTACTTTACCATCACTCTATATTCGTATATTGAAACCAGCAAGACTGGTATCGTCACCTACCGTTGTTCCTGCTGGCCTACCGAAGTGTTGTCCACGACTCGACCGGTCATTCTCCATCATAAATGCTATTTGACCAGTATCTACAACTACCATGTGACCTAATGTTTGGACGACCATGTGATGCTCCTTCGTCGCCTGAGGAATATGTTCAAGATTTGCAGGCACGGTTGGAGAAGTTTCATCGTACCGCTCGTGAGACGATCAACACTGTTATCGATAGAATGACGACCTGATACGATGCTAAAGCTAATGAAGTACGATTTCAGGAAGGCGACAAAGTGTGGTTGCTCAATCCTCGGCGACGACCAGGATTTTCGCCAAAACTGCGGCACAACGGGGAAGGATCTTATGTCATGAAGAAAATAATAAGCAGTGTCGTTTATCGAATCTTCGTGAAGTGTGATGCCAAGTTCTGCAATTGCTAATTACTATAATGATGAGAAAACTTATGATGTTTAGATTCTAGTTTAAATCAAGATTGTTTAGAGAGGTTTTTTTCCTGTTATATGAGGTATGGGCCACACTTATGATCATCCTGGACACAGTCAGTTCAAATTCCGATTACGTCTTCGGCTCCTAAGTGGTCAACTTGTGCTGCCTTCTAAACACAGTAACGTAAAAGAGAGTGAAAAACACATATCCTCACTAATCCTTGTTTAAATGGATTATTCTTTCAATACAAAAAAAAACAATACCACAACAGAAGTTTCAACTGCAATAAATTCAGAAAATAATTTAATTGAAAAATTAGTTATTGGAGAATGCAGCGACCTTAATCCAAATTATTCATTTGTTCATGAATAATGTTCTTCACAAAAAAATATTGAGGAGAATGTTATAGAGTACATTGCTGGATATTTTTCCTATAAAACAAAATAACCCTTATCCAAAAATAAAGACAATGAATTTCGGGAAAATCTTGGATTACGTGATTCAATAGAGGAGGACTTACAGCGCTCTCGAATACTTGGCCAGACGCAGTCAAACAATGTGAAACAGTGTTTTACAATTTTCATGGAAATGAGCTAAATAGGCAACCTAAAATAATTCATACATTATTCTGCAGTATGAAAGTAAATTTCTCAGAAGTAAACGATAAAACTCTTATTTTACTTTCAAGATTGGGAATCTTTATTCGCATTACATATCTCAATAAAAGTTATTAAAACATACTAATGGTAAAAAAGTTCAGGGAAAAAAAGCTCAATTTTTAAAAAGCAGTATTGCTATAACAACATTTTTGATTTAATTTTTATTAAAAAAAATAAAGAAATAAATAAAATAAAAAAAATTCTTTGGCAATCACTATTCTTAAATTCGTGATAACTAATTCCTACTTAACTTTTTAATCTATAATATGCAATTGTATTGAGTACTTCACATTTTTTATCGATTAATATTTTACTGAAAAATAATTATTTCCATAAACATATTTTTAATGCTATTAAATAGCGAACTATATCTTTGAATTAAGTATTGTTTAATAGACATAAAATTTATTATTATTTTATTTTTAAACTTTGATCTAAAATTTGAATAAATAAACTGGATAAATTGCTTTTGAAGCATAAATTAAGATATAAATTTGTTTACATGTAAATTGGGCTAAATATTTACAGAAATGTAAACTGAGCTAAATATTTGCATAATTATATACTCAGTTACATATTTGAATAATCTTACTTGTTTCTAAAAATTTCTTTATTTGCATTTATGTGTATACATGTAAAATGGATATTTTAATAAAACCGCGTTATTTAATTATAAAATAATTAAATGACATTTGTATTTATTGATCTTTAATGTGTCTAATGTTCAGAATAAAAAACTTATTATTAAACTTATTATTAAACTAATTATTAAAAGCTGGGATAAAATCATGTAAATTCCAAAAATGTTTTTACCTATGGTAATTTCTGTTGCACATAGATGCCAAAATTACAATTCGTTAGGGCAACTTTTTATAGTGTATAAATATATTTTGATTTTATTTTCTTCTTAATAAAATTAAACTATTGGAAGGCTTTGCAAAGTATATAAAATATTAGGATATTTATTTTAGAACATTGTTTCTTATTATTATAAATGTTTATAACTACTTATAAAGATTTTTATAACATTTTTTTATCATTTTATAACTGGTTTTCATTATAACTGTTGTTCGTAGGTTAATTAAATTATTCACAAATTGTCGCGTATTCTGCTTAGCGATACTATGACTTTGCCTTGTTAGAAAGTAAATTGTGATATCTTCCAGACTAAAAGTTATGTTCTATGTAAAATCATTTTAGACAAAAACCATGTATTGGCACACTGTGGAAAGTGTATGATTTCGATGATAGCGGATTTACTAACGCAAATTTAATCGTGATTTTTTGATATGATATGGAAAATTAGGATCCAGTAATATCTTTCAGACAATACAGTATAATTAATATTTAGATATTTGACGGGAAAATTGATACCTAGTTAGTTTCTGATTAAATTTGAAACACTTGGTCCACTCTAGAATCATGTGTTATGCCACATTTTGAAAACAGAAACCGCAATAATAAATCTATATCCGTACATTGGTCAGTTATATAAAAAGTATATTTTAAATAAATAACAACTATGTTTTTCAAAGACCTCTGCATCAAAATCAAATAATGCGAAATTTGATGGAAAAACATGGATAATTCTATAATGTATGGCATAAAATTAACAGTGGCAATCACCAAGCAATTAAAGTAAACGAATAGAGAACAATTTACCAGTCTTGTTGTCGCCAAAGCTTGACATTTTTATTTCGGTAACTTTGCAACAAATCATAAAAAGAACGACACTGTCTGGGAAAGTGGGCGCGGTAGCCCTTTGGTTAGCGCGCTGGAGTTGCACTCGGTAGGCCCGGTTTCGATTCCAGCCGCTGCCAAAACTGCCGCCGTGTCCACGCGGAGTACGATCACGTTAAACATGTGGGTCCGTAAGTCCTTCCGAGAGGTTGGTGGTAGGGGAAGGAGGGTACGGTCCCTGTGGATGCCTCCCCCACTGGGTTCCGGTCTAAATTGGGTGGCACTTCCCGGCCGTCCAAACTGTTACCTTACACCTTTCTGGTAGGTCGGATGGTCTGGGTCTCAACAACAACAACTGTCTGGGAAAGTGGGGCGCGGTAGCCCATTGGTTAGCGCGCTGGAGTTGCACTCGGTAGGCCCGGGTTCGATTCCAGCCACTGCCAAAACTGCCGCCGTGTTCATGCGGAGTACAATCACGTTAAACATGTGGGTCCGAAAGTCCTTCCGAGAGGTTGATGGTAGGGGAAGGAGGGTACGATCCCTGTGGATGCCTCCCCCACTGGGTTCCGGTCTAAGTTGGGTGGCACTTCCCGACCGTCCAAACAGTTACCTTACACCTTTCTGGTAGGTCGGACGGTCTGGGTCTCAACCACAACAACTGTCTGGGGATGATGCAAAGATGATCATAAAGCAAAATCTAATTGCAAATGAGCAGTTGACTCAGACCACATAGACCTACACCAATAACAGAGAAAGCAATAAGCAGATAAGATAAGACAACAAGAGGTATCTGCAACTGATGGGAGGAACCAAGGATCGCCTACCGAACTGAATTCATTATCAAATAGAATCAGCAGACAGATTTGAATATGCTCTAAAAAAGAATATGGACAATACTTTCTGTAGTAGAAGTGATTAAAAAAGGCCAATTTCTTCAACGTGTTTCTAAGTTTGGCTTGTCATGTTAACTTTTTAACTACGGGGGTACAACAGTTTTACCACTAAAATCCCTTCTCCTAGAGCAACGCTGGTTCAACTGCTGTGCCAGTCTTTTTGAACCCCATTTTTCTGGGAAAGCAGGGGGACGCCTTTTGTACCTGCTTGCATCCTTCCCTCCAAATTTCTCCTGACATAAAGGAAAACGAGTTACTAACAAAGACAAGTTCCTTGAAGATATTTATTTACAGAGGTGGAACTTTCAGTTATTGTGTCGTTCTGGAGTTGAAAAAGTGGATTCTTGGAGCCGTAATTTAAAGGATAGTGTGCTACGGATTAAACAAGTTGGGGACAGTAAAGAACAAAGGTCACTTATATTTCTATTCCGCCTATATTAACATGAGACTGTATTTCAATGAGAACTCCAAGATATTTATCTATTATTTTCCACATAGTTATTTTATACTAACAAGGAAGAAGTTAATGTTAAGTAATGAAGTTATTATCTAAAATAAATTGTTAGTTGGGTAAGTAATTATATGACCGTATGATGGCTGTCTGCAGCAGAAAGCAGATGACTAACTTATTTTATTACAGTTAGATACCACTTTCTTCTTTAATCAAATTAAAGCAACCCATATCGAGAACCCAAAATCACCGTATCATCCTATGTTTATAAAAAAAAGGACGGTGAAAATACGGAGCATGGATTCATATGTGGATCCACTGGGATGTAGGTGGTTTATTACATGGATCCATACATTGGTCAGTTGGGGCTGAAGCTGGATTAAAAGGTTTCTTCGTTCGAGAAAAAAAATCCTAAAATAAATAAATATACAACTAAATACATTTTCTTACTGTTAAATAAATATTACAGAACTATTTTACAGTACTTGAATGAATGTAAAAAACAAATAAATATTTAAAGCTTCATTCAGATATGTTTTAACACATGTATTTTAACATAATAGAAGCCTCGAATGAAATTAATGTATTTCCCTTTTTTTTTAATTTATAATTATAAATTTAAAAGAATTGTGTTTATGCAAGTATTGTTTAATTGAGAGATTATCCAATTTTTATGTTTATTAAATTCAACAAAAAAAAAGCAAAGAGTTGAAAACATCATACATTGAAAAGTCTTATACAATATATTTTATTTTTAGGGTTTAATTAACGGAGCGGATTTTTTTTTATGTAATCTGTAAATTTAATTACCTTCTACTGTTTTCATCTCTTGGACGTGTTGTAGGTTAATATATTCAAAAGCGAGTGTTTTTTGATAAACTGAATTATAACATAACGCAATGTACATCATGTAAATAATTAGTTTTTAAATAAGTGGATTGGAAGCTAAATAGGAACTACGGAAATCTCATAAAATAATATAATTAAACATATACGACTGAATTATAACTGCATAAATTTTATAAAAATGTCCTTACATGCTAATTCCACGCAGATTCAGAAAATAAAATAACTATATTACGCTATCATGCACTATAAGAGAGCGTTTTATACACAAGAGGACAACGGCGTAACCTACAATTTATAATTTATTCAAAACCAAATATATATGCATACTTTGATACCCTAACCTACATTCGATATTTGATAATGGAAGCTATGACGGCACTAGTTATTGTTTGTGACAAAACGTGGATCTTGACACTTGCCGAAATCAAAGATATGTAGAATTTCAGTGTCAGCCAGGGAGTGCTCATCTCAGGCATGAGCGACTAATTTGCTTTTTTATGGCTCTGCACATATGACGTCATTGGAATTAGAAACGCTCGCATTTTGTTCTCGGGGTCTCAAGAAGGATTGAACATATTTGCTGCGACTGTCATCTTATCTTATCGACGTCGTTAAATTGCCTTGGCCTTCATTGTATTCCTTGCGCACATCACAATTTAAAATTTTCGCGAAAAATGTTTACGCTTGGATAAATTCAAACACTTCAAAATAAACAAACAAATGTAACTGCAATTTAAACTGTTTGTATTTTGGGAACCTCTCTCAAAATTTACTCTGGACTGTGGCATCAACAACGATGAAATTTAATACTAATGACATTAAGCTGATAACTTTTATGATTAGTTGCCGATCTCAGTGCCTAAATCTTATATTAAAGAACATTGGTGTCAGAGACTTTAATTAATCTCTTAAAATATTGTTGGCCCTTTTGTAACAAAAACCTTGATAAACACAGCGACGTTTTCTTCGTAAGAAATATATCGAAATAATTTATAATGTAGCCAAAATACCAATTTTTTGAAAGACTCTGAAATACATTTTGCAAAAACATATTATTTTCAAACTCCTTATACTTCAAAATATATTCATATTATATTGAACAGGAATTCATGATATTTTGTCAGACAGTTGTCTGCTTTAACTTTTATTCATCGATAAAAGAAAAACAGTTTATATTCAGTATACAGGTAGAAAGTTTTGAGAAAGCGGCTTAAAATATTCCAGGTCACATAGGATATATTTTTAAAGAGATTTTCTTAAGAATCACTTCAAATTTTAAGTTTTTTTTTAAAGATTATTTTAGGTCTGTGTAAGCGGGCTTTGCTTTTTATAAGTAAAACGTTTCTGCTTAAAATTTTTCTGACATATTGAGATGTACTCTTATATTATAGCAGGTAGAATTTTCAATATATTGAGTGATTCAAATTCTGAAATATTGACGAAATTGCTAAAGTTTCTTTTAAATGATGAAGCTTTCCTTTCATGAGCTTATGAATTTAAAACTTATAGTACCAATTCCCTTCAATAATGGACGTTAACTTTTCCTGAAAACTTTCCTTTTCTGAAAATTATAGGACTATAACACCAACTATTGCAGATCAGTGCAATCTCAGATCACTCTTTTCCACTTTTAAAGAATGCCACAACTATTGCTGAAATATATTAATATAGAAATATATTATTATATTTCAGTAATAAACGTATTTCAGTATTAAACGAATGTGCTCGAGAAATATTCCAATGCTTTCCAATATGTCAAGTTGTCATCAAAAGAAATATTCCACCTTAACATATAATAAGATGTAATTTTAACTTACTCTTTGTTTTGTATATAATTTTATTATGAAATTTATAAATCTCAGCAGAACGACAATAAAAACATGAAGAACATAAATCCGAATATATATAGAAATTCATGGGATGCCAAGATTATGAAAAAACCCCAACTCATAAATTCCATATTTGTTTACTCACTTAAATATTTAAAAACTAATCACATCCATATTAGACATTTATTAAGTTTTCCTTATCTTTCTGTACTTCTATTTGTCAGCAAACACTTTGAGTATAAAGTTGCGACATTTCTGAACTGAAACAATTGTTTTAGAAAAAAGTACAGAAAGCAATGTGATGTTAGCTTAAGTGAAAATAAAACTCAGCCGTCTAAATGAGAATGTCTGTTTGCACAAATGTTGTTGAATTAGACGTCCAGACATGTTTACCCTGGAGACATGGAAGTTGTTTTAAGTGTAGTAATACAGATATTTAATAAAATATACAGCAATAAATGGTAAAATCAAATGTTGACTTCACATGACCGTCTCTACAGTCTCAAAGTTGTTCGAATACCTTTCATCATATACATAGATCTGGTTGAGAATGACTGACTGAGGCATCTATCAATCTATATATACCAATTACCAAGTGTCCGCCTATCTGTCCGTCAGTCTGTCACGTTTTAAGGTACTTTCCGTTAAATAGAAATTTCTAATTTGCTACACGGGTCGATCATTTATTTAACCAGCCTAGAAAAATTACATTTTTAAGAAAATGTTCATTCCAAAAGCGAAATTATAGACAAGCATGATTTGCGATTAGACAGAGACTTCACATTTGGTGTATGGGTAAATAGTTCGAGAGGAAGAAAGTGTGCAATTTCAGATTTCCAATATTTGTTACTTTAGGGAGTATCGTATACCAAACTGTTCGATTTGCCGCATAAATGAGACACGCATCATATAAAGTTTGGAAGAGACTTAATATTTGGTATATGGGCTAATCATTTGTTAAAAAAAACCAAGAAGAATACAGATTTTATAAAAATATTCATTAAAAGGGTTATTCCACAGAAAAGCGTTTGAAAGGTGAAATGACAAAAAGCATGTTTCGGAATGAGATATAGACTTCATATTTGATGTATGGGTAGACAGTACGAAGAAAAGTGTGGAAATGTAGTTTTTCAATACTTGTGACATTAGGATTTGCCACACACAAAAAAGGGTTCGATTTGCCAAAAAAAATGATAAAATCTTTCTTTTAAATGAGATGGAGACTTTTTTACACAGGTCAATCTATATAAATAAAACTGAAAATATGTCGCGAGAGAACGACATCGCGAGAGAACGACGGAACGGTTTTTTGCAGAACGGTTTATTTTTCACATGCTCTTACTCAACAATGAAAAGTATTAAGAAATCAAATGGTTATTTAATTATCAACATTTTATGACGAAGATGATTTCTTATATCATGCTGCTCAGCAACACAATTGAACCAAATGTGTTTGTTAATTATTATTTTTTCCGATTTGAATAATAAATAAATGGATATAGAAATAAAAATATATGTTATAAATGAACCGTTTGATCATTCTTTTAATTATATTAATTTCGGAGTGCGTACATTAATTTCATTTATTTTGGCAAAAATTTTTGAAAGTTATATACTGTTTCCAAACTGTGTCAAGAAATGGCGAGTAAAGCGGAACAATCGTCGAGCAAAAAAACACATGGAGCGAAGACCTGAAAATGTGTAGAGTACACTATATTTGATTTCCAATCTCAAATGAGACATAATGTTCTTCCGACCAATGCTGACGTGCTTAGAAGCTGTCAGTTTGAAAGAAGTAAACTGAAATCTGAGCGTACTTCAAAAGAACCTGAAGTGTCTGAAGTTGCAGAAATCATAACTCTAAATCTTGAAAAAATATGGTGTCGAGCTTCAATACATTACACCAGTCACAAAAGTATTGCATGAAAAGTAGAAGCATTACACGAAAGGTACAGAAATTTTATGAGATCATATACTAGTACAAGAAAAAACAGTATTAACTTCCTGTCTAAACTTGAAGAATTTAGACAATCTAACGGAACAGAATTGTTTTTAGCTGCATGCAATGTCACAGATTATAATAAATGAAAGTGCATAAAAAAATGCAAGATAGCAAATGCTGAGCGAGAATTTTTGAACGATCTAAGACATGCAAGAGGAAAGGAGTTATAGGTCTATTAGAAGTGGTATTAAGTCGTCCATTGCAATGATGCATTTGTCTGTTACACTCAAATGAATTATATTTGCGACATGTCTTAAAAAAAACTCGATGGAGAAACTAAAGGTCCAAATTTATTTTTAGACCTATCGGAAAAGCAATCCAAAAATGTGAAAATCTTGCAGTGAAAACATATTCTCCAACTACAGGAAAATAATCTTTTTTCGAAGCAATATATTTGAAGTTGAGCTCTGATCAAAAGTATTTGTATGATGTATGGTAAGCATTTTCCACTGGTGTCTTTCCTGATGGTCTTGTAGCCATGCAACCAGGACCAGTTGCACACTCTTGGTGGCTTACAACAACTTGTAGAAATTTAATATTATATGATGGAACTGAAAACCCATCTGAAAGCCTCACTTGCAACATTTGCAACATTTATCACTTGCAACATTTATAATAAAAGTTTATGCGCCTATGTGGTTTAGCATAAAGAGAAAACTACTCTGCTTAGGGGATCTGCGGCACATTTGGAATATGATCCATCTTTCCAGATACTTGAAGGAGGACTACTTAAAATATGTTATTGATCCAGTAATACAAAGAAATAGTTTTTCTCTCAATAAGAAAATATTCTCCTGTCAATGCTTGTAGATGACAGAGAACACGTAAGGCAACTAGCTGTCAGAGGAATTATGGCAGCAAGAAAATCTACGAATGTTTCAGGAGGAGTGAGAAATTTAGTGTTCCTGAAATTAATTCCACTGCAAATGATTACACCGAACTTATCGACTGGCAAACATCCGAAAAATATAAACCACCTCTTACTAAGAGTATTCTAGATGCTGAATTATTATGTGCAATATCAGAAAAGGAATGTAGACTGGAAATTAATATTCCGAAATTCCCGTGCCATACTCAGTCAACATAGAGATACGTTCAAATTGTAGCAGAAGCAGCAAGAAAAGTCTGTGGACATGAGCAGCGACATGGCTTTATCCTAGCGAAAATTCAGTCAAGAAAACTTTGAATGCATTTAATACGAAATCAGAATTTTCTGCATAATTTCCTTTAACATTTATGTGGGAATTTTTGCATATTTTTTTTTCAATTCAGTGTTTTTCATATCTTTTCCTGTATTTTATTTTGTGTACAACAACTGCAGTACACCTTATGTCACGAAAAAAGTATATGTTATTACAAGCAAAATGCCTTACTGTTAGTTCCAAAATGTAGTTTAGGGAAATAAAAAATTAAAGTTTATATAACTTATTTTTATTCTACTTCTGTCAGCTTTACTCCTGTAACAAATCGAAAAATATTTATTTAAAAGCCTAATTATATTTAAGAGACATTCACTAAATATTTTAGACGCTCTCTTCTGCCTCTATGACTTTACAGGATATGCCAGAAATTTGACTTTTTTTGCCTAAAATCGGCACACTTAACATATGTGCAGCGCATTAAGATGTAACTTCAGGGACTTGAAATTTTATACTTGTTTGTTTGATCCATTGAGCTAAGCGTTTTAGTACAGTCAGTAGGTATGGAAAAAGGGACTTGCCTTGCAAAAGATGGAGTAGAAGATTTTATTTTTTGTATTTGTATGTATTGCTGCCAACATGAAAAAACCAAGTTATCCAACATGGCCGATCTCGGGAGACATTTTGGCAGCCAAAAAACTATGAAATTTTACGACTTTTTTTATTTTTTCGAAATATCTCAGAAACGATCGCCTTTTGCGATTCTTTCTCAATATAAAATTTAAAGATAATTAAATTTTCTACAATTTTTACACAATTACAACTTTTTTATAATACGTATAGTAAGTTCGCTACAGATTTTTGAATGTTAGCATTTTTTTCTCAATTTGATAAAACTCAAAATAAAAATCGGTTTTATTTTACTCTTAATTTCTATGTACTTCTCCTCCAAATGCACAACACTTCTTTTGCTTATATTGTTGATGCGTAAAATATTGGATGCATGAAAAGGTGTCGGTGGATGGGGAGGGAGAGAGGAAAAGTCGCCAGTTGGGGGTGGGCTTGAGGAATGGCGCCTGCTTCACAGCTGAAAGCGAGATATGCCATGTTACTCACAACCTGCACCAATAATGCCTGTCTAATGGGTATTGCTGCAAAATTTAGACAAGCCTTCTGTGTGCTCGAATGTAAGGGACACACTGCAAAATTATGGATTTAATATTTTCATATGATAACACTCCTCAAACAGTTTACCGAGGCTGAGCGTGCAGGCAACTGGAAGCTTCATCTTGACTCAATTCAAAAAGCACTACCATTTTTCCATGCAGCTGGCCATTTCTTATACGCCAAAAGTGCGCATCTCTACCTTCAAGACATGTTGAAACTGGAACAAGTAATGGACCCAACTGAATTTCACGACTTCTCCATTAAAGGCAAGTTCACCATAAGGCGCTCCAATAAGTACTGGTGTGGAATTTCGTCTGACCAGACTATTGAACAGACACTTATGAGGAATATGAAAGCCTGTGGGGGGGTCACCCGTTTGAGAGGATTTTTAGACGGTGTTTTGGCAATGATATTCATGCAAAATGTTTGTGATGAAATTGAACAGTTCTGTGATGTACATTATGAATTTCGTCTGACCAGACCATTGAACAGACACTTATGAGGGATATGAAAGCCTGTGGAGGGGTCACACGTTTGAGAGGATTTTCAGACGGTGTTTTGGCAAAATGGACTTTGGCAATGATATTCATGCAAAATGTTTGTAATGAAATTGAACAATTCTGTGATGTACATTATGGAACATCAGAGCAGCATATCGACATGCGAAGTTCTCGTATCAACAGAGACAGAAGTGACTCATTTAAACTGGCTTTCTCAACATCCTTTTTTAGACATTGATGCCATAATGTCATTAAGCAGTGGTATTGTTGGATGATCATATGTAGACTATCATTTGGCTCAAGAGGTTGGCATGGAAAGGGTTACGAAAATGGTTGCTCATGGAAATTTTAAAAATGTGACCTTCAAGAGAAAAGACAAGGTTGTAACCCTTGCATCTGTTGTCAGCAGTATTAAAGCAGGAACCCTCAAAGTAATTGCTATTGATCCGCTGATACTTTTCCAAAGTGTGTGTCTTTCGAAACAGTCTGATGAAGACTTAAAATGTATTTTACTTATGAACTTGCACCCTACCCGATATCACTTTTCTCCGAAGAAGGCATACCGAAAGGTACAAAGTCTTCATTATACACGGATTTCACCCCAGTCGATTGCAAAGAAATTGCAGGGAAGAAACAGTTTGCTGTTATAGATGGAGAATACCTCCTACACAAAGTTATTTGGCCTCAAAATGCTTCCTTTGCTACCATAACTAAGCATTATTCTTCATTTCTTATGAGACATTATGGATCGCGAGTTGTGGTTGTAATTGGGTATCCTGTACGCACTGGCACCAAAAGATCTGAACGATTGCGGCGTATGAGGATGCACTGTTCCCCTGAAGTAATCTTTGAAGCGAATACGATCAACCAAGTCGCCCAAGAAAAAATGTTGGCAAATAATCAAAACAAGAGTCGTCTGATCGAACTTCTGAAAGCCAATTTTGAAGAGTGTGATATTGAAGTGAAGCATGGTCAAGAGGGCGCTGACCTACTGATCGTCAACACTGCCATTTCGAAGGCAAAAGAACTTGAAAATGTGATCGTAGTTGGGGAGGATATCGAACTGCTAGTTCTGATGACAGGGTTAGGCCAGTCATTCAGCAACTTATTATTTCTTAAGCCTAGGAGAGATAATGCTGGCAATGTGTTATTTTCAACTATATTATTTAAGTTCGACCCAGGCAATATCCTGCCCATCCATGCATTTAGTGGATGTGGTGATTCCACATCATCCATCTTTAGTCAAGGCAAAATTAAATTGTGTAAGTTTGTCAACAAATCGCCTGAAGTGAAGAAAGTCATTAAAACATTCATGGATCCACTCAGCAGTCACGATGACATAGTTGCAGCAGGAGAAGAAATTCTGAAAATATTATGCACAGGCTGTGATACGGTAATCACATATCTTGATACGTAACCCTGGAAAAAGGGAATGGTGTAAATATATTGAAATGTATACTATGTTTTTTTATTTATGTTTATAGCTAGGCCTTTGCACAGACGGAATTGGGATTTTTTGGCGCCGTTGGGTTGTGTGCGCACTGACATGGATTGTAAATATTCAGAGATTTAATTGCAGCAAAATGTCAAAGTTGAGCTACAAATCTTTGAAAATTTATAGCCCTGTCAGGTGTGGCTCGCGTCGGGGTACCTCCTTGGGACCACCCGGTTCTCGAGAATGCCCTCTGGTTCTTGTATTTTAGTGGAACGCATAAAAAAATGAGCGTCGCTTCTAGACCAATGGTGAAGCATTTTTGGACCTCCTCCTTTTTTTATAGCGTTTGGAAACAGCCAATGAGAAGTGGGGGACTTTCTCCCTGTATTTTGTCGCTCCCCTTGTTTTAAAATTCTGGAATTTTTAGAAATGTAAAAAATAGTTAGTTGCTTTTCTGAGCTCGAGTAGAGAGCACTCCAAGTGCGGGGCACTTGTATTTCGGTGTAGCCGATCCGGCATGTGTTTTTGATGCATCTCTGACCCGGCATCAGCGGTTCCTATCTCGGGAGGCAAATGTCTTTGCCGAGGAGCCGACGTAGTGAGTCCGGTATAGATGCCGACTCGTAGCCAAGACGAGACGAGCCTAACTCAGCGCGAGGGCGCATTTTCTTCGGGCAGTTCGACCAGAAAATGGAAGAAGGTCGTCATGTTTTATTTGGTTGCAGTACACACAGCTCTACCACCAAAACGGCGCGGTGTAGGACCTTTGCTCCTTTAGCTGCATTTATGCCGTGGTTACGTAAATACTGTGTGCACGGAATATTGCGGAGCATCAATCCAGGGCTCCTAAGCAGCAGTCAATCTCTACAAATAAAGTATTTGATCTCCACTCTTTAGGCAAGGACCTGTACGCATGCTCACTCAAGAGCCGCTGGGTCTAAGCCGCATTAAGAGGAGGAGAAGGAAAGTGAGCAGTATGCCCATCGTCATTTGTTTTTGTTAGTTGCAGTGCAACACAGCTCTACCACTAAAACGGCGCGGTGTAGGACCTTGCTCCTTTAGCTGCATTTAAGCCGTGGTAACTGTAACACTGCGTGTATGGAGTGATAGAGGAGCATCAATCCCGGGATCCTAAGCAGCAGACAAGCCTCTACGAAAACGTATATATTTGGCAAAGCCTGTACGCATGCTCACTCAAGAGCCGCTGGGACTTAAGCCAAAATTAAGAGGAGGAGAAGGAAAGTGGACGGTGTGCCCATCTCCAAAAATACTTGGCAAAAATTGTCGTCACCGGATGACACGCAACTGTGTAATCAGACTGGCAGTGTTCCCATGAACTATTCAAATAAATGAATAAACATTCAATTAATTGTGCCACCCTTTCCTACGTGCAGAGGTCAGCTACAGCACTCAGTGAGAGTCCTATGTATGAAGGTATGGAAATTATATATTGATTTTAAAGTGTGTACATGGATGTTTAAGTAACTGATGTAATCAAATAGTGTAAGGGCAAGGTTATGCTAAATGGGAGTTTTCTGCAAAATTGAATATATATATTGTGTTCTTAACAAAAAGTAATTAATTACAAGTTTGGGTTTTATAAATATGCAAATTCATGCAAAATAAATTGTACATCCCGAGGTCAAGTTTAGGTAATTTGGGAACTCTTTGTAATTGTGTATTTGTATATTAATGTTTAAAATTGAGATTTCATGTGTTCTATAAATAAATTGCAGTTGGCCACAAAAATGGGAGTGATTATTTTGTTGTAGTAAACGCAATGTACTTTGGTCCAATCGGACCCCACTATACTTTAACGCGCTTGAGCCTGGTGGAACTATTTGGTGAGTATCTTTAATGTATTTATGTGTTTAAGTTTATGTGTTTAAGTTCTCCAACAGAAAAATAAATCTCGCACGACTACCACCTACGTGCGATGCTGCACGCTACCATTCCTACAGGTGCTACTACCAAGTTCAAAGCTGGTTAGGCAATGGCATCAACCCGGGTGAATGGGGTTGGGCGTGCAGCATGGAAGGTCTATTGCCTGTTGACACAAAAAGAAATTCAGCATCTGAGAATATTCTGAAGAGTGTGTCTTGCGCTTGCAAGAAAGTATGTAGTGGACCCTGCTCTTGTCGCAAGGCAGATTTGAAATGCTCCAGGAAGTGCAAACACTGCAGTGGCATGGGGTGTGACAATGCCGTACCAATTTCATCTTTGGATGATACTGAAGAGGAAGATGACTCACTCCACCAGCTCTTGGAATCACCGCAACACGTGGATGAAGAACTTGAGGATGACAACTTCCTTCCACCTCCGACGGTTGCTGAACCCTAAGAAGAACAAACATCTTCAAAACGTCTTCGAAGAAGATAAATATGTATGTTTTCAGTTTTACTTCATCGTTTTACTTCATCGTTCATCGTTTTACATTTCTGAAATTTGTGTTTTTAAAGA
Source organism: Amaurobius ferox (assembly GCA_951213105.1). NCBI lineage: Eukaryota > Metazoa > Arthropoda > Arachnida > Araneae > Amaurobiidae > Amaurobius > Amaurobius ferox. The sequence continues at coordinate 32,012,189 of OX578143.1, forward strand.
TAATTATTTGTTTTTGTACTTCAAACAAGTTTGGCCATTTGTGGAGATTATTTAAATTTAATTTGGTGCATTGGTATTATTATTCATTATGTTGATGTATTATACCTAGAAAATTAGTTGAATTACAACACACACGTCTGGAATTTTTGCTTATTAATGCTTTATTATTATTTCGCTTATTATCACCCCCATATTTATTCATTCATATTCAAATATCGCTTCTGTGTAGGGAGAACATCAAAATAAAATGTATTGTGAAGTATAATATATGTTGCAGTTGTACAATATGAACATGTGCTGTTATTGGGGTCTGATCGAGCCGTCTGTGAAATGTGAGGGGGAGAATTGTGACTGCAGGGTCAGGTGGGCAAGGGGTGTTAATGCGTTTTTTTACTGTGAAAAAATGTCAGATTTTAAGAAGCTGTAGTGCGCTTACTATTCGTGCTATAAAATAATTGTAATAGTAAAACTTGTAGGAAATTTAATTATCTTTAAATTTTATATTGAGAAAGAATCGCAAAAGTGGATCGTTTCTGAGATATTTTGAAAAAACAAAATAAAGTCCTAAAGTTTCGTGGTTTTTTGGCCGCCAAAAGTTCTCCCGGGGTCGGCCATGTTGGATAATTTGGTCTTTTCATGTTGCTATCAATACATACAAATGCAAAAAAAAAAATCTTCTACTCCACCTTTTGCAAGGTACAATGTATCTACTGACCGGACAATTTTGACCCTAGCCGATTTCGAAATCGAAAAAAAAAGTGTTTGGTATCCGAACGAAAAGCGGACTTTTTTGTCTGAAATAGTGAATTTTGAGCTCCTTGCGGCGCATGAATTTTAACCTTAGGAAAATAAATTTTTTCACACATTCGTTTTGTCCCATGCGGCAATTTTTTTTACCCTGGACGATTTGAAATTCGAAAAGAATGTTTTTCCCTTCATCTTAGTAGGTTCTCTACAGAAAAATGTTTGAAAGTTGAAATGATAGAAATAGCATGCATGTTTCGTTATTGGATACAGATTCCCTATTTGGTATAAGGGTAAACAGTTTAAAAAAAGGAAGTGTGCGATTAAAGTGTTCCAATATTTGCTACTTTGGGGGTTCCGCACACCATTTGTCGAAAAGAATTTTTCCATTTGTCGAAAAAATGAGACACGCCTCCTTTAAAATGTGATACAGGCCTAAAATATGGTACACGGGCTAATCATTTGATAAAAAAGAAAAAAATATTTGCCTGGTGCACGGGTAAACAGTTTGAAAATGATAGCTTTAAAAATTGAATTATTCAAATATTTCGACTATCCGAGATTCGCTTATTGTAAGACCATTGATTTTCACCTCGTCTTCGAATAGTCAATGACTATTCGAATGCCAAACAAATGTTAAACGTTTAAAATGCAAACGTTGAAAATTAAATATTCGGAACTCTATACAAATTTCCTTAAGAGTATCTGATCTGAAATTCATCTGATCCGATCTGAACTTTCGAATCTACAGAAAATTTACAGAATGGAATGCGGTTTAGAAAAGTTCACACACATTTAAATGAAACATAGGATTCATTAATTATACATAGTCGTCTAACGTGTTGTCCTATAAGACTGGGTATTTGGGCATTTACAGTATCGGGGGAGAAGAATGAGCATTTTGAAAAACCTTTTCAAACCGTACATAAGCGCCCTGGTGACCTGGAAAGTTAAATATTTGCCCACTTATAGTATCAACCACCTGACAGAGACTAACACAGTCATATTTTTGATCCCCCGTGACGGGTAGGGGGGATACATGGCATGTCATACTACAAGACTGAATCTTTTTCTGAATCTTATCTATAGTATCGGCCACTGGAGCGAAACTAATGGCGGGTTAGGATTGTTCACTTTGGTTGATCACTTTGGTTGAATCACTGAAAGTGAAAGGATTCACTTTGGATGAAACATTCAAATTGAAGGCGTTTTCAACTTATGTTCATTTTCAGTGAAAGTTAAATTCCGTACAGATACAATCATTAGTCTATTTAAACAATGTTAACAAAAATAAAAATACATTTAAAATAATTAAAGAATTAAAATGATACTTTTTGTGATGGTATGGATTTTCTTTTTTTTTCATTTATTTATATTTCAATATTTGTTATATCAGTTGAAACAAACATTATTATTAGTATTTTTTAATTTGCACATTACATTAGAGCTGATCATATTTTAACGGAAATAGTTCGTTTTACAAAATCTCTACCATGAGTTCTAAAAATTATGAGATTAATTTAAAATCTATCACTTTTGGTATTTTTAGTTGCGCATTTTTATTCTACATAAGCAAACAAAACCAAATTCTTGGAACAAAATACATATATATGAAATAAAATATTTTATAATTAAACGGATTCTTATTTATGCATCATAATGTAGCATTTCAATAACGAATTTTTTCACATTTTAAAATATTGATGTGTTGTAAAATTTTATACTTCAAGTTAGGGTACACGGAAAGAGTATTTTTTTTTATAAGAATTTTCAGAATATGCTGAATATAATTTGTAAATAGGTATGGAACGCATTCAACAACAAATGATAAAATCAACAAACGTTTAGGTAAACAATACTGTCATTGATAATTTGAAGATATATATTTTATTTGATAAGTGAAAAGAATACCTAATACTGCATGGAAATTTATAAAATTCTTCATTGTATATCACTTTTGGTATGTTTTAGTTGTGCATGATCACTGTACACAAGCAAGCAAAATCAAATTTTTTGTATGTTAAAAAATATAGTTTACAATTTTTTTATATTTCAGAAACTTTGCTACATTTTAGAACAATATAGAAATATATAAAACAAGAAAGATCAATCATGCTTAAAGCATTGATTATGAAACACTTTCCAACTTCAATGCAATTTTATTTATAAAAGTCGAAAATGCAATACATTCCCCGGTAATATTTTAAAACTTATCACAATACTACATTAATTTATTATAATTGAAAACTTAAACCTTCATTGAAAAAAAATGAACTTCATTCAAATGACAGCATTGAAATATAAATTGCCTGGTTAAAATATTTCTAAAATGCGATACATTCCACGGTAATATTTTTAAAACTATCATAATACTACGATAATTTATTATATTTGAAAACTTCATCGAAAACAACTGAAATGAATTCAAATGACGTCATAGAAAAAATAACACGCCTGGATCTCTCTATAAAAACAGAATTTCATTCATAACTTTCTCCCATTCATTTCATTTATCACAATACTATGTAATGGCGGGGTTTATAATGAAACGAAACGTGACCTCTTAATTTAGAATTTAGCCACACCAGCACCAATACAAAAACCATGATCGAAAAATGCAGCAAAAATAACCCACACAGGTCCACACACTCCTGTCGGGAGAAGTAAATCTCCGCGATGACCTACAGCCCAGAAGAACCTAAATAACCTGAAAACATTCAATAACAAAACCTTACCTTTAAAAACTTTCTTCTTCACCAAAATCAAAAGGAATTTCAATACACAAATAAATACACAGAATTTTGAAGTTAAAATGAATTTTCATTTATTTAAGAAGTTAAATTCAATTTGTATATCAGATACAACAGCTGAATCTTTCAGCTCACCACTGGACACATGCGCAGATTTTAACAGAACGCCACTGGCTTTAAAGCCTCTATACTTCCACATAATGCAATACTAAGTGGCAAACAACAGATCATACTGATATCAAACATAGGTATGGCCACATTACGGGACGAGCACTCTGAGAGGTAAAATAAAGCATTTTTGAAAATTAATCAAACAGAAATTAAATTTTAGAATAAGCATTAAATTTAAGTTACAAAACTCAACAGATGGTTTCACTCTCCGTTACGATCTCTCTCTCATGAAGTTATACATTAAAAGTCGCTTACCCCGGTCATCAAGGCGTTGTAAGTAAGGTAGTAGTTCTCACCATCAGCCACTCACCCATACGGCGATGAATCGGTGTTTCAGAATGAAAGGCCGGCACACACATTCAGGGATTTTTCCAGAATGGCCCAGCCTGGACGAATGGCATCATTCTTTAGAACTACTCGGGTAGCGACGATTCGATTTACCTTCCCGGTATGAGCCTCGGGAGCATTCCACAAGCCCGCTCGATGTTTTGGTAGTAATCCCGGAATGAGCATCGGGTTCGCTCTACGTGTATTTTCGACGTTACTCCATTCCCGGTATTAACCTCGGGATCGCACCAAAGATGGACGTTATAAAGGCAGCATTACTCGGCTCACGAATCCCCAGGAATCTGCCTGGAGGTCAGACCCCCGAGATTCGGAGTGAGCGTTGCTATCGTGAACTGCCTACCAAGTCGTAAGAGCAGAAGGGCAAAAGAGCATAAGAGAGCGAGAAAAGGTGTGCACGGCTTTTTATACCTTTTCAGCCAACATTTCCACGGACCTGGACGAAAGCTTCCAGTCCGTCACAGCCAATAGAAAACATTCATGATCTTTCTCGCCGAGAAAGGTTCTCACGGCCAAACGCCAGTATGTCTCGACAGGATGTCTGGAGAGCCACCTGCTATAAACAAGCGTTGCAATACTTCATTATCGTCTGCAGCATAAATGTATAGAAACTATGAAATTATTTACATTGGCACTTCCATTTTCGACTGCCAAAAAGACCTTGAACTCAACAGAAGAAATAACTCTCAAAGCGCTCGTACATTTTAAATAATATGTCAGAAATGATTTTGATTTCGGTTTAAAAATAATATATGTTCTAAAAGAACACATAAAAACAACAAAAAGGGGGTTTTCAAGGCAGAATTAAAATCTGTAACATAACTGTATATAAAGAAATATAATACATATATTTATATATTTTACATAAAAGTAATTCGATTTGAATATCGACATTACAAATACCTTGGTGCCTCCGGGGAAAAATTTCAGAGCGAAGCGAAGAAATTTTTCAAAACAACAAGCAGGTGCATGTAGGCATCAGGCCCTTGAAGTCGTACGCATCTTCAAGTAGAAATTTCAGCAAAATTTTGTGGTGCACGTCTACACCAGAAGAGTTCCTGACACGAACACCATCCCATATGGGCGCATGTCGAAGAACCAAAGCCAAAGAAACCTAAAAATGACTGCAATCCAGTCTAAAATCCTAATATCTACAAGCCCATCACAGAAATCATAACATGTGAAAAATTAAATTGTAAATTAAATTTAAATCCCAAGGTTCACAAAAAGTAAATAACACAACACCCCTCAAGTCGAACAGCAAAGTTAAAATTAAATTTCTCTGTAAATAAACTTTTCAAATAACAATCATCTATTCAATTTTTAAATTCGAAGTCAATTTCAGCTTTCATTAAAATTAAATTTAAATTTCCAAGAAATTTTCACTTTCCTTCAAGAATCCTAACTTTAAGTATTAAAATGTGGTCAGCAGCAAAACATCCAAATTAAGTCTAAACTTTTCAAGAAAATATAATCACAATTTTTTTCATGACCACAGCAGCTTTTCCATTTTATCAAGGAAGAAAACAGCAGCTAAATGTAATGAACATTTTCAAAAACAGTAGTAATATACATATAATACAGATTTAAATGAGAAATGACCATACCCAGAAATAATAACAAAAAAAATTTTTTTTTTTAAACAAACCTTGTCCAGTGGTTCACATGACTCATAATTCTTGTCAACATCAAGTGTCCATTTGACACAGCATTTTCATCATCTCTTAACATAGAGGCAACATCAAGGCAATATTGGCAATCATGACACAGGATAAATTTTACCATTTTTATTGCATAAATTCAATTATTTCACAATATCATTTTATTAAAAATATCTTTAATCCTTTATCAAATTTTCATCAAAAATAAATTATCTTACACTAATTAAAATTTTTCCAAATGTCAGAAACAGGTGGCAAGGTGGCAGTAGTCAAACCACATATTTTATGTAAACAAGTGCCACAATTTCAAATCAGTGCTCTCTTGGCACAGAACTTCAGGTACAGAGGACTCTCAAGCCTCTACATTTAACTGCCAAAAATATCAAGTACATTTCAAATACAATTTATCAATATTGCCACCGAAAAATTAAATTTGTAGATAGTTTTCTTTAATTTGGTTTGTGGCGAAAACTAATTCCAAACATGTTGCCAAACAAAATTCAAAACATCCATAATATACAAGTGTCATTCCATAAAAATCAATAAATTTCTTTAAATCAATAAATCTGTCTTTAAATTTAGTTGCCTTTCCGTCGCAAGTCAAAATAAGTAGAAGTCAAAATCAGTATTTAAATGAGTTCAATAAAAATCTCTTTCTCAATGTTATTCAACCATTTCACCAAACTCAAAGTTTCGAAATAAAATTATCAAGTGCAAAAATTTCAATCCAATAACTAGAAGAAAATCAAATGAAATCCAAAATACATCCATTTTCGTAGTAAATCAATCAAGTTTCAAAATAAAATATTTCAATTTCAAAATTCCAGAATTTTCTCAAATGGATATCAAAACAAGTAAATTTTCAAAATACTTCAAAGTAAAATACTTGTGGAATCAATTCATCACAATTTCAACCATATTTCTGTAATTAAATCAACAACTTCAGAGTTCACTGACTCTTTCAAAAATTCCACAATGTAAACAATCTCCTGACTCCAAAATTCAATCAAATTTTTCAAAATATTTCTAAATATTGCCGTAGTAATAAACAGGAGCCGCCAAAAAAAATTTCATAAATTCCGAAAGTATTCAAGTTCGGAGTTAAATATTCATTACACAATTCAAATCAAACTGGTGTCAGCCAATCAAAGTTCCAGACATCGCCTCACACATCCACAGAACGGGAACGGAAAAGAAAAGTGTCGACTCACTCAAACAGAGGAGGACAACTCCACTCACTCACGTTCGCACCACCGGAACCGAGGAGGAACACATCACAACTCAACTTGTGAGAACAAGACAGGGGAGAAAACCGAGACAGGAACAACATTTTCAAAATTATTACTCTTCAAAATTTTCAAAATTCAAATCAACTCAGGGGGATTAAAAACAGGGATCTGAAGCACAACGTAAATACAATTCTTGTAATAAAATCATTTTCGTAATTCTCAAATCAAACAACTTCAATATTTTCAAAATTTCAACATTTCAAAATTTTCAAAATTCCACTTGCCAAAGCAAAGCAACCCATTCTCAAAAATATTTTTCAGGAATTTCAACCTACAGCGTTGGACTCTGCAGGAATGCAATCAACTGCAGCCAACAAAAAATTCAAGAAGTAAAATGAGCAGGAATTCTTTCATCTGCTACCGAAGTAAACACAGGCATGGGTGCAAACGGGGATCAACCCTTGAGAAAAGCCACTAATGGGGTATCAACCATCCCACAGAATTACGCTAGTTCAACAGAACATCCACATGCATTCCAAACACACAAGCAAGGTCAAATTCAAACCCAAGGCAATTCTGCTCAGACGAGTGATCAATTCGTCTCTCCTCGAATTGTTTGTGAGACAATTTCAAACTAAACGTTGACTGCAATTCGCCAATACAATCAACTCAATCCAGTGAAAATGGGTCGTGAATCCACTATCACAACAAACTCAGCAGAAAAACTCGGGAGAGTCAAAGACACGAAAAAAAAATAAAAAACAAGGTGCTCGGATGCAACAACAGGGCAAGGAAACCGAAACATTTAAAATCAAAACAAATGGAGAATTATTTCACATCCTGAGGCAAACAAAAATTCAAATTCGACAACCTCTCAGGGAAAAAGAAGCTTTCAGTCCCCACAAATTCACTTTTTCAAAATTTCAAAAATCGAAAAAATTTCATTATCAACATTCAATAACAAATATTTCCATATAATTATTTTCAAAATTCCATTTCAAAATTTTCACAAAGCATTTACCAAAAAAAATCAACCCCTTTAAAAATTTTCCTGCTCTTCCCCACATTTTCATGCAATGACACCATTTTCTCTTTTCTAAATACTTTCGAAATCAATTTATACATATATACATATCAAAATTCTACCAGTTATTCAAAAATTTTCACCAGATAAAAAACGTTTGATGCAACCAAGAAAAATAAATTTTTTTTTTTTTCAAAATTCAAATATCAAAACATTTCATAACTTTAGAATTTTCAAGCCAAACATTGGTTCATCAAAACACGAGTCTGTCTTTTACAGAACTCAAAAATGTGTGCTTTTTCTAGCCACACAATTTCAATAATTATTTACTCAAAATAATTTTCATATTTATACACAATCAGTATTCAGGTGTTCAAGAACTCGTATATAATTTCATTCTACTTTTTTTATCTCTATGTTCTCAAAATTAAGGTGCATTTTCAAATCATTTTAAACTCAAGTATTCAAGTAATTATAATTAAATTTCAAACATTTACAGTTAAACTTTTCAATTTCGAAAAATTTTCGAAAACGGCCTCGGCCTCCGGCCAAAATTTCATTTCAATTTAAAAATTTAAACAATTCGACACACCGGAGGTTCGAATCTGCAAACCCAAATTTGGGAAAAAAATGCTCAGAAGAGCTCGTCGAAATCAGAATTACAGCAGGAATCGCCTCCCACACATAATACACAGAACCAAAAATCATAACCGAAAACAAAGTGTTCTCAAGAAAATCAAATCGAAAGGAACCGATGTTATAATTAAAATTTCATTCCAATTAAGTTTCAATTCCTAAATTCAATACACCTATAAAATTCTTAAATACTAATACCAATCTAAAATTCTTAATATTTATATAATCAAATTTCAATTTTTAAATTTTCAACGTATCTTTACTAGATACCAACATTATCAAAACGAAACTTTTTGTCAGTTCAACTTTTTCAATAAAACACCTTTTTACATATTCGTCACATATTGAAATCAAAAATTCAATCTTATATGTGCAACTTTGCACTAATATCTTTCAAATTTCCGTCAATGTGCCATTTCGCACAATTCCAATACATTTCATGTTGACAAGATAAGACGCAATTCCAGTGAAAACATTTCATTCTACCCTATTTTCAATTTGTAACAAAATAACAATACTTCTCAAATTTCAATACATTACTATTTTCAAATATCAACACATTAGACAATTTTCTTTACATATACACGTAAATACGAGTGCTCTCCCGAAATCGAAACTGGTTTCCATACCACATACCACTCTGTGTCCAGCGCAAAAAAAAATTCTTTAAAATTTAAATTTCTAAAAACTCTAAACAAGAACATATCATCAACAACTTTAAAAATTTAGAACAGGGCAGGTACTCAGGAGGAAAGGTCACGGCGCCAATTTGTAATGGCGGGGTTTATAATGAAACGAAACGTGACCTCTTAATTTAGAATTTAGCCACACCAGCACCAGCACAAAAACCATGATCGAAAAATGCCGCAAAAATAACCCACACACGTCCACACACTCCTGTCGGGAGAAGTAAATCTCCGCGATGACCTACAGCCCAGAAGAACCTAAATAACCTGAAAACATTCAATAACAAAACCTTACCTTTAAAAACTTTCTTCTTCACCAAAATCAAAAGGAATTTCAATACACAAATAAATACACAGAATTTTGAAGTTAAAATGAATTTTCATTTATTTAAGAAGTTAAATTCAATTTGTATATCAGATACAACAGCTGAATCTTTCAGCTCACCACTGGACACATGCGCAGATTTTAACAGAACGCCACTGGCTTTAAAGCCTCTATACTTCCACATAATGCAATACTAAGTGGCAAACAACAGATCATACTGATATCAAACATAGGTATGGCCACATTACGGGACGAGCACTCTGAGAGGTAAAATAAAGCATTTTTGAAAATTAATCAAACAGAAATTAAATTTTAGAATAAGCATTAAATTTAAGTTACAAAACTCAACAGATGGTTTCACTCTCCGTTACGATCTCTCTCTCATGAAGTTATACATTAAAAGTCGCTTACCCCGGTCATCAAGGCGTTGTAAGTAAGGTAGTAGTTCTCACCATCAGCCACTCACCCACACGGCGATGAATCGGTGTTTCAGAATGAAAGGCCGGCACACACATTCAGGGATTTTTCCAGAATGGCCCAGCCTGGACGAATGGCATCATTCTTTAGAACTACTCGGGTAGCGACGATTCGATTTACCTTCCCGGTATGAGCCTCGGGAGCATTCCACAAGCCCGCTCGATGTTTTGGTAGTAATCCCGGAATGAGCATCGGGTTCGCTTTACGTGTATTTTCGACGTTACTCCATTCCCGGTATTAACCTCGGGATCGCACCAAAGATGGACGTTATAAAGGCAGCATTACTCAGCTCACGAATCCCCAGGAATCTGCCTGGAGGTCAGACCCCCGAGATTCGGAGTGAGCGTTGCTATCGTGAACTGCCTACCAAGTCGTAAGAGCAGAAGGGCAAAAGAGCATAAGAGAGCGAGAAAAGGTGTGCACGGCTTTTTATACCTTTTCAGCCAACATTTCCACGGACCTGGACGAAAGCTTCCAGTCCGTCACAGCCAATAGAAAACATTCATGATCTTTCTCGCCGAGAAAGGTTCTCACGGCCAAACGCCAGTATGTCTCGACAGGATGTCTGGAGAGCCACCTGCTATAAACAAGCGTTGCAATACTTCATTATCGTCTGCAGAATAAATGTATAGAAACTATGAAATTATTTACATTGGCACTTCCATTTTCGACTGCCAAAAAGACCTTGAACTCAACAGAAGAAATAACTCTCAAAGCGCTCGTACATTTTAAATAATATGTCAGAAATGATTTTGATTTCGGTTTAAAAATAATATATGTTCTAAAAGAACACATAAAAACAACAAAAAGGGGGTTTTCAAGGCAGAATTAAAATCTGTAACATAACTGTATATAAAGAAATATAATACATATATTTATATATTTTACATAAAAGTAATTCGATTTGAATATCGACATTACAACTATAATAATTTATTTTATTTAAAAATTAAGACCATGGAGCCACAAGTAATTAAACTCTATGCTTAAAACTTCATCGAAAAAAATCGTCCTTGTCTTAATAAAATCAATTAATATTTCATACATATCAGCCATGCAGACTCCATGGACTAAATGATTTTGTGTTAAAAAAATACAGCAACTCTAATACAACTCATTCTATATATTTTGCTGTTTACATTTTACATAAGTGAAAAATAGGCTTAGTTGTAGAAATAATCAAATTTGGATAATCATTTAAACTGAAATATATTGTATTTGCGTTGTTTCGGTATGTAGATGCACAGAATTTAAGCAAAACTAAAGTAGTTTTAGGACGGATACAACACTCAGTATGAATTAAAAAGAACTTAAAAAATCGCGATTTTGAAACAAGATGGATGCCATATATCATTTTGAGGTGGGTCATGTGATCGTTTCATATTATGGTCACGTGATCGTTTATTATAAGAGATGTAATTATTATTTTAATTTTTATTTAAAAAACTACTGAATATATTTCGCTGAATTTTTTTTTATATATTTTATGGAACAACATGAATATTACCTAAAATTTTCGAAGCAATTTGTGAATTTTAAATCCGCTTAAAAAATGTTTGAAAAATTAGGTCCCATAGGGCTCAATGTATTTCATTTTTTCAACCCGGGTTCAATCCAAAACTAATTGGGTGATATTATTCATTTATATTCCCATAGGTCCTACAGACCGTCTGAACAACATACCAAAATTTCATTTTGATTAAGTCATTTTTACGGCAGTTATCGTGCTAACGGACAGACAGTCAGACAGGCAGACAGAATGAACAAAGTCATAAACACTTTTCAACTTTGTTGTAAAGTGTTAATAAAAGGTGCTATAATAAAAAAGGTTCTTATTTATGCATCATAAAGTAGCATTTCAATAATGATTCTTTTCTCATTTTGAAATATTATTATGTTGTAAAATTTTATTCTTTAAATATTGTTACACAGAAAATATTTTTCATTACATTACAATGTAATATGAAATTTTAAACCATACTGTTGAATGCATACATATAATTTGCAAAATATGCATGCATTTAACTTCAATTGTTAAATGCGTGTGATTTGCGGTGATTTTTCCAATGTTTAATTTCCAACATTAATTTAATTCAACAAACATTTAGGTAAACAATAATTTCATTGAGAATTTGGAGATATGGATTTTATTTGATATTGTGTGAATAAAACACTTAATTACGTGATTTACTTAATTCACACACACGTGAATATTTATAAAATTCTTCATATTCAAGAACATGCAAACATACCCAGAAAGCTAGTGATATTAAATATACACATCTAACTTACTACGTACTTCAGCTTGTATCGTACGACAAATAAATATAATTCCATAACACTTACATCTCATTAAAGAAATATCTATCCTTTTTCTTGTAATCCTGTATACATTGTACAAAATACTTCGGCGGTTCTTAACGCAACAAATAACAGTTTATAATACGGGAGCATGTGCTAACTAATTACTTGATAATTTCATATTCGTAATCACACTTTCGCAGAGCAAAGGTGAATTTAACAGCGCCCTTGGAATCGCAAATTGCACATAATTCACCCACATGATTCGTACGCCATGCTGGAATAAATGAGCAGCTGAATCACTTTGGATGAACACGTGTGAACTGAAATCGTTCCATCCAGCGGTTTCACTGGCGGTGATTCATCCAAAGTGATCAACCAAAGTGAATAATGTCAACTTGGCTTAGAGTAGCCGTATTCTCAATTTTTTACCCAGAGTACACAAAAAATGGGTGTGGAGGATTGAATTCTCTTAGAACAATCCCGAAACCCCAACCGGAAACATAAAAACCTGAAACTCGTCCAGGGTGCAGAATCTCGCCCTTGTTGCTGCTGTATGTCCTCGGATGAGCCGGACAGTCTCGACTTTCGGCGGTGCAGAATCTAAATGTGCGAATTTTTAATTCAGACAGTTATTTTCGGCGTTAAGCATCATATAGTATTGCACAAAATAAAACTTATTAAAACAGTTTCAGCTTAATTTTTTAGAGTGTTAGTTTCCCTGTCTTTGACAGGCTTAAATACCAGTAATATGTATAATACTCATTGCTACACAGTAAGGAATAACAATTGTTTAAACGTTGAAAGTGGAGTCCACTATTAACCTTTATATTAAAACAGCAGAACAGCTTGAATTAAATATTGCAGAATGCGAGTTATTGTTAATTTTAATTAAAATACGTGGTTTTGTATAGTACATATATTTTAGATTATTACTGATTATATAAAATCTAAAGAAACTCGCTATCGAATATTCTCCTATTGCATTTATAGACGTCAAAGTTAACGTGATTTATGTACGTAACAGCTGTATAAGATGTCACAAGAACGCCATTTTTGCATAATAAATCCTTTTGTAAATCCATAGACGACAGCACATTATGCAAGTATTTAGTAATGTATGGACTAATGTCACCAGTTCTACCATTTGTTAACTTTAAAATTAATAAAAGTTAAACAGTAAAATGATATAAAGTTAAACAGTAAAATGATATAAAGTCAAACGTTAAAATGAATCAAAGTACTACTTCATCCATAAAATGCAAAATTCTACCTAAAATGTAGTCCTTGTCATTTTATTTCAGATTTTTTTCTCTCTTTATATATTTATAATTACACTTCTGATAAGAGATTTTGCTAATCTGACGACAAATAATTTTGCGATAATTCCAGACAGAAACAACTTTAAAAGGAGCACTGACGGGATAATTTTCTGTTAGTTAAAGAATACTCGGTCATTTAAACGGGAGACTATATATAAGCTTAAATTGTTTCTAACTTAAAATTTCAGCTACTATTCCTGTGGGAGCGCTGTAGTTGTTTTGTAGGTACGTACCAAGTCAAAATATTCGAACTTAATTTGAATTTTGAAATTTAGATTCGGGAAAAATGATGTGGACATAATTACTCGTATTTTTAATACATAATATGAACACAACGCGAAATAAATTGGATTAAATTAATATTCATTAAATATTATATATACTAATTGCCAAGTGCCCGTCTGTCTATCCGTCTGTCTGTCTGCCACGCTTCTTTTAGGCACTTCCCGAATAGATAGAGACATTCAATTTGATACACGACTTGGTCGTTCGATAAAGCCCCCTGGAAAAATCGAATTTTTCGAAAACGTTCTCTAGAAGGGATTTTTCACACCAAAACGTTCGAAAAGTGAAATGATAGGAAAGCATACTTTGAGATAAGACAGATACTTCAAATTTTGTATATGGGTAAACCGTTCGTAAGTAAGAAAGCGTGCAATTTCAGATTTCCAATATTTCCTACTTAAGGAGGTGCCGCACACCAAAATGTTCGATTTTCCGATTAAATGAGAAGCGACTCTTTTAAAATTTGATAGAGGCTTAAAATTTGGTATATGGACTAATAATTTGATGAGGACTAATATAGTTGTTCAAAAATGTTCGTTTAAGGGGGGGTGCTCTAGAGGGAAACGTTTGAAAGGTGAATTGATAAAAAAAATTATGCTTCGGAATGAGGTACAGATTTCAAATTTGGTGTACGAATAGATAGGCTAGAAGGAAGAAAATATACAATTTCAGATTTCCAATATTTTTCACTTAAGGGGTGCCGCACACTAAAATGTTCGATTTTCCGAATAAATGAGAAACACGAATTATTTAAAAAATTGCAATATTCGGTGGTTACTTAATGTGGAACCGTTGATTTTCAAAGGGTATTCGACTAGTAACTTATTAAAATGCACATAGTTTAAGAGCATGTAGAAATAATGCATTGCATATTATTCAGCAAAATCTTATGAGTTAGTCAACCTTTGGCCAAACAGTTTGGCCCTTGTATCATAAATTTGTTAAACTGATGGAAAAAACAGATGGATGTTAAACTGTGAAACTGATGAAATGAATGTATGATTGATTAATACACCAGAAATCAATATATGAAGTCAAGAAATGCAATTTGAAAATACATTATGGTACGAAAAATATATTGAAATTCACCAATCTCTTGGATCAGCAGACAAACTCAATATTTTCAAAAAATCAGTCGTTCAGAAAATTTTCTGATGAAAGAAAAGTGAAGAACGACCTTGTAGCATCTGACTTTCTGTGCTCAAACAACATATCTTCAAACAGATAACTGCTTGGAATGACTGTTACTAGGGGAATGAAATAACTGACATTGAATTCTGAGGATACGTATAAAAAGATTTACTAGCTTACACACACATTTTACTTGTGTTGTGTGAAATCATGGTGACATCATGGATAATTTTTGCTGTTTTCGTTACTAAGATCCGTAACAAACTTCAAGATTCTGGAGATCTGCATGTCTATTAAATAGACCATGAAAGCAACTAAAATTCTTAGAGCCATTGAATTGACTCTTTACATCATTTATCGTGACAATTTTTGTACCAAATCTGTTGGTTTTGAAAATGTCTTAAAATATATCACATTCGTAAAATTTCATCAGATCAAGGTGTTCGAATAATTGGTAGTTTTAAAATATTTTTAGATGTAATGGTGTGCTGATTACGTCTAATGGTTAATTATTTCAAACGTTTTCACAAAGATTTCTGAGTTGATCATCTAAGAATTATTTTCTTATCATTTGAATGAGTAAAATATGAAGCATCAGCCAAAAGATCAACAGACGCATACCCTATTAAATGATATCAAAGCTTTGAAGGTTAAATTAAAAGATTAGTGGAGCAACTTCAAAACCAGAATTTGATGGATATCAGAATGCTGAAATTATATTCTTTAGAATATGCTTGTTAGCATTCTGCTGCAATATATCAGCTTCAGACCGAGATCCAAGAGGCAATATAAGATAATATTCTCAGTAATTAAAGTCTAAATGTGGTATGAAATACTTGATAGTTGTGTGGCCCACCACGTGTACTGGTTTTCCAAATTTCCAAGGTCTAGAAAATGGAAGAAGATGTTATACTTGAAGGAATCTCGTTCCTATCTGTATCACCCGAACGGTAATATCTTGGTTTGTAGGATATCCATTAAGCGATAGATTCATCCTGGTATAAGGCACAGACGCAGCCATGCCACGGCGATGTGATGATGTGTGAAATGCTATGTTGACACACCTTTGTCTCCTGGTACCCCAACGTCGAGTTTTGTAGGAACAGAAATGCCGACCGGGTTCATCAAATGGAAGAAGATATTATACTCGAAGGAATCTCGTTCCTAGCTGTATCACCCGAACGGTAATATCTTGGTTTGTAGGATATCCATTAAGCGATAGATTCATCCTGCTATAAGGCACAGACGCAGCCATGCCACGGCGATGTGATGATGTGTGAAATGCTATGTTGACACACCTTTGTCTCCTGGTACCCCAACGTCGAGTTTTGTAGGAACAGAAATGCCGACCGGGTTCATCAAATGGAAGAAGATGTTATACTCGAAGGAATCTCGTTCCTAGCTGTATCACCCGAACGGTAATATCTTGGTTTGTAGGATATCCATTAAGCGATAGATTCATCCTGGTATAAGGCACAGACGCAGCCATGCCACGGCGATGTGATGATGTGTGAAATGCTCTGTTGACACACCTTTGTCTCCTGGTACCCCAACGTCGAGTTTTATAGGAACAGAAATGCCGACTGTGTTCATCTCTGATAAGTCAATTATCTATCCAGATGGTAAAGGTGTTTCTTAACAAAATAATTCCAGGATGAAGGTCAAATGGTTCTTGGTGCCTTTCAATACACTTTAACTTATGACTGACTACTGCAATCACTGAATTATCCGAATCCTATAGAACACTTTTGGGATGTTTCGGAATCTGGGATTCGGTTACTACTTGATTCACCTCCGAATTTTACGTCATTAAAATTATGACACCTTCTTATCAATCATATCTTTAACATCTTATTTTTCTACAAGAATGAGAATCATCCACATTCGTTACTATCTCCAACGCACTCATGCTGCTAATTCCATTTTTGTTTCATATATTTTGTATATTAATATGCATTGTAGCAGTTGTTTATAAGCATTCTAAAATAGTTTCTTCAACGAATATGTGGCAATTAACTTCAATGACAGTATATCAAAGGTAATATACTGCCCAATTTGAAATGCCTATTTAATCTAAATATATCATGATTAATCCATTGATAATAGAAGAATAATAATATGTTATAAATTGAGTTTCGGTAATAAAATATCTTAGACTTTGAATTATTCCATTTGACATTCGAAGATCAATATCAATTACAACTTTATAATTATGGCACACTTCTACTTATCAAGATAATGCATAATCTTAGCGAGAATCATCGTAGAGATATCTTAAAGTAATTACTATGCTTTGTCAGTACACGTTTATCCTTGTCAAATATAATCAATAAATAATTTCGTATTTAAGATAGAAGTTTTGCTTCTGTTTAAGAACTAATTATCTTACAAGTTTCTTGATATGCAAATAGGAATTGCATGGACTAATTGGTGTTTGGTAATTTATATTTGAGGAAATGGTTGAATAAAATTTGCATTTAATTATATGAGAAATATAAAGATTAATACAAAACGTGTTATTATTTTTTCTTTAACTTATGTAAATTTTTTCAAAAGTTTTCAATAGTTTAAAATTCTAGAAGTACTGTTATCCCTCTTATGTATTTTCTATATCATTAAATTTGATGTACAATTACATTCAAATTATATTTTCATAACTTTTGTGTTTACTTTTGATATAATATTAACTATTTTACTTACCATGTCCAAATTAATTTCTTTTGAGGGAATGTGGATGTAAGTGAACTATTTCCTTTCTTTTTACAATAAGGAGTTTTGATTAAAAATACATTTTCCTTAACTAGTTGCGAAAATATTAACTACATCAAATAATAATTATAAAATAGTGAAATCGCTTTAACCTAAAATCTCGTGCTTAGAAATACAGAATTGCTCGCTCTTTCTTTCACCGTCGCTGAACTGGGTTCATGATTTATGACATCCTTCAGCAAGAGGTAGTCTATGACATGATCGAGCAGAAACAAAACTCCATTAAAAATTAATAATAATTGTGTGGTATATGCATGGATATTTTGCATATATTTTTTAAATGAAGAACGGCATAAATAGAAAAATTGAAAGAAAAATTAATATAATTATTGTAAATTGAATTTGTTAAGTCAGAATATTTATAGTTTAAACTAATCCTTTGAAATTTCACATTCTGTTCTCATAAGTAATGTATTCATATGTAATGTAAAATATAATTTATATTCTATTACGACAAACTATTTTTATCAAAGTTATAAAGAGTCTTGCTGCCCCAACAGGAAATCGGACCCTAGATCTCCGAACTGGTCAGCCGACGCTTTACCATTGAGCTACTAGGACGAAATCACAAGCTCTTGTCGTTGAAGTGGACTCTGCTTTTCCAACCCTCTAATGTCAGATTGGCGGGCAAATGACACTCTGATTGACCACCTCCTCCTATTCGTACATCAGGTTAGTCCCCTGCTACTACTTCTTTTACCCAGGTTCGCTTCCTGCGTGTTTGTTATCCTGTCAATTTGAAATCGACGCTCAATCTTCCAGGGTCCACTGTATCCGTACTAGTCGTACTAGGGTCACTTTTATACTTCTGGCATCTAGACTTGTCACATTTAGATTTGTCAAGTTCAAATATAATGTAAAACTGTCTGTTTAATCACAATATTTTCCATCAATCGTTATCTTTTTAGATTTAAATAAATGTTCGTTTAGCGGGATGGTAGACCTTGGGTGCATCCTGAGTGCAGGAGGTATCCTTTCCCGGCCGTGAAGCTAGCTACTCTAAACCCACTGTGTGAGTCGCACGGTCTGGGGCTTTCAGACTTCTGACATCATTTTCGTTTGGCGAGATGGTAGACCTTAGGTGCCTCCTGAGTTCGGGAGGTATCCTTTCCTGGTCATGCAGCTAGCTACTCTAAACCCACTATGCGAGTAGCACGGTTTGGGGTCTTCATATTTCCGACGTCTTTGAACTAACCAACAGGGTTGATTTGTTCGGGCGCCATTTCAATGAGTCTTGCTTCCCCAACCAGCAATCAAACCCTAGATCTTCGAACTTGCCAGACGAAGCTCTACAATGGGGACACTGGGACGGAATTCTTACCGTTGAGATAGACTCTGCAAAGTATTATCTTATTTTCATTTACTATTTATGTTTCGTTAGGTATATTCAGATTATTGTTGCGACGTGTTTTCTGATATCGTTTGTATACTCTTGCAATACAAGACTAAATCCAAATTTCTGAATAACTAATATGTTTACTTACATACACAGCGTAAGCAAGAACAATATAAACAAATACCATTGATAACTGTCTCACAAGATGACTAAACAACTGTCAGGGGCAGCGAAAGAGCCATTAAATGCTCCACTAATTTCGCAAAACAGCGGAAATTATTATCAAAACATTGTGGTATCTCACAATTCAATATAGTTCATACCACGTGACACGTTAACTACTCTCCAACTGAGCTGTATCTTCTTTTATATACTTTCCACAGATACTTCCAGAGTATTAATTATTTCGAGAAAGTTCTAGCACCTTCGAAAAGTTACCAAATTAGCTATAAATCGCCAAATCTAGCAAGCATCCCTTCAAAGTGCAAATATGGCGACCCTACATTCACGTAATGGGAATGGCTGCCTGTGAAGTTATTTTTCCCTACGGGAACTCAAAGAGCAGGCATCTAGTGAAGGCATTTGATATGCTCATAATATTATGAACAAAACAACTACTCTTACAAAAGAAATTGCGTTTCTAAAATGGTTCTTGAGGCATTTCTAAAGCACAACTATTGCATCAGATTTAATTTAACCATGTAATTTTCTTCTCTCTGGTATTTATGTATCACTTGTTGGATGTATATAGTTAAAAATAATTGGTTAATTTTGAGATTTCCTTCATCAATTTCTATCACGTTCACATTAATTTGCCGTGCCATACAATTCCACACAGACATATATACAGACATATGTACATACATACAACAGACATACATGCATACAAAGATACCACGCACATTCATACAGACAGACAGACTATATTTATCATTCTATATTTATCTTATTATATCACTTTATATTTAGTCAAAACGTGCTCAGGAGGTCGCGAAAATATTTCGTGAAAGCAACATTTTCTCTATATTATATCGAGAAAGCAAAAATATAGATCAACCACACCAACAAAATCAAGTCTTTAAATAACGTTTGAGTTTTAAATAACTTGTTTGCCCCCGAAACTGCTTGATACTGCTGCTAATTTGGTATGATATATTATTAACTAAGTTTTAATTTTCTAGTCGCGTTGCAATATTTTGAGCGATACAATTTAAGATAAACATTCTAGGTTGATGTTTTTAAGTCCTGGATTGGGCGGGATTGGATTTGTTTGGAGCTTTACTGTTTCTTAATATAAGATCTACAACTTTAATGCATATATTTGTTTTATGCATAAGATATATGCTTTAACCAGGGGCTACGGTTTTAAGAGAATTCGGGACCTCTATATGTGTAATCACATGCGCCGAAATCTGTACCTGGGATTAAAACTGGCAACAGAGTATATGAAAGGCATGGATTAAACTGTTTGGCCCAGGGGTTGTTCCTTTCGGGACATGACTGGCTTAATTGTTTTTATCTAGCTATGCGCATATGACGATATAGGAATAAAGAACCCGGGCATTTTGTTCTCCGGCTCTCAAGTTGGACCGAATTTTTTAACTGCGACTGTCATCTTACTACAACGACGTCACTAAATGCCCTTAGATTTTGCTGGATAATGTGCAAACAACACAATTTAAAATATTTGCATAGGTTGATTACACTAGAATATTACCACTTCAAAAATATCAAACTATTTTTAACTGTAATAATGTGCTTTGTCAACTTCTCTCAAAGTTTACTCTGGGCTGTGACATCACAAATGACCAATCTTAATTCTCATTACATCAAGCTGACAACTTTATCATTGATTGCCGGACTGAGGGCCCAACTTTATATAAAGGAACAATGGCTTAGCTCTGGTTGTAACCTTGGGACTTATTAAAAATGCCTAAAAGTTAGAATGTTTTTTGCGAATGTACGGGACATCGTCTCAGGTTTCTTTGGCTAGGAAGACTATTGTTTATTAAAAGATTGCGATTTACATTTTTAACACTTTGCAACATGGTTGAAAAGGGATTATAACTTTGTTCATTCAGTCTGTCTGTCCGTTCGCACGATAACTACAGTAAAAATGACATAATCAAAATGAAATTTCAGTATGTTGTTTAGACGGTCTGTGGAACATATGGTAATATAAATGAATAATATCACCCAATTAGTTTTGGATTGATTCCGGGTTGAAAAAATGAAACCAAATTGAACACTATGGGACCTAATTATTCCAAAAATTGTTAAGTGAATTTAAAATTCACAAATTACTTCGAAAGTTTTAGGAAATACTCAAATTATGCTATAAAAAATAAGAAAAAAATTCAGCAAAATATATTCTGTAGTTTTTTTAATTAAAATTAAAATAATAATTATATCCATATCATCTGAAGATATCAAGTGACCCATTTCAAAATAAAATATGACATCCATCTTGTGTCAAAATCGTGATTTTTAAAGTTCTTTTAAATTTATATTTAGTGTTGTATCCGTTCTATAACCGATTTATTTTTGTTAAATTTCTCTGCCTCTTTAATCTAAAACAACGCAATTACCATTTATTTGAGTTTAAATGATCACCAAACTTTGATTTGATTATTTCTACAAGGAAGCCTAATTTTTACTTATAGTAAACACATCAAGCTGTAATGTATAGTAAACACATCAAGCTGATTTTATATAGAGATGCATATGATTTTATAGCAGACTTTTTATGAGTTTTTAAGCATAGAGTTAAAGTACTTTTATCTCCATAGTTTTAGTTTTTAAGTAAAATAGTTTATTGTATTATTGTTATGAATGGAAGGAATGGCATAAAAGTGCATGAACGAAATATTTACTGTTTTTACGAGAGCCAGACGATATATATTTCAATAACATCATTTGAATAAAGTTAATTTTTATGGAGTTTTCAGTCTTCAAATATAATAAATTATTGTAGTATTGTGATAATTTAAAAATATTACCCCTGAATGTATCGCAATTTAGAGATGCTTAAATAAAATAGCATTGCAGTTTTAAAGTGTTTCATAATCGATGTTTTATACATAATTTATCTTTCTTGTCTAATTTCAAATTGAAAGAAAACCTTAATATTTTGCAATCAAACCATTTATCAGCATGACATAATTTTAAACTTTCTGTTAAAACACAAATCATCCCGTTAATAACATATATATTTATGCGTATTCCACAAACTTTTGATTAATTGAATGTCGCTCAGAGCGAACAATTCAAATTGATTAAACTTGTAGGAAGCGACTAAGATTTATTGCAAAGTTGAATTATCTAAATTACTTCCTTCCATTATTAATGTAAAGTATTTGTTCGTATATCGTTATTACTGGTAAATTGGATAAATTAATTAAGTTTCGCAATTGCTCTTTGGGAACACAATTAAAATATGTTTCAGATTCGTGTGTGAAATTTCATTGTATTAAACACAAATTGCTAATTAAAAAAATTGTTTAATAATATGCAAGTTAACACTATCCATAAAATAGCTTCGGATATTTTATTGCTCTTCAGCATGGAGAATTGGATAAGGGAAATGTAAGTAAGGGCAATTTCTTTGTGCATAGTTTTACAAACAGTATATTGACAGCTAGAAGTTATCAACGAAAACAGCATTAAGAGCAGCAACACAAACAAGAAGCCATTATTAAAAACAACCGCAACTTTAACTGCACCGTAACGAGCATATAACGCTTTGTTCAAGTTAGTGTCTAATTAGAATTGCCTCAAATATGGGACTTCACAGTCACTGGTTCTTTTCTTTTAGTAAGTAGTGCAACTATTCCACGAGTATCTGTGCAATGCGTATTTCCAGAATGTATATGTAAATACACCAGACACATTTTATAGACATGCATTATACAGAAACACAAGATTTGTAGGGGAGACAGGGTTAAGACGACGATGTTAACGAATTTGATTTTTTTTTAATTCGTAAAACTTATAATACATATTTTTTGCAACATAAATAAGTTATTCATACGTTCCATTATTAATAAAAAAAATTATAATGGATAATCTCCCAAATTAAACTATGCAAAAACATGTTTTAACATATTGTCATAAAAAATCATCTTTCCCCAATGCAGGGACAAGATGACTTTCAATATGGGGCAAGATGACAACTAGCAAATTTTGACCTAACAAGACTTTTGAGGTATTTAAAGAACGTGCCAAACACAAATAGAGTTTAAAGGTGTACAGTCATTAATGAATTAGGTTATTTAAAAAAGTCACAGATGAATTTATTTCCTTTATATCCAGTACATATTTCATGCCACCAAGCTATGAATTAAGAGCAAGCACAGTATCCAGTCTTCGTCGGGTGGATCAATATAAAGTTCATCACAAGCTGGGCAGTTAATATCCTTGCTCTTTTGATCTGAACTAACCTCGAAACGCAGTTGTTTAGTAATTGTCTTCTTATTTCTCTGTGTTTTCTTCTTTCCATTTCATCCTGTGAATTTTGTTTCTCAAGCAAGAAATTTCTTATTCGTTAACTTGTTAAAACACTAGTTGATATTTTTCTTCTCATTTTGTTGATCCTTTAACTTATGGTAAGGATTTAAAGTTAAATATTGATGGAAGAAGGGAGCATCTTGATCCCGGAATTTGTTCACAGTTTGAATTATATACACTATCAGTATCACTATCATTAGCACCTAAAAAAATAAGTGTGCTTTCCTTTGTGGAAGATGCCGAACTTCGTCATCTTGCCCCCGCCAACTTGCCCCGAATGACTAAAAGAAACAACATGACTGGTATGCAGTAAACTATGCATCGGATTAAAACTATGATAGATTAGCTGAGTATTTAATACTATAAAGTGTAACTATAAATTATATCAGAATTTTATGACTTACCTTTAAGTAGCCCAAGCTTATTTAGTACAAGTTGAAAATACTTTCACGGCCCTTAATAAAGTTTGACTAAGAATATAAATTGTACGTGCAGCAAGAATGGGGCTTTCGGCATGCGTTTAGTTGCCTTGATACAGGGGACTGTACCTATGCTCGTCAAATCTGCCACCTAAGAATAAAGTCTTTAAAACTGTTATTCGTCATCTTGGCTTGCTCGTCATCTTGCCCCGGTCTCCCCTATTTGTGGAAAATATATTAGTTTTGTTTTACAAATCCGTATTATTTTACAGATACGTTAAAAATTTGAACTGAGATTTCTATGATGATCTACTTCTTTAATGGCAACAATTTTTTAAAGAGCATTCCGGAACTCTATGAGCATATGCAGCCATTAGTGCCTTAATCCGAATCTGGGACTAAAACTGGACTCTTGAGTAAATAACAAGAAAGATCAATTATGCATAAATCATCGATTATAAAGCACTTTCCAACTTCAATGCAATTTTATTTAAACATCTCTAAAATGTGATACATTCCTCGATGCTATTTTTAAAATTATCACAATACTACATTAGTGTATTATATTTGAAATTGTAAAACGTCATCGAAAAAAAATGAACTTCATTCAAATGACGGCATTGAAATATAAATTGCCTAGTTTAAACATCTCTAAAGTGCGATACATTCACCGATAATGTCTTTAAATTTATCATAATACTACAATAATTTATTACATTTGAAAACTTCTTCGAAAAAGATTATCATTATTGAAATGACATCATCGAAATATAAATCGGTTATCTCTCTATATAAAAGCAGAATTTCATCCATAACCTTAATTCCATTCCTTTCATTCATCACAATAATACAATAATTCATTTTATTTAAAAACATAAAACCACGGGGATACAAGTAATTTAATTCTATGCTTAAAACTTCATCGAAAAAATGATCTGCTTCTCTATGTAAAATCAATTAATGTTTCATTCATATCAGCTATATTGCAGACTTTATGAGCTCAATAATTTTGCGTTAAAGAAATACAGCAATTCTTATACAACTCATTCTACATCATTTGGTGTTCATTTTCTCCATAAGTAAAAATTAGGCTTCGTTGTAGATATAATCAAAATTTGTAAATTTGTACAATAAATAATTTAACCTTAAATCTATTGTAATTGCGATGTTTCAGGATGTAGATGCAGTGAATTTAAGCAAAAATAAAGTGGTTTTAGGGCCGATACAACACTAAATATGAATTTAAAAGAAATTTAAAAATCACGATTTTGATACAAGATTAATGTCATATTTTAAATGGGTCACGTGATCTCTCCATATGAAGGCTGTAATTATTATTTTAATTTTTATTTAAAAACTACTGAATATATTTTCCTGATTTTTTTATATATTTTATGACATAATTTGAATATATCCTTAAACTTTCGAAGCAATTTGTGATAAATTTGTGAGTTTGTTTTAAATCCGCTTAAAACATGTTTGAAAAATTAGGTCCCCTGGGTTCAATATATTTCATGTCTTCAACCCGGGTTCCATCCAAAACTAATTGGGTGATACCATTCATTTATATTTCCATAGGTCCCACAGACTGTCTGAACAACATACCAAAATTTCATTTTGATAAAGTCATTTTTACGGCAGTTATCGTGCTAACGGGCAGACAGATAGACAGACAGGCGCACAGAATTAACAAAGTCATAAACACTTTCCAACTATGTTATAAAATGTTAAAAAAAATGGGAGATTAAACCGTTTGGCCGAAGTTGAACCTTGGTACTTATGAAAATTATCTATAAGGTAAAATGCCTCATTGCGAATGTACGAAATATCATCATAGGTTTATTTGCCTATTAAGAATTTTGTTTTGGAAATACTAATAATATTTGCAGGACTAACTTAAATACTCTGCGGATAATGTACTCAGTTTCGACTTATATACTCAGTTTCGACTTGTATTTCTATTATGCTTACAATGCAAACTGATTGATCATTTGACGCACATTATACATACATAGTGCATCCATTATACATACATTGTGCGTCCATTATACGTACATTGTTGTGCATGCACACATTATACAATTGGGTGAATGTTTACAGTATTTCTTATACCTCTATAATGTCAAGTTAGGTTTGTTTCAAGTATGATGCTACGCATTCACTGGGTCTGCAACTATTCCGGTAGTATTGTCAGTTATGCAACTATTCCACGATTCCCAACCACTAACTCCCATCATTTAAATTATATGTAAAATGTATCTGTAAATACACCAGACCCATTTTATAGACTTATATTATACAGAAACATCATCTTTGCACTTGTTGAAAATGCAGATTATTAGTTTTGTTTTTTAAAGTCTTGTTATGTTACAGATGCGGCAAAATAGAATATGCTTGATTTTAATGAAAGATATTTTTCGTAATATATTACACATTTTCATTAATATATTACTCATTTTCATTAATATATTATTCATTTTCATTAATATATTACTTATTTTCATATATATTCTTAAATTTCACATTATGTGTGCTAATTCGTAAACATTAACTACTATATAACAGGAAAGCACCATAAACGTTTTAGCATTTAATTACTAAGTTACTAATTTGTTTTATATTTATGGGACGCACATCAAAAGTACACATTAAAGTTACGCACATTATGCCACACAGCATCTTAATGTTCCATACATTTCACATAAGCATAAACATAAAATATTTTAAAATACTTTTTCATAAGACGACTGATATCGGATAAAGGAATCACGATCCAAATTCTTTCATCGTATGTTTACCTTCATGGTAAGTTAAGATTATATCAGATAATTCAGGTACTTTATTATAAACGGCTTACTTATCGTCATGATTTCATGGTCTTTACACGTGTAATTGCCAACACCAAGTCATGGAGCATAGTAGGAGGCGTAATGGCTGCATTATCACTTAGATCTGATGATAAGAATATCTAGCTTGTTCTATTGACCGTTGAGGAAAAACGGCAGTTTCATTTGCAAGTAAAATATGTAGTTTCCATAACATGGACAGTATATAGGATCTTCTGATTACAGATCCATTGCGCCATGACTACATTTAAAGAAATATTTACTTGTCACACAGTACATTCTTTATGCCAGGGGGAAAATTGTAATCAAGTCAAAAAAGTGATCACCAGTTTGAGTGAATTTATATGGCAGAATTTTACTGAAAATATAAAATATATACAAATGAAAGAAAATATATATGAAATATATATGCTGAAATAAATATATATACAGTGGGGCGCCATCTATATGTCTTTCAAGAGACTTGAAGACATACAAAAAGTGTTTGTATGTATCTTGAAGGCGTACAAACGAAAAGACGTTTCATTGAAAATTAAGTTCAACATGCAATACTAGATGGCAGCCCTTAGATTTAATAAAACAATAATGATGTTAAGAACTTTTTAAAAAATCCGTTTAAAGTCCTATCTGATTTTTAAATTGAAATTTAAAATAGTTTTAATATGCATTTACATTTTGAAGTCAATCTTTAAATTACGAAGATTATTATTTTTAAATTGCTAAGAATATGAAACATATAAGAATGTTCTACCTATATTTAAATTGCAAATATTGAATAAATAAATGTATACCTAATTTAATTATCAGGTTATTGTTAACAAAATACTATTATTACTACTACTAATAATAATAAGGGCTAAGATAATAATGAAAATATTTTAAAGTGACTTGAAAATGTATTTTATCGTGGTTTACCGTGGTGATTGTTTCTGAATTTGAAGCAGATCATTGTGAATAGAATAAAGTTTTTGAAAAAGTTATCTTCAGTTGAGTGACACGAAAAAATTTATAATTGTTTTAGGGCTATTCAGGACTTTTATAAATAACTAAGGGACAATTTATTTACTTCCAATTTTAATACTATTGCTCAGATGTTCAGAAAATTTAGCTTCTATTAATTATAAAACTTAACATTATTTCTAAGTAATTATTTTTTAATCATAATTTACGTATTCTTCAAAAGTGATGTCAAGTCCCAATAATTTCCAGTCTCCTTCATCAATAATTGCAATTTTCTCCCTATTACTTTCAATATCGGCGTTTACATATTTTACTGAGTTATAAATTCTTCTTTTGATTGATCATTTTATTACTTCAGATTTTATCCCTTGTCGGCGATAATGTATCCATCGCCGCACGGATTCTTAACTTTCTTGAAACTCTTCCTGCTGCAATATTTTGAAAAGCAAATTGAAATATTTTCAATTATATTAATTTAAATTCTTGATTATTAACAGATCTAGAAGATGTTTTCTACTTGTACAATTGGGCTAAAAGAAAATTACTGTGACATTTTTTAAACATTCCGTCTTTTGGGGAGGAGTGTTGCATTGGTCCATGGACAGCTAAATGTTACGGATTTGCGATTTCATCACCAAGTCCATTTCCTTTTCCCAATCTGTGAAAATGATAGCTGGCATCCATGCTTTTCTATTTACCATATACGTTAAGAGTAAAAATTCAGTCGACCTTTGATTTTTTCCCCTCCATTATACTGTTTACCCTATAAATACAAGCGTTTGTGCAGGAATGAGATTATAGAATAATACGATTTCACCAGCGTTGAAAATGTCTTTTAATTGATAATTGACGATTTTTCTCAATATGTTCAAAAACAATTTTTCAGATTATGATGGAGCATCTTTCTTGCTTATCTCTTTACAGAATTCATCGACTATCACTTTACAGGAAATTTTATATCATAAATAAAATTTATGGGTTTATTCTGCTAAAAAGATAGTGTCCTCCACTGGTACGCCGCAAAGACCCCAGGCCTCTCTCCGCAGTAGAAGATCCCTCCAAACGGTGATGGCGCGACTTAGAAGCGAACACCTCCGTAGTATAAAATTCATAAAGTGGGAGAAATATTTTTCTGCTTGAGCTTGAACCCTTCCTGCTTCTCCTGCTCACCTCCTAGAAGGTATGTGCGTCTCCTTGAGACAGCTGTCGGTTGAGCAGGAATTTGTCTGTGATTCTCTTTTGCGACAGGGTCTTTTGGACTTGGTGTAGGTTTTCCTACACCAATGGGATTGGAAACAACAGCAACAACAAAGATAGTGTCCTTCACCTCTGGCTTTAATGCATTCTTATCTAGCTTTATCCTTCAGGGTAGGTCCACTTATCGCAATGCTAAAAATGGGTATTCAAAAAAGAGTAGAATGTACTCATTTTAAAACACTTTGCATGCTTATAATAGCTCCGAGTAACCAAGTTTCAGTTTAGAAAAACGCATGTACTCATTTTTGAGTATATCAAAGAATTAAATTTTAAGCATATTTAGGTTTAAATTTTAAATACTATGTACTCATTTATGAGTATGGGAGAATCAATTTTAAGCATAATTGTAAGTACTATGTACTCATTTATGAATATATGGGGGAATCACTTTTCAGCAGAATTGTAAATACTATGTACTCATTTTTGAGTATATGAGAGATTTCAATTATATTTTTAAACTGTAAATAAATGACGGATGACAAACAGCGCATATGCATAAGATAAGCAATGCTTACTACGTGTCCGTATTCTACTGCCACATTAGAGAACAATCACACTGCCGCATAGCACCGCAGACAAAATATATACATCCGACATCGTAATTCTTTTGATATAAGTAGTTCTTTAATTTCGATGTTATAAATTTTATTCTTCGAGATAATTGCAGAAAAATTTTCAGAATTATAATTGCACATTTATTACACGATTTTTAATGAAATAAAAATAAATAATACGTGTATTTAATGAAGTACTCATTTCCAAATAAGTGCGGTTACTTATATTTCAGTATGCCACCTACTCGTTTATGGTGCCTTTGTACTCAAATGAAAACGAGTACGTTGAAGATTTCGCTTTTAAGCACCTTATTTTGTACAGGGTGGGATATATTATGCACGGCATCGAGTAAAATGCGGTAAAATGGCTCCAATTTCCCAAAATG
This sequence comes from Amaurobius ferox, assembly GCA_951213105.1. Lineage (NCBI taxonomy): Eukaryota > Metazoa > Arthropoda > Arachnida > Araneae > Amaurobiidae > Amaurobius > Amaurobius ferox. The sequence goes on from OX578143.1 coordinate 32,042,309, forward strand.
TTCCTGTCTGCATATACAACATTTTAGAAGCGGACGTACCACAATCTGAAGCAATTCTTGAATTTTTATTTTCACACACGATTATTTTCAATGGGGACACTAGGATATTTAACCTTTGTGCCAATTTCACTTTTTTAAACATAGTGTTCTCGCCAACCTTTTATCAAAATTTCTACTTTAATCTTCAAAGATAATATATTTTGTTTTCTCGACGACATTCTTAAGTCCATATTACTTAAGAAAGTAATAAGATCCAACACACTGCCAGACAGGGGGCCAACGACCGTACCGTGCTGAAAACACCGGTTCTCGTTAGATCACCGAAGTCAGGCAGCATCGGGCGCGGTTAGTACTTGGGTGGGTGACCACCTGGGAACACCGCGTGTTGTTGGCTCTTTTCGGGCGCGGCAGCCCAGTGGTTAGCGCGCGATTCTCGCCGCTGCCAGAACTGCCGCCGTGTTCATGCGGAGTACGATCACGTTAAACATGTGGGTCCGTAAGTCCTTCCGAGAGGTTGGTGGTAGGGGAAGGAGGGTACGGTCCCTGTGGATGCCTCCCCCACTGGGTTCCGGTCCAAATTGGGTGGCACTTCCCGGCCGTCCAAACAGTTACCTTACACCTTTCTGGTAGGTCGGACGGTCTGGGTCTTAATAACAACAACACTGCCAGACAGGCAGAACTGGCCTGTCAATACGGAAACGGCCATGTCCTGTAATTTGTCAGCGAAATTGTCCAATTCTTTATTAGTCAACATGTCCAATTCGAAGAGGTGAGTTGGTCCCTCTATTTATATCCAGGGTAAATAGGTGTTCCCCTGCTTATTGCAGAGTTCTGTGAATGAACTCGGTACAACACATATGCATCTTCTTTTCATATTTACTAGAAGATGTGTCCGGTGCTTACCTTGCGTTAAAAGCGGAGTAGTTACATTGCAGAGCCCACTTCGGCAATAAGATATTGCAATTTCGTCCCAATAGCTCAACAGTAGAGCGTCGGCTGGCCCGTTCGGAGATCTAGGGTTCGATTCTCTGTTGGGACATCAAGGGTATTTACAATGACGCCCGAACAAATGCACCTTGTAGGTTAGTGCAAAGATGTCGGAGGTCTGAAGATGACCCTAGTACGAATAGTACGGATTCAGTGAACTCTGTAAGATTGAGCGCCGATTTCAAAATTAAGAGGATGACGACCATGAAGGATACTAACCTGGGTAAAAATAGTAGTATCAGCAGGATAACCTGAGGTAAAAAATAGCAGGCGATGGTTAGTCAGAATGTCATTTGCCCGTCAGTCTGGCATTAGAGGGTGGAGAATGCTGAGTCCACTTCGACAATAAGGGCTTGCAATTCCATCCCATTAGGTAGAGCGCCGGCTGGACAGTTCGGAGATCCAGGGTTCGACTCCTGGTTGGGGCATAAGTTCCTTTACAACATGAACAAACAAAATAAGTAATTTTTAATCGCAAAAGTAACAGTGAAAATCGCATGAAATCCGAGTACATCGGTTCAAAAGCAGTGACAAGACCCTCTCCCCAAATCACAAAATATAACCCGTCACTTTCGGAGACAATGTCAAAATCTACTGACGGAAGAAATTTTAATCTTTATTTCAACAATCTTACGTTACCCAGGCTCCACAATTACTCACAACAGTGTTACCTCCATTAATAAGCGCCCACTACTAAGAAATAAAATAAGTGTCTGCTACTTAAATAATACCGAAACAGATAACACTATACCAAATTACCTGTTTTGAACTCAAATAACTCTCACGATAAAAATAAAATCTCTATGTCACAAAATGATAATCACAACTGACCGTATATTTAGCACATCACCCGTAAAAATGAGAAAGAAATGACTGCACATATCCTGCTTATGCGTGAGTATATGCGTGGCTTCAGTATGTCGATTCTGTGTAAAGCCGCGTTTTATACTTGAATAAATAATTGGCTAAAAAGTAGAACCTTCGTTAAAGTACATAATTAATAATTAGCGTTATCAAATATATAATTGACCTCATTTGGTACATATTTATATATATTTAATAATACATTAAATACACCCCAGAATAAGAATCCATACGTCTGATTTTAATAACGACAAAGTTTCCTCATTCCTCAGAATTATCTGTGGGTAAATTAAAAAGAAGATACTTCATAAGTTCCTTTGTTACAGAATGAAGTTGGATAACAGAAATTTTAATTAACTTCGTTAGTGGTATTTTCCAAATAGAATATACTTTCTTAAAGATCGCTAATTGTCTTTTAAGCAATTCATATCGTATTTGCTCGCAATCCCACAATTCTTTCACTTTTTCTTTACCCCATTAAAATGCTTGAAGATTGCTGCGAATTTAATTAATAAGTTTGAGTACTTTTCGAAAGTGAGGACTGGGATTATTTCTGTACACGAAATGTCAGAATAGAGTGTTGTGTTTCACACGTCTTTCTCATACAGTTATATTTCACTAACAGATAGGCCCGTCGTTGCTCGTAATTAAAAATATGTGTAAATTATAATATATCGTTTTAAAAAAATATAATAAAAAAACCTGATGTGAGCAGCACATGACTTTCCTTATATAATGCAATGGATTTACTACTTTTACAGAAAAAAAATAGATTATTTTTATAGTAGTTATTTAAATTATTTCTAAGATTAAACTTTCGTCAATGAGTTGTCATTTTCCATATCGTCATCATCAATGAGTCGTCATTGATTTAGCGTAATTTTTATCCACTTGGCGAATTTTTCGTTAATTTAGCAACATTTAAAAGGTCGCCAAGTTGGCGACATTCCACCAAATTCGTCGCTAAAATCTCGTCAAGCGTTATGGACGAAGAAATAAGTTATTCTTACAGAAGATAAATAACTGTTGGCGTTCAAATACAAAAGTAATACTCAAAGTATCTTTGTTCATGAATGGAACGAGCTAGATCCACGAGAATGATGTCACCCAATTTATCGCATGGTATTACATATGAAAAGTGAACATGTTTCTCAAAACGAAATATTTTATTTTTATTTTATATGACTTTTTGATAATTTTTTTTGAAAAATGTGTGTGATAAGGCTTTCACACCTCTGTGTTAAAATTGTATATTAAAGTATTGTTTTATTTCTGTGTGATTGAAAGTGTCAATTTCGAAATATAAATGTCTTTTCTACATGTTTTCAATTACATTGACTTTTAAGGGAAGTGAACTCTAAAATCGCAAAAGTGTTTATGTTCCAGAAAAATAGTAATAGTTTTGTATTTTCGCTTCTCAGTCGCTAGTTGGGAACTTGCAGGTTTTGCGCACGCGCGGGTTTGAAAAAGGATTTTGGAAGCAGTGTGGAAGGAGTCGTGGAAAAATGTAGACGTGTGTGTTTGATTCGCGTATGATCGCGAATTTTAAGAAAAGGTGGATTAATTTTGAAAGTGGAAGGATGTGATTAAAATATGTAACATAGTTCGACAAGTTGTGCGTAGAGTCGTTTGGCTCGGTTCAGAGATGAGTCACTCGTGTTTTTAAATGAATCAGCCTGGTAGTAATGGAATAATGAGTCTTGTGAAAAGAGAAAATGGTTCTTTCACTGGTCGGCTTGAATCGCTAATAGGGCTAGAGGGAAAGCTCATTTTACAGCGATTTGTATTTGCCTGACTCCTCCTTGTGTCCTAAGGTACGAATCAACCAATCTCCGTAACCAACCAAGATGTCGAATTCCGCCAGCATGATGTTGTGTAGTCAAGTTTCCCGACCATTATGGATTTTGTTCTGCGCAAGAATCTCGATGAGTTTATGCCGAGAGTCCATCCTGATATCCTTTCCCATGGTACAGAATTGTAAATGTTATATTTAAAAGAGACGAGGTAAAGTTTTATATATATTTAGTCTTCCACCTAACGAATAGAGTGTTAATTGTCAAATCCTCGTGAGCATCGAATCATTGATGATGTTATATGAAAATGTCGTATATGTTCAAAGTATACAAATGTGATATATAAATGTCAAGTATAATATGAGGAATATTGTGTTTATTTTATGTATCAGAAAATATGTGTATTCTCTTGGTTCCTCTTCCTCCAGGGGTGTTCTTAATGGTCACCCTACCGAGTGTAACTCTGAGTTATTGCGAGAAATGCTTGTACTCCACTGTTTTCGATCAACTGCCTTGTTATTTCATGTTTAATAAATGTGTTTGATTTCAAAACTTTGTCTTCTCTGTCGAGTATACCAAAACGTTCGCGACATGTGCAATATCTCGAGAACGGTTCATGTGAGTGTTGTAAAATTTATGTCAATCGTTTTCTAATGAAAAATTATATAAGAAATGTCTATTTGTGCAACTTTATTAGCGGTTTTGATTTTTTGATTTTTTCAAAATTTCACTGGAAAATTTAAGGGGAGTTTGAACATTCGATTGCGTATAAAAAGAATAGGCTTCCAGTGTTTACGGATTGTGAATTTTGTACCAAATTTCGTTCGAATCGGTCCATTTGTTCGTTAGTTATCGTCCCCACAGACTCACTGACACACACACACACACACACACACACACACACACACATACTTTCAAGCACACACACACATACTTTCACACACACACACACACACACACACACACACACACACTTTCACACACACACACACACACACACACACACACACACAGAGGCATCCCTTCAAAAATGTTCGATTCGTGATCAGGGATGCTTGAAACGTGCTCTCCCGTCGAAAACTCGAATTCGAATTTTCGACCCCGTCACAATACTTTCCTTATACATTATGTATATAAGGAAAGTAATAAATTATTCTTCTGAAATGAATTGTAAGAATACCGGTTTACACTTTGCAAAGTTATCTTAAGGAGGAATTTTTAAGTATGTTAAACGTACCCCGGAATAAATACGCTAAAATGGCAGAAGATATCAGCAATCGATATAACACAACGAAGAATATATGAATTAGGAAAATATTTACCAAACTAAAACAGATGACTTCAGAAAATATCATTAATTCCCGTTTTCTCATATCACAAGACCTTAATGGATCCTAGTCGAGAATGTAATACATATAAAATTTATTATTTATAAAATGTATAAAATATGCATTTTATATGTGCATTACAACATTTTATATGTTCCATTTCTACACATAAAGTGTAATACTTTCACTAAATTTATTTTTCTATCCATTTCTCTCTTACTTAAATCTATAAATTTTAAATTTAATGGAAACCGTCTGTAGAATAAACACATGTGGTTTCATCAAATTGTCGTCATTTGCATTGATTTAGCGTCAATTTTATCAATTTGGCCCCATTTTCGTCAATTTAGCAGCATTTAAAAACACGCGTCAAGTTGGCGATATGCCGCAAAAATTCATCGTTAGAATTTCGCCATCATGGAGAAATATATTATTCTTATAGTAGACTCTTATACTTTTTTAAATAAGATTAAAACATCAGTCAATCATCATTAAATTAATCAATCATCATTATTCAATCAGTCAATCTGAAACTGGTGCAGAACTTAACTAAGAAATAATTTTCAGACTTATAGTTAAATGAACACTAAAACTTGTGAAAAAAACTGATGTGGGCAGCACATGACTTTCCCTAGATAATGCAATGAAATTATTTCTTTCATAGTGAAAATATGATATCTTGGCGCAATGCTTAGGTACCATTATGATACTATTGGTTCGTACATGTGGCGCTTTTTCGGGTGATAGCATTTAAAATAGTTTCAAAGTTCACAATTAATTTACAATTTGTGCAAAGCTAAATTGATTATTATTATTATTGATGACAGCCATAATAAACAATATAGTACAAATATTAAAATATGTTTATAATTAATTCATTAACTTGCCTCAGTTTCCTTAATTTAACAACATTTTTAGAATTTTGATGATATTTACGTCAACTCGATAATATTATGAAAAAATAATTCACCAAATTAGCGAGATTTTGTGAGATCATTAGCCAAGTTTGCCAGATGTCAAATGTATCGTCAAACGTTACAGATAGACGGATATAAAACCTTTTCTTACAAATAAATGATTATTGCGAATTGCTGGGCGTCCAAATATAAAATTATTATACAACATATTTTATCTTATAAATAGAACAAACTAGATCCACAAGAATGTCATTTACATATTTTACCCATAACATTGCATTGAAAATTGAACATATTTCACAAACATTTTTTAATTTTATGTAATTTTCTTGATAAATTTATTTTAAAAAAACGCTCAAAGTCTCGCTAAGGATTCATTCTAGTCTTTTTAAGTTCATGGCATTCGGTTTATAATAAAAAATTACATAAGATATCATCATTTACGTAACATTATTGAAGGGTCCGATATTTTAACGATATTTTAAAAATTTAATTCGAAAATGTAAGGATTCTTACGACCATTTGATTGCGTTTAAAATATGTGAGAATCATGTGTTTATCTATTTTTATATGTGTACCAAATATCGTTCTAAACTCACTATTCGTTCGTGAGATATCCATGACCTCTCTCATACACACCACATCAAAAACCTTCGATTCGAGTTAAGGTGTACTTGAACATTGCTCTTTGTGACGAATTTGAATATTTCATATTTTCTCTATACATTATATTTTTCCATACATTATATTATGTAGGTAATGAATAAATTAGCTAAGGATTTTAAATCAGCGACCAACAAGGTTCGCTTGATTATATTGGCCGTGCATTCTAAGTATAGACAACGCAAAGGCGCCGAATAGGATCGAAAATTTGATTCTCTCCTCTGGCGACGGAAATCAGTAGACATATATAATATTTTACGTCTATAAGGAAACCACCGGAGGGTGGTTAAAATATCGTTCCAGACACTTCAGAAACTCCCGTTGAAATCCTAAAAGTATTATGGGGGCACTCCTCCAGCGATTTGCATAAAGTCTCCAGATCAAGTGATTAGCACAAAACTATCCACATATTCTTGATCTCCAGAGACTCTCTAATCTATATGTGACGCATGCGCAACGCCTATGCACTGGCTCATAAAAGCCATCCCCAGAGCATTCTCATCAGCGGTACAGACATTTTGTGTTCGGAAGACTCCGTTCACGCGCGTTATGAAGTAGCGCCATGCTACGTAGGTAAATTCATGTAAATATCTTACGTTATGATCCTGTAAATAAACTTCTATTTTTATGATGGCCTCTAATTAAGATACAACATCGCACCCTTCGCCGTAAGATGAATGCCTCAATACTATTGTGTACGGAATAGAACATAACGGAGTCAGATTTCTGTTTTATCGCACTGGAGCCGGCAGAAAGCGCGGGGTTACTTAAAAAGTGTTTAAAACCATAGTGAGGCTCATCGGTAGACGAAACGGCTGGACATCTCACTACATATAGTATCGACCACGGAACAGAACTTAACTGGATCAATTAAAACGATTATTAAAACGATTATTATTTTCAACACTAAGTGCTATGCATTGTTAAATAAAAGTATTAAAACAACCTTGTAATATATTTTATTAAGATTCGTAGTTGTGAGACCAGATATATGCCATAAATTTGAATATTAAGATAATAGTGTAAATCGAGTGGTAAAGAATAGGCCCGACGTAACGGCGCCGAAATTGACACTAAATTGGATAGTGGTTTATGACCAACAAACACAAAGTAAAACCGAGACTCAATCTGAAGTGTGGGGGAGGGGAGTCAGTGCCCAAGCAGGGACCAGCCTCTGAACCAAAATTTATTTATTGGGGGAAAAGCTAGCTATGCCAATCCAGTTATTCGGGTCAAGAAAAAAGGGCATGCTTTCTCAAAGCCATGTTAAAGAAGACACTTAAAAATTAAGGTATACTTGCTGGGTAGTCGCTTGAAAAACACAGGACCAATTAGAGATCTAAAGATAAGATATCGAAAGTTCAAGAGGAAATGGAATATGTGTTAAAAAGTTCGACTTGTGTCTGAGTCAGAGTACCAGGCCACATCGGTGCAGCACTTGTATCCACGCGTCTCATGCATTATATGGTATGTACTAATGTCTATACGATCATACGACAAGCATTTGCATAATTTAATTTCGGTTTAATAAGGTTAGTCATCACCTGGTCTCTCGATATATTAAAACTCTGGCCTCAAATAGTAAATCTAGTCTCGAAATAATAAAACTCTTGTCTCAAACAGTAACTCCTGTGTTTTCCCGAAATAATAAAACTATGGTCTCACATTGTTAAAATTAATGGAAAGATATAGTAGATAATATGATAATGTTCTGTAAATAATAATTTGTGTTATCAGTATAATTAAAATATACAATCGTCTTTAATATTTCTAAAGTCTCTATAATAACCAGACTACATTTATTTTCTTTCGCAATAAAGGTAAGTAGTAGTGTCTTACTGAAGAAGAAATTGAAGTGTTATTGCAATCACAACGCAGCTTAATGAGTTAGCATGTTAAATAAAATATTTAAAAACTAGTACTTGAGAAATAACATTAATTATCTCCAATTCCAGGAAGTATAAATAATTCAGCACTGTATTAGTTTCTCTGTCTTGGAAAGGATTATATTATACTCAAGCCTTTCAAAGATATATTTTACGTAATATACATATTATGCATGTATATATTATTACATAATAATTATGCAATTATATTTTAAGTACTAAGTGACATTTAAAACATACATCATTACTATTTAGAAATGAAAAAGCTCACTTGGCGTAATATATTAGTGGAAAGGTAGTAATTATAAGTAAGTATAATTTCGTAGATGCAAATAAGTGCAAAATATTTAAGGGTATTATATACAAGAAGAAGATTTATTGCGTGAAAATGATAACTGCTCGATTGCGTTTTCAACCTTTCCCAGATCGATTTCAATATTTATTACTTTCCTTATATACAATAATGTATAAGGAAAGTATTGTGACGGTGTCGAAAATTCGAATTCGAGTTTTCTACAGGTATGCACGTTTCAAGTATCCCTGATCACGAATCAAACATTTTTGAGGTGATGTCTGTATGTGTGTCTGTATGTGTGTGTGTGTGAAAATATGTGTGTCTGTGTATGTATGTGTGTGTGTGTCAGTGAGCCTTTGGAGACGATATCTCACAAACAAATGGAGCGATTCGAATGAAATTTGGTATAAAAATAACAATCTGTGAATACTGGAAGACCATTGTTTATAAACGTAATCGAATGTTCAGAGCCCCCCTAAATTTTTGAGTGAAATTTGAAAAAATCATCAAAAAATCTAAACCTTTCATAAAGTTACACAAATAGACATTTCTTATGTAATTTTTCCTTGGAAAACGATTGACATAAATTTTAGACCGCTAGCATGAACCGTTCTCGAGATATTGCACATTTTTCAAATAAATTTATAAAAAAATCCCATAAATTAAAAAAGAATATTAACTGTTGAGAAACATGTTCACTTTTCACATGTAATATCACACCATACATTTAGTGACATCATTCTCGTGGATCTAAGTCGTTCCATTCATGAGAACGGATACTTTGAGTGATACTTTTGCATTTGAACGCCAGTAGTCATTTATTTGCTGTAAGAATAACTTATTTCTCCGCCCATAAGGTTTGGTGAGATTTTGGCGATGAAGTTATTGGGATGTCGCCAACTTGGCGACTTTTTTAAATGTTACTAAATTAACGAAAATCTCGCCAAATTGATAAAAATGACGCTAAATCAATGAAAATAACGACTAATTGTCCTAAATTCAGTATCTTGGAAAGAATATAAGCATGTACTATAAGAAAAATATATTTCTTTTACTGTAAAAGTAGTAAATTCTTTGCATTATAAAAGGAAAGTCATGTGTTGGCCACATCATATTTTTCTTTAACTTTGTTTATTTTATAACTATTTTATTGCATTTTATTTTCACTACTTGTTTGTAATCTATCTATTGAATCATAAAACTACCATATATAGTTATAATTAGTAGTTGTTATTAAGGTTAGCTTGAAAATTTAACACAAATTTGATAAAATCCACCCTCACACTTCCGAATGTGTTTATAGTCAAAACAATTTTAAATCAAAATTTGTTTCTTTGGTGATTTATGATATTTAACAACGTGTGTGTACTATATATAAACATCAATTTTGTGCGTTTTTAAATATTTTTAAAAATTAAAACTTGTGTTTATTGTGATTAAAACACTCTATGGTTTAACGTTGGTAATTTGTGTACATTTCTGCTGGTAAAAAAAGTATATTTTCAATATAATATTTTCTTACAATTTTAAAATGTATGAATTTGCGTTGGATTAAAATAAGAAGAAAACTCTGATGAAAATATGCTGAAGTTTTGCTAGTAAAAATATATTCAAAGGCTTAGGATTAAGGGATAATAAATAAGGTATTACAATGTGTGTACGTTTTACAGAACAATCTGCAAAAAACCTGTAATATAGTCTCATGCATGGCTGTCTTTCAAATTTCCATTACTTTCTTTCAGTATAATCATGTATCTTCAAATATTACCCTGTAATATAAACTTGAAGAAAAAAAACCATATCTTGAAGCAAACAATATTTGCCCATTAATCTAATGTCTGCCCATAAATATACTTAAAAACATATATATGTATATATGCTCGAGAACTTCAACTTTAAACATAATTAAAAGGAAAGACGTATGTTGTATATCATAAGAATATCCCTTTTCATGTTTCAATATCTTACAATGTTTTACTTTATATTATAGCATGTTATTAAAATAAATACCGGTTTACTTAAAAGTTTAAATCCAAATAAGGTTTAACCATTACAAATATAAACAAGAAAGATCAATCATGCTTAAAGCATTGATTATGAAACACTTTCCAACTTTAATGCATTTTATTTAAACATGTCTAAAATGCAATACATTCCTCGGTAATATTTTAAAACTTATCACAATACTACATTAATTTATTATATTTGAAACCTTAAACCTTCATCGAAAAAAATTAACTTCATTCAAATGACGGCATTAAAATATAAATTGCCTGGTTTAAACATCTCTACAATGTGATACATTCCTCGGTAATAATTTTAGAATTATCATAATACTACGATAATTTATTATATTTGAATACTTCATCGAAAACAACTGAAATCCATTCAAATGACGTCATAGAAAAAATAACACGCCTGGCTCTCTCTATAAAAGCAACATTTCATTCATAAATAATTCCCCCATTCATGTCATTCATCACAATACATAATAATTTATATAATTTAAAAATTAAGACCATGGAGCTACAAGTAAGTAAAACTCTATGCGTAAAACTTCATCGAAAAATATCGTCCCTCTCTTTCTAAAATCAATGAATATTTCATTCATATCAGCCATGCAGACTCCATGGACTAAATGATTTTTTGTTAAAGAATTACAGCGATTCTAATACAACTCATTCTACATATTTTGCTGTTTACATTTTACATAGGTGAAAAATAGGCTTATTAGTAGAAATAATCAAATTTGTATGAGCATTTAAACTGAAATATATTGTCATTGCGTTGTTAAAGTATGTAGATGCACAGAATTTAGGCCAAAATAAAGTAGTTTTAGGATGGATACAACACTCTATATGAATTAGAAAGAACTTTAAAAATCACGATTTTGAGACAAGATGGATGCTATATATCATTTTGAAGTGGGTCATGTGATCGTTTCATATCATGGACACGTGATCGCTTCATATAAGAGGTGTTATTATTATTTCAATTTTTATTTAAAAAACTACTGAATATATTTCGCTGAATTTTTTTTTATATATTTTATGGAACAATTTGAATATTGCCTAAAATTTTCGAAGCAATTTATGAATTTTAAATCCGCTTAAAAAATGCTTGAAAAATTAGGTCCCATAGGGCTCAATGTATTCCATTTTTTCAACCGGGTTCAATCCAAAACTTATTGGGTAATATTATTCATTTATATTCCCATAGGTCCTATAGACCGTCTGAACAACATACTAAAATTCCATTTTGATTAAGTCATTTTTACGGCAGTTATCGTGCTAACGGACAGACAGACAGACAGACAGACAGAATGAACAAAGTCATAAACACTTTTCAACTTTGTTGTAAAGTGTTAAAAATTTATATTTTTACATGAATACATCTGAATGTAAATTCTAGTCGAGTACTAAGAGTTCATATGAAGAAGAATCAAATATTATGTTAATAAAAATACTTCTTTAATAACATCTTAAAGTTAAATGGTTAAAAAAGTGTTGATTTAATTTTTGGTGAATAGTTACCAAGGAACACCACATTATTACTTTCCTTATATACATAATGTATATAAGGAAAGTATTGTGACGGGGTCGAAAATTCGAATTCGAGTTTTCGACGGGAGAGCACGTTCTAAGCATACCTGATCACGAATCAAACCTTTTTGAAGTGATGTCTGTGTGTGTGTGTGTGTGTGTGTGTGTGTCAGTGGGCCAGTGGAGACGATAACTGACGAACGAATAGACCAATTCGAATGAAATTTGGTACAAAAATCCCAATCCATAAGCAATGGAAGTCTATTGTTTTTATACGCAATCGAATGTTCAGAATCCCCCTAAATTTTCGAGTGAAATTTTGAAAAAATCTTAAAAAAATCAAACCGCTAATAAATTTACACAAATAGACATTTCTTATGTAATTTTTCATTAGAAAACGATTTACATGCATTTTAGGACGCTAACATGAACCGTTCTCGGGATATTACGCATTTTTAAAAAAAATTATCAAAAATTCATATAAAATTTAAAAAAATATTTGCTATTGAGAACCATGTTCACTTTTCATATGTAATATCCTGCGATTAATTTGGTGGCATCATTCTCGTGGATCTAGTTCGTTCCATTCATGAAGGAAGATACTTTGAGTAATACTTTTGTATTTGAACACCAATAGTAATTTATCTGCTGTAAGAATAACTTATTTCTTCATCCATAAAGCTTGGCGAGATTTTGGCTACGAATTCGGTGAAATGTCGCCAACTTGGTGACTTTTAAATGTTGCTAAATTAACGAATATCTCGCCAAATGGATTAAAATGACGCTAAATCAATGACGACGCATTGATGAAGACGACATGGAAAATGACTACTTATTATGACTACTTATTATGACTACTTATTATGACTACTTATTATGACTACTTATTCTATATCTTGGAAATAATATAAATAACTAATATAAAAATAATCGATTTTTTTTTTCTGTAAAAGCAGTAAATTCATTATAACACAATTCACGCAATCTAATAATGAATAGTGTGTAGATCTTAATCTAGTTTGTCTAAGTTATATGCATCTTCGTTTTCAATTCATAACAGAAATATTGCAGCATTTTGAATAATCAAATGTCATTTAGTTTATGGAATTTAAATTGATTATAAATACAGAGAGCATCTAAGATAATTTATTACTTCATTTAAACATGTAATTGCACCCGTCTGTCATTGTTACAGCAACATACTAATGCATAGTGATTGCATGTATATTAATCGTATTTTAATTCTCCGATTCCTTGAAAACGCCATTTAAAGATGGTTCTAATAATATGTTATATTTTAAGATATTTTCGTATGAATGATACACATCATGAATAAGGAAAATATTATTAATGTTTATTAATCGTGGACATACTTAATGTCATGTGATATTACCTGGTAATAGTTGATGAGGTTACATGATATTAGTGGATGAGTAATATCATTATCAGAGATTTTCAGAATAAATTTGATTTTACTTTATAATGCATTTCTGATTTTAAACATTCATTAAACACGAAATGTTAGTGTCAGGAAATTGTAATTTATTTTTTATCGATGATAATTGAAGTTTTATGGGAAAAAATGTATTTAAATAATGAAGTATTTTCAACCTCGATTGATTAAAATATTATACACAATAATTTATTTACTATTTGTTTAATATGGCCCTACTCTATTAAGTTGTAATTGTTAATAAATATACTTTATGGATTTTGAAGTTGAAACGTCTAAGTACTGTTTATTAATATTTTTTAAAATATTGTATCTTTCGAAATTCATAGGTATTGCCAAGATTGTATAGGTTGATTTTAAAGTATTAAAACTGATGTAGTTTTGTCTGAAAATGTATGTCCCCGTAACTAATTTTTGTAAAAATGAAGTTGGTTATTACAGTAATCTCTATGTTCTAAAGAACCACATTATTATAAGAGGTGGATTCCGGATGGCGAAGAGAAGGCGAAGTATTTTTGCCGAACGAAGACGACAGCAGAATTGGACCGTAAACAAAAATGCTCTACGAAGAATAGTTGAATTAGAACAATAAGTTCAGTTCTCATTTACTGTACTTAAGATGTCATTGTTATCATAATTATAATCTACTATTTCATGTATTCATTGATTTTGCACTAATGTGGTTAAGATCCCTGTCATGGGATGACCATCCACAGAAAATATTGGACGTCTGCAGGTTTTGACCTGTTTTGGCGTCCACCATCCTTTTGATTGGCGCGATATGTGTCATTATGGCAGCTGTTTGGGCTCCGTAGGTGCGTTGTCGATGGTCCAATGACTTGAAGCACTTGCTGTGGCTGCTATTTCCGGCCGTGACCGGGTGTTGCAGACAACAACGCTATTGCAGATACACATATTCCCTTATATCTTCAGATGGGTTAGTGGCTCAATTAAATGTATAATTTATTTTTAATTTTAGACACGTGATAGAGTTACCCCGTTAAGTCTTCATTTCTTGTGTATATTACACTTAACTTGACAAAACCCAAATCCCAGGAGTCCATATATCTGTCCCCAAGATAGCTACATAGACATAATATTTTTTATACAATACAGACATAAAACTGAAAACACGACACAAAAATATTACAATTGGTTTGGTATTAACAATCAAGTAAAAATAACTATAAAATTTCACCTTTTAAGAAATTCGGACTGGCCAGTTTTTCTTTATTGTTTACGCACATACATTGTTAACCACATTGTTAACCACTGAAGAAATTTTAATGTATGGTGGTTCATTTTCTGTGCCCTTTTAGCAGGTACATATTTTTTATACATGAAAATACAATTTATTCATATTTTAAAAATTATTAAACAAAAAAGGATATTGTTCGGTCATTTTCTTTTCAGTGTTGATTACAGCCTAAACTGTTGAATCGATTTTAATCTATGATGACGCATTCTGTGCATTCTGATGGGATGCACATACATTATTTTAAAACTTGGATAAATTTGATTTTGAATATCAAAATGGCAAAATATAACGGTAACGTAAAATATACAATACATGCCACTTCATTGCTGCGTAACGCTCTTAATAAATATATCTTTAAAATGTATGGAAATATTACAAAAACACTACTTCCTGGTAAAAACAAAAACATCGTTCTAAAAAAGTTATGGCATCTTAAAATGGTTCGAACAGAACCGGATAAATACTTTGAAGTCTAGATTCTCATGCCGTAGGGTTCTAACCCTCTTTCAGTTCAAGCTTAACCCTTTGTATTCGAGACAATTAAAGAAACATTCATGGGGAATTTTAACCATTAGCGGGAATACTTATTATTGTGAAATTATAAGTAATCGAGAACGATAAATGATAAAATTATTTTTCACCTTTTCTTAACCTTTTATTCCCCAGTGTAAAAGAGGTTAACTTCAAATTGTGTAAAATATCATAAGGCGCTTGGCTGTGTCGCCCAATTTCATTAAACAAATTTGAAGTTAAATTATTCCTTTATGCTTCTATTGTGTGCAGTTCCATTTATACTGTTATATGAATTTGTGACTGATAACATAGTTTTCCCTGATGGAGAAACAATGATAATTATCTAGATAATAATGATAATTCTCTAGAAAATAATGATAATTCTCTAGATAATAATGATAATTCTCTAGATAATAATGATAATTTTCCAGATAATAATGATAATTCTCCAGATAATAATAATAATTCTCTAGATGATAATGATAATTCTCTAGATAATAATGATAATTTTCTAGATAATAATGATAATCCTCTAGATAATAATGATAATTCTCTAGATAATAATGGTAAATCGCGAGATTATAGTATAAACCGAAAATTAATACTTTTTATTCCTCTGGGCTTTAAAAGGATTTTTAATAGCATGTTACTTTCCTTATATACATAATGTATAAGGAAAGTATTGTGCCGGGTTCGAAAATTCGAATTCGAGTTTTCGAAGAGAAAGCACGTTTCAAGCATCCCTGATCACAAATCGAATATTTTTGAAGTGATATCTGTGTGTGTGTGTGTGTGTGTGTGTGACAATAAGTCTGTGGAGACGATAAGTGACGAACGAACGGACCGATTCGAACGAAATATGATACATAAATTACAATCCGTAAACACTGGAAACCTATTGTTTTTATACGCAATCAAGTGTGCAGAACACCCCTAAATTTCCGAGTGAAATTTTGAAAAAATCGTCAAAAATCAAAACCTCTAATATAGTTACACAAATGGACCTTTCTTATGTAATTTTTCATTAGAAAACGATTGATATAAATTTTAGAACGCTAACATGAACCGTTCTCGAGGTATAGCATAGTTTTAAAAAAAATATCAAAAGGTTATGTAAAATAAAAAAAAATTCCTATTGAGAAACATGTTCACTTTTACTATGTAATACCTTGCGATAAATTGGGTGACATCATTTTCATGGATCTAGCTCGTTCTTTTCCTGAAAGAAGATTCTTTGAGTAATACTTTTGTATTTGAACACTAATAGTCATTTACCTGCTGTAAGAATAACTTGCTTCTCTGTCCATAACGCTTGGCGAGATTTTGCCGACGAATGTGTTTTGCCAACTTGGCGACTTTTTAAATGTTGTTAAATAAACGAAAACTCGCCAAATGAATAAAAATGACGCCAAATCAATGAAAATGACGACTCATTGACGAAAACTCAATATCTTGGAAAGAATGTAAATATCTCCTATAAAAATAATATATTATTTTACTGTAAAAGTAGTAAATTCATTGTATTATATTAGGAAAGTCTTGTGCTGCCCACATCAGATTTTTTTAATATATATCGGTTTAACTAAATTTAAACATCAGCTTCATTAAAACACTGCTGACTTGTAAAACGAATTATACTTTTAGTAGGATAAAATATAAGTAAAACTTTGCTAGTCAAACATGATGTTTGATTGCAAAAGTAATGAAAATTATACGGTTATAGTCATATAATTAAAACATGCGATATAGCAGTAGAGCATAATTTTCCGCATTTTAAATTTACATTTAATTTGACGTAAAATATTTGGATTATATCTAATATCTAGTAGTATTTTTAGTAGAAAAACTATTGAGAGACATAAAAAATACACTTAAACATAATCATGCTATAACACTATTGAACGTAGAAAACGATTCTGTTATTTTTGCGAATTTACTGTGATGTTATCTTGTAATTGACCAGCATTATTACGAAGTATTTAATCTTATGATGTCAGATTCCGTGATCCTCTGTGACTGTAATTGCTCGCAACTAGTCACGGTTGCTGCTCATGCATCACGCCATAACAGAAGCGTAATGTCTTCATTAGGCAGTTTTTATCAATATTGCTATTTGTCTTAATTTGTCGCAATCTGAGAATTGTTTGAATTTTGAATCAGTTTTATCCAAATACATTGCTTAATACTATAGCATTATTTCCATTTTGTTACATGTGGCATACAATTTTATCACCCAATGTAGACAAAATCGAAATTAATTTAGAAGCTAAAATTTTAACTTATGAGATTGTATTTTTAATTTCGCTTCTAAATTCAGAAATTCTTTGTATTCCGTCTGACCAATATATCTAACCCAAGAATTGTAATTCTAAGACGTATTTAAACATGCGCGTGTTGTGATTAAGTTTCGTTCCACTGCCCCTTCACTGCAAAATATCCAACTCATTTTTCATCTGCATTGTTGATAATATCCCTTAAACTGATAAAAAAAGGCACAATTACAGGTGTTAATAAAAATCCCAGATTCATTTCTGAAATATTCATTCGCTAATTATCGTCTGCCGAAGCGTTGCTTTATATATATATACATATATATAAGAACATAATGCATATACATATATATACATATATATATATACATATATATATATATATATATATATATATATATATATATATACATATATATATATATATACATATATATATATATATACATATATATATACATACATATATATATACATATATATATATATGTATATATATATATATATACATACATATATATATACATATATATATATACATATATATATATATATATATATATATATATATATATATATATATATATATATATATATATATATATATATATATATATATATATATATATATATATATATATATGCATTTACACCATATATGTTTATGCAGGGAACTAGGGGATTAGTACCTTAAGTACCTGTATTACATATATGATTTATAACACTTAAAATAAATTTTAATCTTAGGGTGTAGTTAAGGGATTATATTCACCAATATTTCACCACATGTAATTATTTTTTCAATTGCTTTCCGCATTGCCAGCCACGACTGACGCGACAGCCTTGAAGAAATAAATTTTGGCGAGATTTTAAGCAACCCTACCTAATTCATTATTTTCCAAGGTGAGCAACATATTTTACCATAACCAACCAAAGCTGATTAGATACTTTTGGAATAAGTTAGTTATAGAATAAGAATTAGATAGTTATAGAATAAGTAACTGTAGTCCATTTATCCTCTCCAAACATAATTGCGCGATTGATACTTTTGATTAATTTTGTTCAATGACAAAAATTATACTATTTATAATCGTTGCCTTTACATTTAATGATCATGAAAGAAAAAGCTTGCTTCATCCCCAATTTGACCCTTTCTTTCATTTCCTCTTTATTTTATTTCGATTGTATTCTAAATCTTCCTTCCTGAATTTATTTCTAAATTTCTTATAATTTCAATTTTGCTCTTTATGTGCCAAAATGTTTCTAACATTTAAGTTTTCAATGATGTCTACTTCAAAATTCGCAACCCCTTTCCCAATTTTGCTAATTGAATGTTCACATAAAGCTTGAATTGTTCACATAAAGCTAACCTCTTAAATGCTGGAGGTATTCTTCCCCTGAAGTGAAACTAGTTACTCAAACCCACAAGGCCAGTCTGGGATCTTCACCATACTGTGATCTTCACCGATTGCTTGTGTACACAATAGATGCTATATATATTATTGGATTTACACGAAACTTTATATCCTGCTTTATTAATGAAAAGTTTAGATATAATTTTTTTAAATTCGAGCGAAAACTTCAAACTCTATTTATAATTTTATGTTTTTAAAATGACAGCGTAGGTTAAAATTTGACATTATCATGCATAAAATGAATTATTTATGACCCAATGATGTGTTTTCTAATGTCATCCTGCGATACATTCTGTCAAGCATTCCTTAATTGTTGCTCCATATCTGTTACATTTCTGGGTGCCCGAATCTGGCTGCCTAGCAAGTCCCATACATGCTGGATTGGCGAAAGATCTGGTGACCTTGATGGGCAAGGAACAGTAGAGACAGCCTAGAGATATACGAACCGTATGTGATGTGACATTATCTTGTTGAAAATAGCCCCAGAATGACGTGCCATGAAGGGTAATGCAAAACGGGCGGAGGATTTCATCAGCATGTCGTTGAGCTGTTAACGTTGTACGCAGGATAACTAGGGGCGACCTGCTGACGTAAGAGATAACACTCCATACCAACACACCAGGGGCAATTAATGTGTGCCTGTGTAAACAAAAGCTAATTGGGACTGCTGGCCGTGGCGCCTCCACACACATACCAGTTGGTCATCTGACGAAAGACTGAAACGTGATTCATTGCTGAACACTATGCGATGGCAGTCTCTTGACAGCCATGATCCTCGGCTACGATACCTCACCAAACGACTCCGTCAATGTTGTGGTGTGGCGTCTTAAAAGCCGCCGTGAGCGTAACCTAACCTCAGCCAAGCGCCATGAGATGGTGGATTGTACCATGGGTGCTATCGAAGAATCTGTAGCACGTTGGATGTCGGACGATGATGTCGTTGGGCCAGTTCGAGCCTGTCGTACAATCAACTGATCTTGCCTCGTATTCGTGCAGCTTGGCCTGACAAGGCCTTCATTCCGCCGATGAGTTCCGTGCAGCAATCATTGCTGTCAGCACTATTGCACAGTAGTGTCCGTTCGATGCAGGTGGCGGGCTATTGTTCAGTATGTCCAGCCAGTTTCACGCAGTCCGACTATGCGACCACGTTCGAACTCATATAATTGTTTATAAGGTCTACGGCAACGTCGTAACGACATTATTGACTGTGTCTCTACGGAATTGCAACGTCAATAACGAGCAAAGATAAACCATCCATATTTTTAGCCTGTTTCATAGGATGCTAGTCGTGCAGTAGAAACGCGACTATGACCGAAGTTAACGCTCATTGGCCTTGCGAATTTAATCATTTGTGTACTTGGTATAAAGGAATTTGCATGCGAAATTTTGAGATAATCGGATTATTTTTAGGAGTGCTTCGTTTTTTGTGTAAAAGAGTGTATTTACTATATGGCCAAAAGTATCCGGACATCCTCTTCGGATAAATAGATGTGGCTATGTACATCATAGCAAGAGATAAAACTGAACACCAAAGTCTCGGGCGGTCATAAATGTGTGTTAGAAAGACAATGATGTTAGAAAGTAAGCAGAGCTGAGTCTTCCCGGCCGTCCAAACAGATTCCTTACACCTTTCTGGTAGGTCGGACGGTCTGGGTCGAAGAAAAAGCAGAGCTGAGTGAGTTTGTTTGTGGCTTGATAATTGGATGCAATCGTTACAACACATCGATTCATAACATTTCAGCATTGGTGCAGGTGTCTCGATCAGTGATAGCATAATAAAATGAACATATGCTTTACAACTGCAGGAAAACAAAGTGGTAGGCTGCAGAAACTCACAGATAGCAGCCGTGCAACACTAAAGAGGGTGATGCTGATGTGTCGCTTGGCTGCTGTCGCAGCGGTTACTGATAAGTTCCAAAATATATCTGACGTCGTCTGTAGCACCAGGATCGTTCGTCTGGATCAACGAAAATAGGTTTACACGGTCGTACTCACAAGCCCAACATCAGCACGGTCAATGTTAAACGGGGGTTGTTGCAGTGGTGCAAAGCTCACCGCCATTGGACTGTGGAGCAGTGAAAACAAGTAATTTGGAGTGATGAATCTCGCTACATTGTCTTTCAGTCCGACAGACGCGTCTGGATTTGGCAGATGCCAGGAAAACGCTTCCTGTCCAAATATATCGTGCCAACTGTAAAGTTTGGTGGTGGCGGCTGCGTCATGGTTTGGGGTTGTTTTTCCTAAACCGGCCTGGGCCCCTTAGTTTCTGTGGCGGGAAACATGAACGTTGCAATGTATGTTGACATTCCTGACAGCTCTGCACTTCTTACTCTCTGGCAACAGTTTTGGGCAGGACTGTTTCTGCATTAACATGATAATTGTTCTGTCCATACAGAGAAGGCTGTGCGGACGTGGTTTGCAGAGATGGGTGTTGAAAAATTAGACTGACCTTCACAGCATCTGACTGACCTTCACAGAGTCTCGATCTGAATCCCCTTGAACACCTGTGGGATGAATTGGGACGCAGAATACGCACCAGGCCAAATCGCCCATTTTCAATGGTCGGACTCACTGTAGCTCTCAATGCCACATGGAAGACAATTCCTGCTGAAATATTTCAAAATCTGATTTAAAGTCTCCCCCAGAGGAATGCAAGCTGTGATTGATACAAAATGTGGCACAACGTTCTGTTAATATGTGCAACTTGCCCCTCTGATTCCAGAAAGGTAGGTGTCCGGATACTTTTGGCCATATAGTGTATTAAAAATTAATGAATTGTATAGACTTTTTTATATAGGTAGAGTCTAGAGAGGCTATACAGATAATTTTACGACTTATCATGACAGTAAATTTTAAATAAAATTTCAGAATCATTTTTAAATTGTTGTTTCGAGTGCACTCGTGCGTTCATTTTATTGTCTAAAGAGCATCTAAACAAACATTTGCGGAATTAATTAGTACTGTGTCTTAATTTATTTTAATTGGTAAAAATATAAATAATTAATCAGTTATAGGCAAAATTAAAAAATATGCTTAGTATTTTAGTCTCGTATTTGTATTTTTTACAAAGCTATGATCCATTCACAAATGCACTCCTGTGACCCATTCACCTATCCATGATCCATTCACAAATGCACTCAATATTAATTTAAAATGCTCACCAACTAATAAAAGCAATTTAAAATTATTATCTGTTACTTGATTTTAAAGCACTTTTAGTTGCCAAGTATTTTAATTAACATCATTAGTGATATTTTCCAAACATAGCATCATTTTTCAAAACACCCTAATTACCATACTTCAAGCTCCTTCCTGTGATCGCTTTTCAGATACGTTTTGGAATATTGTTCAAAAAATGTGTTTCAAGTGCGGGTGTTAAGCTCTGAATAGATTTAAAGATTTCTTGCGCCTACAGTACAATCTGCGTTGAGTAAGGTGGAGTTTTAGTCAATGCATATTATATTATCTAGGACGCATAATATATCTAAAAGGGAAGTGGTGGAATGGAGTAAAATACCTGACTCTGGGATTTTGTTGAATCTTATTTTGTTGGGACCCAGGTTTATTGATTTTATGAAAAATCAGACAACGTGAAAGTCCGCATCTTTTGAACATTTATTTTCAAAAATCGTTTCTAAAATATGTTATAAATGTAACCGCGGTATATGTGATATTTAGATTGAAGTGAATGACGATATTTTCAGGACGCTATCAAGAACAATTGATCTGGAATATTATCCGCTTTTGATACAAAAGGAGAAAAAATATAAAATAAAATCCATGAAAATATTAATAAATATAAAACTATTACCAGTACTCAGTCGATATTTTATGGTCTATTTAAACTAGAAAATGTATTCGATGTTGTCCGGGATATTAAATGCAAAACTTTGATTACAGTTAAGCCGGGGCTTACAGAAAATTTTTGAAAAACAAACAACGCTTTAACAATACGCTAATTTGTAACAAAAAAATTGCTGCGCTTATGGTATTAAGATGGAAACTCTCTGCGAAAATGTAGGGTTCCTCAGGTCTTCTCAGGAGATAACGTTTGGAACACACGAAACTATGTATTATTTAAAAATTAATGAAAATTCGTCTATTAATCATATGGATATCTTATGGTCTCCCTTCAAACTTTGTGTGAAATATAATTTTTTTATCTTTCCCATGATGTTAAGTACGTGTGTATTGAATTCCATGGCGGTACGCTGCTTAGATTTTACGCTACTAATTGCATACACACACAGAGACATTCAGGCGTCTTCCTTTATTATATAAAATATCAATCGCAGAAATATAAATTAACATGTAATTGAAAAAGATTTATATATAGAATGGTATCTACCCATCAATTTAGTTAAACACCTACGAACATGAAACAGTCTACGTTTTACAATACTCTACGCTGTTTTCTATTTCTTATTTTTACGATTATTTTCCGTGGAATTTGCAATTTATTTCTCAACTAGAATGTATACATACGAGTTTTGTGGGCCATTCCGAAATAAATACAGGTTTTTCCTCCGAATCATACCAAAACATAATCCGCACAAGGGTAATCCACAATTAACTTTTCCAAATTTTATAAAATTTGGTCAATTAAAATTTCCATTAATGATATTAATAATTGTATAAATTGAGTTTAATTGCACAAAATGACATCCATAGTTATTTTAAATTACACTGAAAGTGCACTTTTAATTCAATTTCCGTTTTCATTTCGTAACTGGACTTAGTTTCAAAGGTGGCGTAACGGAATTGCGAAAGAACAAAAATATCTCGAGAACGCCTAGTCCTAGAGTAATGGGGTGGATCTTATTATTTTTATCGTCAAGAATTCCGTATAAAGTAAGAATTTAATTCCTAAATTTGATCATACGTAATCTTTTATTTTTAGATTTGACGATTTTTGCTGTTCATTTTGCAAAAAAAGGGCAGGTTCTTTTTTTCCGAATCATACCAAATTGTAATCAGCACCAAATTAAGCTACACGTGATGTATCTACTAAATTTTGTAAAATTTAGTCTATTGGTTTTTCAGCTACAGTGGATATATATTATCCTATTATTTTTGGGGGCCTTTTGTAATAGAAAACTTGTATATATTTTGTACATGTATAACACAGAATATATTTTACCCATCAAGTTAGTTAAACAACTATAAACCTGAAATAGCCAACATTTTGTCTTTCTAATTTTTCCGTTTATTTCCCGTGGAATTTGCAATAGAAAAATCATAACTATTCAAATGGTATTCTGAAAATTGTTGACTCATAATCAGCTATGCTGAAACGCCCAAAGCAACAGAAACGCAAAAATCGAATATTCGACAGCATCACAATATTTACATTTTTACAAGTACCATATATTTTTGTGTAAGTTATATTTACTCACTATAGATTACATTTACTTACCATTTTGAGAAAAATTCTCCAACACGTATCTAAATATTCCATGCAATTGAATTTGGAATGATCAATATTAAATATATTTTTAAATCCTATTTATTTTTTCGTCCAGAGTATTCCGGGCATTTTATGATATATCTATATATTTATTACTCAATGATTTAAATGTGGATACGCTTACCACACACAGGTCAAAGGTGGATGCGTCAAGGTAAAATGTTCGTCTACGTCTAAGGATCATACATAGCAATAAGATCATACATGGCAATAGGATCATACAACGTAACCGTTTATATTATATATATATATATATATATATATATATATATATATATATATATATATATATATATATATATATATATATATATATATATATAATTATTTGCTGATAATCTATTTTAAATTTCACGAAAAAGCATAATATATGTATAAAGAAATTATTGCGACAAACTATATTTTTAGTTTTATATAATAGATATTTACAAAATTTGGGATTTACGTCTGACAAAATTAAAAGCAGGCATAACTTACCATTATGCCTGTTTCAAATCCACTTTAGTTCAAAAATAATCCGTCAGATGTTTCTGAAATTTGACTTTCATGAGGATCATGCACATTCATTGTGGGGATTAACTTTTGGTATGAATCAAAATACAAAGCATGCTCTTTATTCAAAATATGACCCACCAAAATCTAGAAAAAGAAATACATATTATTATTATGTGTATGTATATTTTGACGACAAAACGCATCAATTACGCATCAATTACCCATCATACAAAACGCATCATCCCTTATTTGAGATCAGTCAACGGTGTACCTTAGACTTGAAAGTACAGCTTCAATTATGTGATTCTTGATACAAACCATTTTGAGGTTTAATAACTTTTTTTTAACAGACCGTCCGACTTGCCTGAAGGTGTATGATAACTATTTTGATGGCCGAGACAGTGTCATCCAATTTAAACCAGAAGCCAATAGGACATAACGTCATGGCCCGTGTCATGCGTCCACCATCTGCATTTCGGATCTACAGATTTGACGTGCCCATATTCTACGTAGATATGGATTTATGCGTGGAGATCAAACCCGAGTTTACCGTATGCAATCTCAACGCCTTAATGACTGAGCTATCTTGGACTTTTGAACTTTAATAATATTTTGGAAATATGTGTTCACTTTCCCTTACATGATAATGTATAAGGAAAGTATTGGAATCATCCCGAAAATCGGAACTCGAGTTTTCGACGGATCTACACGTTTTGGGACCTCTAGAACACGAAAAATCGATTTTTAAAGTGACCTCTGTGTATGTGTCAGTGCGTCTGGGGGTATGTGTGTCTGTGGGCATGTGTGTCTGTATGTGTGTCGGACTGTGCAATATATGTATCCACTCTAACTCAATAACTAATTGACCAAATTTCATAAAATTTTATAGCTAAGTGCTGATTAGATTTTGTAGATTGGAACAATTCGGTAAAAAAATCCAGACTTTTATTTTACAAAATGTATCTACTCTAGCTGAAAAACTAAATTATAAAATTTTGTGAAATTTGGTAGATAAGTCACTTGTAGGCTACCTTGGTGCTGATTAGATTTTGGTACCTTTCGTAAAAAAAAACACTACCTTTTTATTCGAAATGGCCCGCAAAAATTGTATGTGTCCACTCTAGCGTACAAACAAATTGACCGAAGTACACAAAATTTTGTAGGTAAGACTCTTGTGGCTGTAATATAGGGCTGGTTAGATTTTTGTACGATTCAGAAAAAAAGAATCTGCCTTTTTTAGTGGAATGGCCCGCAATTCTGAAATATCCGATCTGAAATAGAATACGTCATATGTTTAAATGTATCAATTAAATGCTTGCTTTATACATAATTTTTGACGACAAATAGGATCCGCCCCCTTACTCAAAAATGAAGCATTATCAAGATATTTAAATTTTTAATTTTAAGGAAATGGAGACGATTTTTATTGTAGTTAAAAACTATTTAATGCATTTTCTTAAAACTAAGTAGTTAAGTCTCCTTATGTTTATTCTGATGCTGATTAGATTTTGATATGATTCGCAAAATTATAACTTAGTATAAAAGCATATAATTTATGCGAAATGGTCCGCAAATATACTGAAAATCTGAAATAAATGACTGAAATTGATAAAATATATTAACTTGTTATATATTATAATTATATTATCTTATATAAGTGCTTGTTCTTTAAGTAAATTTTTACAACTAAGCGAATACGACTGATTCCATAACTGTAGGATGTACCGCTCTCGATTTAATTTAGTTTTTTTGGAATTAAGAAACTGAAGAGTTTAAAGTGAATTATGTTGACAAATGAAACGAAGATGCAATAAAAAGGAAAATTCGATATAATATCAGAAAAATATCCATGTCAGTTTATGCAATTAAACTCAATGTAATGCATAATGGAATAAAAAGTTACAAAATGAATTTGAATCTGCAGGGAAAGTCATGCGCTACTCACATTAAATTTTTGTTTCTTGTACTTGTCGAGGAGAATTTTTTTCTTTACCATGAATGGATGTTTTGTGGGTAGTTCTTACTTACTGCAATCTTAAAGTACAGAAAACCATTGCAATTATATTATAAATTCATCTATTACATCATTTCTTTTACTTAAAATGTGATTTTAATGCACTAATACAAAACTGCTCTATGCTACAAACAACATCAAGGAAGGTAGGACCTAAAATACTTCCAAATATTATATTTCAAAATAATTGTCAAAAAAATTCTAGAATATGATTCTAAATTCTCCTATGGAATTAGATCTACATATTGCGTCGAAAAAGAATTCTCGTATTTTAAAACGTCAATTCATCTGCTCCACAAGATATTTCCGACATTTTATACGTCATATTTCTGAAATATATTCAACATTTTATAACATTCTCCTATCTTCGTATGTAGGTCAGATATGCGACTACATAAAATATTTCTATTCGGAACATGCTTCGTAATGGTGATATGCAGTTGCTTTTGTATTACATGGAAATATATGTTGATTATTCAGTTTCATTTCTTACATCCGGAAGCATAAATTGCATTTTATATAAATATATTTGAGGTATTATAGGGGAAACTAAAAGAATAAACCCGTCATAAGACGGAGCAATAAAGCAAAAAACATTTCCCTATCCGTGATTTATATATTTAGTTGCATTTAATACAGCCGCCACAATGACACTAGATAGGTACGCCCGTAATAAGACAAGTTTGCAAAAAAATAATTACCCGTCGGCGATCTATGCATTTCATTCCATTTCATACAGCCACTACAATGACACACGAAGGGTAAGCCCGTCATAAAACGGGGTTATAATGCAAAATACTATTTTCCGTCCGTGAACTATGCAGTGCATTCCATTTCATACAGCGACCACAATGACACGAGAAGGTTAAGCACGTCATAAGGTGAGGTAATATAGTAAAAAAAATATTTTCCATGAGTTTACTTTCATTGCCGCCACACTGAATATATATTATACAACTGCCGCTTCATATCACTATGTGGCGGCAGTTGTATAATGCAAAATATTATTTTCCGTCCGTGATCTATGCAATGCATTCCATTTCATACAGCTACCATAATCACACGAAAAAGTTAAACCGGTTATAAGGCTGGTTAATGCAAAACATTATTTCCCGCCTCGATCTACGTATTGAATTCCATTTCAAACAGCCGTCACAATGACACTAAACGTGTAATCCCGTCATAAGACGGAGTAATAATGCAGAAATGTATTTCCCGTCCCTGATCTACATTTTAATTCATTCAATTTCATACAGCCGCCACGGTGACACTAGAAATGTAAGCACGTCTTAAGACGGGGTAATATAGCAAAACATTATTTCCCGCCCGCGATTTATGCATTAAATTTCATTTCATACATCCGCCTTAACGAAACTAGAAGGGTAAGCCTGTCATAAGATGGGGTAATAATGCAAAAATTTATTATTTTCCGTCTGTGATGTATGCATTTTATTCCATTTCAAAAAGCCGCCACAATGAAATTAGAAGGGTAAGCCCATCATATTAAAATGGGGTAATGAAGCAAAAACATATTCCCCATCTGCGATCTATGCAATTAATTTCATTTCATACAGCCGACACAATTAAACCTAACTGAAGTTTATTACTGAAAAGACGGATTATACTTCTACCATTCAGCCAATAGAAAGAATAGTGCAATAAATGCAAAATACTCTCTTCCAAATATTTAACTGACATTTGCACATCTACAGCACTTGTATTCCTAATATTCACAGCTGTAAGGGATTCATACACATCTTGCATTCAATATTACTATTCCTTATACCACTCCCTATCGAGATAAGCATACTATATCATCCTCTTAACATAACGTATTACACTTAGGCTTCCTTAAATGCCCCTAATATGCAGCTGCCCCACGAGCAGTAAAACCCTCTATATGTTTCTAAGCAACAAATATAAAATTAGTAACTTTTCAAAGCAACAGTATTTTTGTGTCTTACGGGTTCTGCACTATATCTTGAACTGCTCAACTCCTATAAAACTCTGTTTAAAACAGAAAGATGTGAGCGGCGATGTGAGCATATAACTTTTGGTGCAGATTCAAATTAAATTTGTTATTATTCCGATTTAAATTCATTTAATATGTATAACGGATTCATTTAATATGTATAACGGACAGTATCAAATTCATTTAATTTTATGTCTTTAATAAAACGTCAAAATGAGTATAATAGCACTAAATAACACGCATAATAACTTAAAATAATACCGAATTTGCGCTTTTATTTCAGTCTTTATTTTAATTTGGCAACTGGGACGTATTTTCAAACGTTAGTTTCAAACTTTGGACGTAATTTCAAACGTTAGTTTCAAACTTTGGACGTATTTTCAAACGTTAGTTTCAAACTTTGGACGTATTTTCAAACGTTAGTTTCAAACTTTGGACGTATTTTCAAACGTTAGTTTCAAACTTTGGACTAATTTCAAACGTTAGTTTCAAACATTAGACGTAATTTCAAATGTTAGTTTCAAACTTTGGACGTAATTTCAAACGTTAGTTTCAAACTTTGGACGTATTTTCAAACGTTAGTTTCAAACTTTGGACGTATTTTCAAACGTTAGTTTCAAACTTTGGACTAATTTCAAACGTTAGTTTCAAACATTAGACGTAATTTCAAATGTTAGTTTCAAACTTTGGACGTAATTTCAAACGTTAGTTTCAAACTTTGGACGTATTTTCAAACGTTAGTTTCAAACTTTGGACGTTATTTCAAACGTTAGTTTCAAACTTTGGACGTAATTTCAAACGCTAGTTTCAAACTTCGGACGTGTTTTCAAACGTTAGTTTCAAACTTTGGACTTAATTTCAAACGTGAATTTCAAACTTTGAACGTATTTTCAAACGTTAGTTTCAAACGTTAGACGTATTTTCAAACGCTAGTTTCAAACTTTGGACGTATTTTCAAACGTTAGTTTCAAATTTTGGACGTATTTTCAAACGTTAGTTTCAAACTTTGGACTAATATCAAACTTTAGTTTCAAACTTCGGACGTAATTTCAACTTTGGACGTAATTTCAAACGTTAGTTTCAAACTTTGGACACAATTTTAACCGTTAGTTTCAAACTTTGGACGTAATTTCAAACGTTAGTTTCAAACTTTGGACGTATTTTAAAACGTGGGGTAGCTAAATAACTAAACCATATCAAGGGTTAATTCAAGAGTAATGGGGTTAGTGTTATTATTTTCATAGCCGAAAATTACATATGAAACAAGAATTTAATTGATACATTTGAGCAAATGTAGGTTTTCCATCCCCGGAATTTTAACAAAATCTAATCCTCTCCATCGCCCAGCAATTGACTTATCTACGTGATTTTGTGAAATATGGTCAATTAATTTTTGAATTAAAGTGAATACATACATTACACAGACAAACACACGCACACAGACGTCACGTCCAAAATACATTTTTCGTGTTCCTGAAGTCCCTAAATGTGCAGATCCGTTAAAACTCAAGTTGCGATTTTCCAATTCTTTCCATATATATTACAATGCAGGGAAAGTAAAAAATAAAATGCTAGATTGTAAGTCGTCAATGGCTCTGAGTTATCTAGTTAAATTATATTCTCAACATAAATATATTCAAAATGACTGTCTGTCACTTTCCCTAGGATACATGGTAAAGTATAAGGAAAATATTGAAATTGTGTCAAAAATTGCAACTCGTGTTTTCGACGGATCTACACGTGTCGATCATTCTAGAACCCGAAAATATATTTCTAACGTGACGTGTGTACGGGTGTCTGTCTGTGCAATGCATCCACACTAGCTGAAAAACTAATAGACCAAATTTCACAAAATTCGGTAGAAATGTCACTTGTGAGTTACCCTGGTGCTGATTTTATTTTGGTACGATTCGAAAAAATAGAACTTTCCTTCTTCGCAAAATGATCTGCAAAAAAATATGTATCCACTCGAGCTAATTAATCAAGTTTTCTAAAATTTGGTAAATAAATCGCATGTGGGAAACTCTAGTGCTTATTAGATTTTGATACGATTCGAAAAAATAGAACCTGGCTTTTTATTGCTAAAATTTCCAAAACCTAAAATAAAATATTACATATGCTCAAATGTAACAATTAAATACTTTGTACGTAATATTTGACGAAGAAAATAATAAGGCCAATCCCATAGCTGTTGGAGTAACCATTTCCGAAATTATTTATGTTTTCCGTTCTTTTATCACGTCGTCTTTGAAAATACGCCCAGTCCCTAAATTAAAACGGAATTTGAAATAAAACTGTAAATCCAGTGTAATTTGAAATAATAGTCCGTGTTATTTTGTGTAATGGAATTCAATTTAAGGAATTAAAAAAAAAGAAAGAGAAAATTAATTTATGTCTGTAGGGAAAGTTATGTGTTGCTCACATCATTTTTTTAATTAGACTGAACGTTTTATTTGTTGCGCATATTTTCCTGTTTCAGGTGGCGACATGGTACATGCCTAACAGACGTCAACTTTGTAAAATATCCACAAAAGTTGAATTCCATGCCCGGAGAACGTTTGATTCTTGCATTCTGGAGATAGTTTCATTTGTATCGTGTGTCATTAAAAAGTGCATATATTCCCCTTATGAAATTAACCGTATTATTTGATTTTCACTCTCTGATTCAGTATTGATTTGACCCGAAATTCAATCAGCACTTGACAAACGTATTAGTTCGCTAACTGCAAACATTCATAAAATTCAAACATGTGTGTTTGGAATATAAGCGATTTTTTGCACAACCTGATATATCTACAGACGTACGTATACACGTATCTAGATGACAAACTGATTTATTAGATTTCATATTATAGGATGATTAAATTGTTCATTTCCATG
Organism: Amaurobius ferox; assembly: GCA_951213105.1. Taxonomy (NCBI): domain Eukaryota; kingdom Metazoa; phylum Arthropoda; class Arachnida; order Araneae; family Amaurobiidae; genus Amaurobius; species Amaurobius ferox. The sequence continues at coordinate 32,074,321 of OX578143.1, forward strand.
AAAACAACCGTTTAGGATTTCTTATGGTACTTTTCCATTCACACAGGGAGTGCTTGCCATGTCTCTGAGGTTATGATGGGTGATCGCCATGACCAGAGCTTTTGAAAACCAATCTATAACCTTGGTTCGAAAAGTAGTTTCGGTCAGCTTCCGTTTCTAACCAGAATGACCAATGTCTTCCAGCTCATCTCAGTTATGTGGTCATGTGACGCCCAGAATACTTGTCTTAATGAAAATGCTGTCTGGAACCGCGCCATATAACCGTGGATAACCGCGCTGTGTTATTTTTCTGCTGAGTAGCCATAACCGATAACCAACCGCATCGTATGTGGTCATAACCGGAATAACCAATCTGTTGACTTATGAAACACAGCATTCATTATTTTTCTATATGTATACGATATGTTTCCTATATAGTATATGTATGTTTTCGATATACATGCTTTCCTCTATGTAGGGAAAATAGAACGATCAAATTAAACTGAGTTTGAAAGAAAGAAAAAGCGTGCCTGGTACTACTGACCTGTTTTGCAATGTTTTATGAAATGCAATTAAAACTGAAATGTATTTAAATATATATAAATATATATGTTACGTTCCTTATATACATAGTATAATTTATAAGGAATGTATTGTAATTGGGTTGAAAATTCGAATTCGAATTTTCGGCGAACGAGCACGTTTCAAGCATCCCTGAACACGAATCAGACGTTTTTGAGGTGATGTCTGTGTGTATATGTGTGTAACGATATCTTACGAATGAATGAAACGATTCTACGAAATTTGGTGCTACAATTACAATCCTTGAATACTGGAAGTCTATTGTTTTTAAACGCAATCGAATCTTCAGAACCCCCCACATTTTGAAATTAAATTTTGAAAGAATGATCAAAAATCAAAACAAAAAATAAAGTTACGCAAATAATCATTTCTTATGCCATTTCATTGGAAAACGATTGATTTATACTTTAGAACAAACACTAACATGAATCTTTCTCGAGATATTGCACATTTTAAAAATGAATTTATCTAAATATCACATAAAATTACGAAAAGGTATTAACTTTAGTGAAATATGTTCACTTTTCATACGTAATATTATGGGGGTAATAATTAATTTTGTATTAGGAGGCCATTAGTCGTTTATCTACTATAAAATAACCCATTTATCCATCCATAATGCTCAGCGAACTTTTGGCAAAGAATTGGCGGAATATCGCAAATTTGGCGAGGTTTTAAATGTTGCCAAATTGACGAAAATGTTGTTGAATTGATGAAAAGGTCACCAAATTGAAAAATATGTTACCGAATTGATAAGAATGACGCTAAATCAATGAAAATGACGACTAATTGATGAAAATTCAATATCTTGGGAAAATATAAGACTCTACTATAAGAATAACCTATTTTTCCATCTGTAACGCTTGGTGAAATCCTGACGACGAATTTTGGCGGATTATCGCCAACTTAAATTGTTGTCAAATCGACGAAAATGTCGCCAAATTGATAAATATAACTCTAAATCAATAAAAATGAGCCTAATTGATGAAATTTCAAAATCTTGCTAAGAGCATGAGTATAAGAAAAACTTATTTTTCCGTTTATCCGTAATATTTATCGAAAAAATGGCGATATGTCGCTAACTTGGCGACTTTTTTAATATTGCCAAATTAACGAAAATGTCACCAAATTGATAAAATTGTCACCAAATTTCATAAAAATGGCTCTAAATAGGAGTCAATGTTTTGCAAATTTGTAATTCCGTGACATGATAGGTTTACCTTTAAGTGCATAAGAAATGCTCTTCGTTTGTTTGCAACACTTATGAACGAAAAATCTAGCAAAATATAGCCAACTTGGCGATAGTTAGCCTCAAATTGACGAAAATATCTTCAAAATTGAAAAAAATTGAAAATATCTTCTTTCACAGTGAAAAAACAATGTATAAGATTCACGGCCCTATATGCCCCGGTGTAATTTTTATCAGAGTTTTGCATCGTAAATCCCGTGCAACGTCGGGTAATCGCTGCTAGTAGACTATCTTATTGAGGATGCTATGAATAATAATAATTGTTAATTTATTGTTGCGTGAATTATAAGTTACTCAGGCACTTTGAAATAGTATTGCATGTTGTAGCATCCGGAAAAGCGCCAAATGTACATTCAATGTTAAAAGCACTGTACCTTGGATCTTACACATAATTTTTTACTGCGAAAAAAGTAAATGCATTGTATTACAGGGAAAGTCGTGGTCTGCCCACATCAGATTTTCTTGTATATATTTCCAAGTCTCTTTTGATAGACAAGTACAGGAGCTCAAGTTCTCTGATTTCTTTTAAAATTAGTTTTCTACACACGCACGTATTTAATAAGCACAGTTAAAAAACCTGATGTGGGCAGCACATGACTTTCCTTATATAATGCAATGGATTTACTACTTTTACAGTAAAAAAAAGTAGATTATTCTTATAGTAGATATTTATATTCTTTCCAAGATATTGAATTTTCGTCAATTAGTCGTCATTTTCATTGATTTGGCGTCATTTTTATTGATTTGACGAGTTTTTCTTTAATATAGCAACATTAAAAAAAGTCGCCAAGTTGGCGACATTCCACCAAATTCGTCACCAAAATCTAGTCAAGAGTTATGGACGGAGAAATAGGTTATTCTTATAGCAGGTAAATGACTATTGGCGTTCAAATACAAAAGTATAACTCAAAGTATATTTTTTCATGAATGGAACGAGCTAGATCGACCAGAATGATGTCACCAAATTTATAGCATGGTATTACACATGAAAAGTGAGCATGTTTCTCAATAGGAAATATATATTTTTTATTTTATTTGTTTTTTTGATAATTTTTTTGAAAAACGTGCAATATCTCGAGAACGGTTTATGCTAGCGTTCTAAAATTTATAATTTATGTCAATCGTTTTCTAATGAAAAATTACATAAGAAATGTCTATTTGCGTAACTTAATGTTGCGTAACTTAATAGATATTTTGCTTTTTTGACGAATTTTTAAAAAATTTCTCACGAAAATTTAGAGGGGTTCAGAACATTCGATTGCATACAAAAACGATAGGTTTCCACTATTCATGGATTTTAATTTTTGTACCAAATTTTGTTCGAATCGGTCCATTCGTTCGTCAGTTATCGTCTCCACAGTCTCAATGATACACACACACACACACACACACACATACACACACACAGACATCACTGCAAAAATGCTCGATTATTGATCAGGGATACTTGAAATCTGCTCTCCCGTCGAAAACTCGAATTCGAATTTTCGGCCCCGTTACAATACTTCCCTTATACATTTTACATTATTGTATATAAAGAAAGTAATAATGTTTAACTTATACATATAACCGTACAGTAAAATATATAAATAACACATCAATGGGATATTGAAATTTATACTGTGTATCTACATCCTACGTAAATGGAAATTGTTTCCAACTAGATAACTATGTTTCCAAATATTTATTCCAGTTTCTCAGATTAAAGAGTCTTTGACAGTATCATTTCCGAATTCAATGCAGCTGATGGTAATACATATATAAACACAAGTCCCAAAGCAAAATGGAAGTAGATATTTATTCCATAGGATTCCGACGAAAGTCCTTTAGTACCCCAATAACTTTGTAAGGAAAGTGAATATGTGAGGTCTATTTATAATAATGTCGCAGCGGGATTTCAGGTCGACACGACAGACCAGAGAAAACTTAACTTTCCCAAATTTTTACAACCCCAGGTTCGAAAACACCTCCTGTTGGTGTGTAAAACTCACCGAAGACCTATTTACTACTACAAACCCAAACAAGGCAACAAAAACCCGTACCTTTAAAGGACGTCATCTTCCGCTGAAAACACATTTATATACAATTTCAAGAGACACTGAATACACTGAATAAACACACAGAAGTTAATTTAAATTCTCTTTTTTATTTAAATGCCAAATTAATATGGAGTTAACATATTAATAAAACTATTGGCGTTCAAATACAAAAGTATTACTCAAAGCTAGATCCACGAGAATGATGTCACTCAATTTATTGCATGGTATTACATATGAAAAGTGAACATGTTTCTCAATAGGAAATATTTTTTTTTATTTTATATAACTTGTATATATCTTGAACTATAATATATAACTTGTGCAATATAACGAACTATAATATATAACTTGTGAATATATAACTTGTGCAATATCTCGAAAACGGTCCATGTTGGCGTTCTAAAATTTAAGTCAATTGTTTTCTAATGAAAAATTACATAAGAAATGTCTATTTTCGTAACTTTATAGCGGCTTTGATTTTTTGACGATTTTTTCAAAATTTCACGCGAAAATTTAGAGGGGTTCTGAACCTTCGATTGCGTATAAAAACAATAGGCTTCCAGTGTTTACGGATTGTGATTTGTGTACCAAATTTTATTCGAATCTATCCATTCATTCGTCAGTTATCGTCTCCACGGTCTCACTGACACACACACATACTTTCACACACACACACACACATACTTTCACACACACACACACACACACACAGACTAGAAAAAAAATATGACCTCGGAATAACGGTCATGAATTCCTCGAATGAGTGCAAGAAAATATCATTTTAAATGAAAATGGCTACAATTACTGAAAAAGGAATAAATGCATTTAGAATTATAAATATATATACATAAGACAAGAGGGTTCCGGAGCAGAATTAATATATATATATAAATGTATAAAAATATAGAAGTTTAAAGAATAATGTAGATTTTACAATTTACACACAAGTGACGCGAGATTAAGGAATCTCGTCACGACAATAAAGTGAGTATGTCTGATCAAATAAAAGTGACTATACGCTACGAACACAGAAGTTAAAATATCAGGCTTACGAATTGTACAGCAAACCGAGAAAAAAAAACAAATAAAAGTTTAAAGAATTGTCTAGTCAGTAAGAACGGACACCTTGTACTAACGGAATCTGTATCAGCGACAGTGTTGGAGTAATACTTCTTTTAACGTGTTTACGGCATGTTGGCAAATCATCGAATCTCTAACGACTCTTGTCGCAAACTCTCACTGTGTGGGAGCACACTTAATAATTTCCTTCCCCTCCCCTGCAATGCCACACCACCTTTTTTGATTTGCTCTTGTTGATGGAGGGTATGTGAGCTGTTTCATTATGTTACAAATCATTGGTTCGAGTGAATGCATTGCTTGGTTAAACGCTGCATTTAAAGTGCTTATTATTTTGATTAACACTTGCAGGCAAAGGTCAACATGTCGTGCGACAAAATGTGTACATGGAGGACAATAAATATATGTCAAAAAATCGTATCACCACGACTTCAACTTATTTGACAGTTCTCTTCAACTTATTTGACAGTTCTCTTCAACATATTTGACAGTTCTCTTCAACTTATTTGACAATGGTCTTCAATTTCTGTAATTGACCTACTTCGCCTATCTCGATTTATTGCACAGTTGAAATATCCAAAATGTTTAATTAACCACTAGGGGCGCTGAATGTACTTTTATTCAATTGATCAAGATCACCTTACTATAGATAAACCTGGAAGTCATATTCATGGACTTTTCATTACAGATTTTTTGGGTATATTAGGAAGTTTACTAGAAACTCTGAGGAAGCTTAATTAAGTGTGCAATGAGGATTGGGATAAATAATATTATGACGTATCACCTAGAATCTCGGATGTACTCTCAGGATTCTAGAATAATTCCAAATTTCTTGATAACTACCATTTTTATTTAAAAGCACTAATAAGCTTAAACACTAACAATTATATGCAGGTAATAGCTCGATAGCAATCTTGCAAGATCACTAAAGGCCTGTAAAAACAATAAAATAGGAATGAAATGTTAAACTAATTCACGAAATAACGGTTTATATTATCAAAGCAATGACGAATCTCAAAATTCAATTTAGCTGGGAACATGTCAACTACTCTCCAACTGAGCGCTAACTTATATACTCTCTATAGAAATGTCCAGAAAGTGTCCGTATCTCCTATATGGAATATTCGAATAAGTGTCAAATATTCGATATTTTGGGAAAGGTGTAGTATATTAAAAACTCTCCAAAGGTCTAAATGTTGGCAATGAATCGCCAAATCCTGCGCCCATGCCTCGAAAATATCACAGCACTACTTTCACTTAATAGAAATTACTGCCTGTAAAGGACGTTTTTCCTTGAAGATAGTCATTATGCCACAAAATTATTTTATGCATTGCTACCATTGTTGTCTGGAAGCATAGAATAGAAAATATATCAAGTGTCATCTTTATAATTTAAGCCTTTGTAACTGGCTAAATGCAATCTTGTTATCAAAGCAACACAAAACACCGTTTAATTGGTTTCGCAAGTGTAACAATATTTCCCTCTGTACAACATTAGTGGCTATGAGATTCTGTGGAGCCCATTAATGAAGCTCGCAGCGTCAGAAATTGTTTCTAGTTATTGGAGGCGTCTACTGTGGGCGGCTTTCATGTCTGCGACTTGGTTAAATATTTGGTTCTATACACAAATATGTCACATTTTCAAATATTCATATAAATTCAAACTGCGATTCTTTATCATGCTTCCAGAGCAAATATTCTGATTTCAATGAAATCCGTTCATGCAGCAGATTACACCTTTGCATTTATTTCCAACTCGTCTGAAATTGAATAAATTTCCTTTCATGTTAGAAGACTTGAAATATTAAATGATATTGGCATATAACTGCAATACAGACCTAAATATTTCATTTAAATGTATATTCATCATAACTATATATGATATATATAACATTTCTCTTATATATATTGTATGATGAATAACTATATATAATTTATTTAACAGTGCATCTAAATTTATATTATTTTGACATTTATTCAGATATTTCATTCATATTCAGATATTTCATTCATATTCAGATATTTCATTCATATTCAGATATTTCATTCACTCACTATTTCAAATTAAAAATATCAGTTGTAGCATTGTAACCTGTTAACAAGAAAGATTAATCATACATATAGCATTGAATGTGAAACATTTTCCAACTGAAATGCAGTTTTATTTAAAGATCTCTAAAATGCAATGCATTCAGTGGCGATATTATTAAAATTATCATAGTACAATAATTGGAAATTTAAAACTTCAAAAGGCAATGCTATAAAAGGCAATGCTATAAAATCGCTTGCTTTTCAATCTAAGTAAAATCAATATTCACTTATTTTCCAGACTCCAGAGTTAATAATAATGTTGAGTTAAGAAATTCAGCAATTCTTATACAATTCATCTTACAATCGCTTGTTTTGTTTACATTTTGCATACGTTAAAATTAGGCTTCGCTGTAGAAATAATCAAAGTTTAGTGATCATTTAAAATAAAAAATATTGTAATTGCGTATGCACATAATTAAGAAACACAGATAATATACAAAATACAACGGTTTCAGTACTGATGCAACACTAAATAAAAATAATAGAAAGATCAATCATGCATAAAGCATTGAATATAAAACACTAACCAACTGTAATTTTATATAAACAGCTGTAAAATACGATGCATTCAGCGGCGATATTATTTTAATTATAATAGAACTACAATAATTTATTTTACTTGGAAAATTGAAACCATGGAGGTAAAAGTACGTTTTCACTCCATGCTTAAAACTTCATTCAAATTTTATTCAAATTACATCATCGAAATATAAAGCGTTTGGCTTTCTATGTAAAGTAGTGTGCATTTCATTCATACACTTTGATTCTAGACTCCAGAGTAAAATAATTTTGCGTGTAAAACATTCAGGAATTCATATACAACTTATCTTACGATTACTTGTTTACATTTTACATTCATTAAAGTTAGGCTTCGTTGTAGAAATAATCAAATTTGGATGATCATTTAAACTCAAATATATTGTAACTGCGTTGGCGCAGAATATGGATGCACAGAAAAAATGCAAAAATAAAGCGGTTTTAGTACTGATGCAACGCTACATACATTAAAAAAACTTTAAAAATCACGATTTTGATACAAGATGCATGCCATATTTTATTTTGAAGTGGGGTCACTTGACCTCTTTAGGTGTCATTATTATTTTAATTTATATTTCAGAAACTACCAAACATATTTTGCTGAAATTTTATTTGTATATTTTATGGGATGATTTGAATTTTTTTCTAAAATATTCGAAGTAATTTGTGAATTTTACTTTCGCTTAAAAAAATGTTTGAAAAATAGGTCTTATAGGGTTCAATGTATTTCATTTTTCTGTCCGAGTTCAATCCAAAACTAATTGGGTGATATTATTCATTTTTATTCCCATATGTCCCACATACCGTACCAACAACTTACTAAAATTTCATTTTGATGATGTCATTTCTACGGCCAATATCGTGCGAAAGGACAGACAGACAGACACAATGATTAAAATGAATCAACTATGTTGTAAAGTGTTAAACAAGAAAGATCAACCATGCATAAAGCACTGATTACGAAACACTTTCCAACTGCAATGAAATTTTATTTAAACATCACTAAAATGTGATACATTCAGCGGTAATATTTCTAAAATTATCACAATACTGCATTAATGTATATTTGAAAATTTAAAATTTCATCGAAAAAAATGAACTTTATTCAAATGACGTCATTGAAATATAAAACGACTGGTTCTCTATGTAAAAGCTGTAAATATTTCATTCATACACTTTTATTCCATTCCTTTCATACATCGCAATACTACAATAATTTATTTGATTTAAAAATTTAAAACTATGGAGATAAAAGTAATTGAACATTATGCTTAAAACTTCTTCGAAAAAGTCTGCAATAAAATCGTCTACTTCTCTATGTAAAATCAATGAATGTTTCATTCATATCAGCTGTATTGCAGACTCCGGAGCCAAATCATTTTTCGTAAAGAAATTCAGTAATTCTTATACAACGCATCCTACATCTTTATGGGTTTACATTCTCCATGAGTATTGTAGCTCTCGTTGTACAAATAATCAATGCTTGATGATCATTTAAACTCAAATATATTGTAATTGCGTTGATTCAAAATATAGATGCACATAAATAAAACTAAAATAAAGCGGTTTTGGGACAGATATAACACTAAATATAAATTAAAAAGAACTTTTAAAATCACGATTTTGACACAAGATGGATGCCATATTTAATTTTGAAGTGGGTCACTTGATCTGTCCGTAGTATATGGATGTAATTATTATTTTAATGATTATTTAAAACTGCAGAATATATTTTGCTGAAATTTTTTTCTTAATTTTATGAGATAATTTGAATATTTCCTAAAACTTTCGAAGCATATTGTGAATTTTAAATTCGATACTTTAAAATAATACTTTAAAATCACGATTTTTATATATGGGGAAAAATGGGTGTCATATTTTATTTTGAAACAAGTCACATATTCTCTTCATATAATATGGGTGTAATTATTATTGCAATCTTTATATACAAAACTACCTAACATATTTTTGCAGATTTTTTTTACATATTTTATGGGATAATATGAATATTTCCTAAAATTTTGAAAAAATTGGTGTATTTAACTTCGCTTAAGAAATGTTTGAAAAATTAGGTCCCACAGAGTTCAATGTATTTCATTTTTTTTAACTCAACTAATTGCGAGATATTGTTCAATATCCAAAACTAATTTAGTGATATTGTTCATTTACATTCCCTTAGATCCCACAGACAGTCTGAACATCATACTGAAATATCATTTTGATAAATTCATTTTTACGACAGTCATCGTGCGAACGGACAGACAGACAGACAGAATGAACAAAGTCATAAACACTTTTCAACTATGTTGTAAAGTGTTAAAAATGTATATACAATAAATTCAATAAGAATTGCATTTTTGACTGGATTATATAACTCACAGTCTTCATGACTAAAAATTACAAGGAATATTGATATTTTCTATTTATTACGTCATCTGTCTTATTTTGGCAATGGATTTTGGAACTCATTTACTGAAAGACGAGTAATCTTCTACTAATGCACAGATGTATCTTCTAATCTACGAGAATATAAATAGTACTTCCCGTACAATTTTAGCTATTTCATTTTGATATGCATTTTCTCAATTTCATATTTTGTGTAAATTTGTTTACAGACGGGAATAGGATTTTTTATTCTTCAAATCTGCCTGTTAAGATAATTTTATATAGCGAGAAGATATATTATTAAACTTCCTTTTAGGAGCCTCAATTTAATTATTTCAATGGAATGTTTTGAATAGCAATGTCACTTAGAATACTATTTGAATTTGCACAAGATTGGAAATTTTAAGTTTCTTGCGGAATACAATATATATTCCGCACGAAGAACGGGTTTACTGCTAACATAAAATAAATGTATTTCTTTGCTCTATTGAATCTACTGTTGTCTAATAAAAATACGGCTATTGCAGTCTAATTATAATACCACCTGTTGATATTGAATGCCAATGCAGCTTACTGTTGCATAATAATAATACTGCGTACTGCTATCTTTATAGTCTGAAAATTCAAAAGCGTCTTGCTTTATAACATAAGATAAATATTAAAACCAATTTTTTACTGAGGAAAAAAGGGAATAAAACAGGATAAACCATCCCCACTACAATGAAAGAACGATATCTGTATGCTTATAACTTTCTGGTATAGCCTGGAAAGAAGTGGATGTAAAGTAATTCGGTGACTACAATTATATCGAGGAAGTTATGAGTATCTTTCTCGGCATAAATATAGTGATCTGAAGAAGCAACAAACGCTAAGATTCAACTGAGCTTTTATAAATCTGGTGGATGAAGTGTTATTTCCAAAGCAAAAAATATCATAGTTTATTAAATATGGGGAATTCAATGATAAAATCCTTGTAAACGGAAGTAGGGTAGGCTGAATTTTAGAACATTCCAGAAAACAATTGAACAGATGAAGGTGTTAGAGGTTAAGGTATAGATAGTGATTAGAAAACACAAAGTTACAGGTCTAAATAGAGTATTTTGTTTCAGAGCGATAAGTATAATGGCATTAGGAAAAAGTCATAGATTTGTATTTTTAATATAAACCTTTATCTTATTTTAAATATGTATTTTGCGCACTGCTCTGGCTAAGTCGAAAGCTAAGTCAAATATCTAAATATGTGGTTAACAGGACATGTGCTAAACCTTATTTTGAAATATTTGAACTCTAATAGCCTACTAGACATTATAATATTTAATTATGCTTTGGACTACGTTTATTATTATTTGCATGAAAATAAAAATATTGTGTATTTTTAATATATTTCCTTATAAGTATTCTTTTTAAAACAACATGTTTAAAAAAATATGTTTTAATCTTTAAAATGTCTCTGTTAGCGTCCTGTATTATTCAATAATATCTTATATAAAATTATCCTTTAATCACTTACCAGTATTTATTTAAAACTAGAACAAATTACGTGGTGTTAACCGGGACCTGCTTAAGCACCCACTACGTTAATATTCCAGACACAAATAACACCATTCAATTTCCAGATCATCTGTGTTGAACAAAAGTATCATTCCCACCTCTCGTTTCTATCATTTCATTTGATTTCAACGCATGTGTAGTCGGTCGCAACAATTTGCCAATCATGAGCACAAACAACCACTGCTGCTGGAAAAAGAACAGAATCGAGAATCTCGAACTATCTGCTATCGGTTGAAAATGAACTTAATGTTTAAAAGTACTTAATGTTCTAATTGTTCAATTAGAACATTAAGTACTTTTAAGGAATAAATTACTTTTGTTAGAATACAAAAACATACATTCAGAATTTTGCCAAACTTTAGACTTGTGCTTATTTTCCTATTTCGGATACAGTGAAAAGAAATAATACGAAGGAATTGTCCTATTGTCCTTTTTCTTTCCAATGATGTCAAGATAAAAACTATAATAATATTTGGGATCGGTAAGGAGCCAATTTGTGAAAATCGCTCAAAACCGTGAGTGATCATAAAATAACAAATAAAAATTCGAATTCGAAAAAAAAAAACCCGTCTTCCTGAAGTCTGTCTTACGGAGTGTTCAGTCAACCCAGTACAGAATTTCGTGAGTGTTCTAGCTTAGATTTTCCACTGCAGATGATACATACACAAGGGAAGAAACACAATTAACTTATTTTATTGTGTAATATGTGTTTTTCTTAAATCTAATATCTTTCATGTTTCAAAGAGTTTGATCACGCTTAGGAATTACATCTATGCGAATGAATGTTTTTATTATATACAGTCTACAACGTATTCCAAACTATAATTTCCCGCCAAAATCATACAACTGTAGTGATTTGAACATCAGCTCTGGTCACCATAGGAAACAATGACAGGGATAGTTTAAATTTGTGAATTTTTTTCGTCACAAGAGTATTTTATTTTAGTTTACATTCTTCAACAAAGTATTGTGAGATCTATATAACCTTTTGATTAGTTTTTGTCAGTTTACGTTCTAAGTTAGGATGTACTTAGATATATTAACAACTTCTTACTAGTTAGGTTTTCAAGACACAATCAAAAGTCGCCTAACATGTTCTTGCGATCCAGATGGTAGAACAGAATAATGTTTTGGTTTGTAATTATTATTCAAATTCGCATGAGTTTCCACCGTTCCTGAAGAATTGAAGCATTGAATCCACGGGCTAGACGTATGATCGGAAGTCTAGCAATGGGTGGTGAGTGCACAAGAGGGGTGCAGCTGATGCTACAATAGGAAGGCGCAACTATGGATCTCCCTGAAGCTTACAGACACCATCTGATTGGAGTTGGTACGAATAATCCCTCAATATTGTGCAACTGTGAGTAATCCTAAAGTTTGCATATACTACCCAACTCTGTAATTTATGCGCTTTATGTTCATTTCACTAATCGGTGCTATACAATAATATGTATATTTTCTGTAAACAAACATTTTTGTCCCTACAGCTAGTCAATGTATACTAAGTTTCTGTCAATAAAGACGTTACATTTAATTCCTATGTCTCTGTGTGTTTGCCTTGTCCGTTAAAGCTACTTTAATTTATCTCAGCTAATAGGTGTGTCGCTTTAAGAATCAAGTATCAAGACGCGAGTAAGGAACTTTTTCTGTACGTTATAAGACAGAGATATACGTTTTCATACTTAATTTATCTTACGCAAATCTCACACCCCTCACAAACATACACACACACAGATACAGTCATATTTAGAAAAGTATTTAATGTGTCCGAAGAAGGGCTACAAAAGTTATTATCATCAAAATTAAAAAAAAATCTATACTTCCTTTTGCAATAGAATAAAATCCATAAATCGGAATATTTTATCCTTAGTTGACGTTCAAACCAAACTGAGCTTCTTTTAACAGAGTTGCAATTTAAAGCAATATTAATAAAATGTTGTTTTAAAATACTAAAACAACACGTATCCCCTTTTACGATTATAAACAATTTCATTACGAAATATATGTTAAGAATTTTTAGGAAATCACCATTCTAGTTATTGTATTCATACTTCCAACATTTCAAACGCAGTAGAAAATAAATCTCATAATATACCTTGGCATTTCTGTTTTAAGTCAAGCAAATTTATCTAACGCAGCGCTCCTCTATTTGATGCATCCATTCCACCGGCTAAAATTGCACAAATTCCATTTATTATAAAATATGTGAAATATTTAATAACGGGGATAAATAATGGCGATATCCATCTGAATATTTCGTGTAACTTTGTATTTCCCATAGATGAAACATGCAAATTCCTAGCACAGTGGATCGGATTTTAGCTATTTTCATTTATATAGCGTAACTGCTGTAATTTCAAATTAAATTCAGCAAATTCCATTGGAAAATCTTGTTCACAGGCATATAGTGACAAATATTGTTATAAAACAATTCAATTTATTCGTATTTGAGTAAATATTTCATATTATATTTGTCTTTATGTATGTTCGTATTCTGTAAATATGAAAAATGCACCTATAACCTGAATGTGATACAGGGATCTTGACTTACTGTCGCGGTTCAGTTCAACATTTGAGACATTTCTCTGCTATTAGACATAATACGAGAGTTGAAATCCTTAATAAACTGAAATACAAGTTGGCACATGTTGATATCCATTTTCAATGGATTTCGTCTGATGTTGATATTAGAGAGAATGATACTGGGGACAGGTTGGTTAAAAAGTATCTTTGAGCACATTGAGGTCCACATAATATACGGATGTCTCAGAAAATTTTCAGCAGGACTAAAATTGGTCATAAAGCAGCATGGAATGTCCATCCTATTAGTGATTGGTATAAGGGATACTATCCAGGTTTTGTCATGGAATTCGTGGGTGAAAGAAGGTTACAAATGGAATTGTCAAGACTGGGCAGTGGCCTTATCAAAACTATGAAGTTTCTTAATGGTCATGTGAGAGGGATGAATGTATTTATGCAGTTTTGAGATTTATACGATATGTACAACGAAACAAAGCGCAAACTCGTAAGCGCCATTTTATGACAGTCTTAGCCCGGGAGGTCATGACCCCATTAAAATGATTACATTTATTTTAGGAACTCGTGCAAAAGAAATAATGGTGGGTTCTTGCGGCCAAGATATGCAATGTACGAATATACAATTCACGATCACTAATAATTATAAATGATCATCCAATCCAATCATTTATTATTTATAAAGGGAATAAACTCCAATTTCAAACTAAATACAATACAGGACAAGAAAAACCTTCCATTCTAAGTCCACGTCAATACGAGCTTCTCCTTATCACTGGATTTTTTCTACTGATCTGTATCCTCAAGATGATTTGCGGAATCCGTTAAATAGAAAGAAAACTTGTCATCGAATTGCCACAATTGTTCTATACACAGGAAGAAAAATCCCATGTGGGCAGTACATGACTTTCCTTACTTAATGCATATAATGCAATGGATTTACCACTTTTACAGTAAAGCAATAGATTATTCTTATAGTAGATATATTATTTCCAAGATATTGGATTCTCGTCATTAGTTGTCATTTTCATTGATTTAGCGTCATTTTTATCCATCTGGTGCGATTTTCGTTAATTTGGCAACATTTAATAAAGTCGTCAAGTTGGCGACATTCCGCCAAGTTTACCGCCAAAAGTTAAGGATGGAGAAATAAGTTATTCTTACAGCAGATAAATGACTATTGACGTTCAAATACAAAAGCATTACTTAAAGTATATTTTCTCATGAATGGAACGAACTATCTACGAGAATGATGACACCAAATTTATCGTATGATATTACATATGAAAAGTGAACCTTTTTCTCTACAGTTAATATTTTGTTTTAATTTATGAGATTTTTTGATTAATTTATTTGTAAAACGTGCATTAGCGGTTCTTGCTAGTATTCTAAAGTTTATGTCAATCGTTTTCTATGGAAAAATTACATAAGAAATACCTATTTGCGTAACTATATTAAGGATTTCGATAGTTTGATGATTTTTCCAAAGTTTCACTCGAAAATTTAGGGCAGTTCTGAGCATTTGATTGAGTTTTAAAACAATAGGCTTCCAGTATTCACGGATTGCAATTTTTCTTTCTATCAAATTTAATTCGAATTGCTCCATTACTTCCTGAGATATCGTCTCCGCAGACTCACTGACACACACACACACGCACGCACACACACACATATATATATATATATATATATATATATATCTACACAGACAGACAGACAGCACCTCAAAAATGTTCGATTCGTGATTAGGAATGCTTGAAACGTGCTCTCCCGTCGAAAAGTCGAATTTTCGACCCCGTGACAATACTTTCCTTATACACCGTATATGTATATAAAGAAAATAAAAATTTCTCAAATATTGTATGCAATCCAATTCCAGTATAACAAATTTGACGTTACACCACTAGGCCTTCAGACGTGGCGTCTGTGAATGCAGCTCTACCGTGAATAGCGGAAATTGATTGACAAGTCCACGAATTTGATCTGATTACATAAATATGAGATAAGGATCACATTTATATTATAAAAGCAGTTAGAAATTTATCTTGTGGGGGTATAGGTGAAATTATAGCATTTGTAAGGCCTGACGCAAATCGTGCTAAATACAAATAAGTTGCAAAATACTGACAAATCTAGAAGCAGTTGTTTGAGAGGTGGGTCCTAAAACAGGATTGAACGGTGCATTTGCCGAAATTCCGCCAATAAAAATTGTTCCGTGTAATATCACTTTAAAAGTAGCATTTGTTTTCGAGACAAACGGTTTATTGTACTTTGTTGAGTCATTGCCCAGACTAAGAGTAATTAGTAACAAGTATTAAAAACAAGAAATACCGCGTTAGAGAATTCAAGAATTCTTATACAACTCATCTTACAGATTGATATATTTACAATCTCCGTAAGTGAAATTTAGGCATCGTTGTAGAAATAATCAAAAACAAGACAACAAGAAGTCAATCATGCATAAAGTATTCATTATGAAACACTTTCCAACTACAATGCACTTTAATTTAAACATCCCTAAAAGGCGATGCATTCAGCGGTAATATTTTTAAAATTATCGAAATACTACAATAATTTATTATATACGAAAACATCATCGAAAAAATTGAACTTTATTAAAATGACGTCACTGCAATATAAATTGCATGGCTGTCTATGAAAAAGCAGTAAAAATTTCATTCATAAACATTTATTATATTTCTTTCATTCATCACACTACTATAATAATTTATAAAACTTAAAACCATGGAGGTAAATATAATTTAACTCTGCTTAAAACTTCACCGTAAAAGTCTGCTATAAAATCGTCTGTTCTCTATGTAAATTCAATGACTATTTTATCCATATCAACTATATTGCTGACTCCAGAGCTAAATAATTTGCCGTTAAAAAATTCAGGAATTCTTATACAACTCATCTTACAGCTTGACGTGTTTATAATCTCCATAAGTAAAAATTAGGCATCGTTGAAGAAATAATCACACATTGGGGACCATTTAAACTCAAATATATTGTAATTGCTTTGTTTCATAACATTGATGCACAGACATTAAGCAAAAATAAAGCGGTTTAAGAACGGATACAACACCAAATATAAATTAAAAAGAACTTTAAAAATCATGATTTTGGCACAAGATTGGTGCCATATTTTATTTCAAAGTCGGTCACGTGATTTCTTCATATAATGGCCACGTGATCTCTTCATATAATGGGTGTAATTATTATTTTAATTTTTATTTTAAAAACTACTGAATATATTTTTCTGGAAATTTTTTTATATATTTTATGTGATAATTTGAAATATTTCCTAAAATTTTCGAAGCAGTTTGTGAATTTTAAATTCACTTAAAAAACGCTTGAAAATTAGGTCCCATAGTGTTCAATGTATTTCATTTTTTCAACCCCGGTTCAATACAAAACTAATTGGGTGATATTATTCATTTATGTCCTCATAGGTCCCACAGACCGTCTGAACAACATACTAAAATGTAATTTTGATAAAGTCATTTTTAAGACAGTTATCGTGCTAACGGGCAGACAGACAGTCAGACAGAATAAACAAAGTCATAAACACTTTTCAACTATGTTGTAAAGTGCTAACAACAAAATACACCTAATACAATCGGTTTGTCCATCTGTCTGAATATAAGACAACAAACTCTAAAAGCATGATATTTTTATGAAATTTAATACCGAGACAATTTTTGTTGGGCCAAATTTTAATTTGTTAAAATAACTAAATATTTAAAAAAGTTAATTTGAAATTAATTAAAATGACTTTTAAATAATGAATGACGGATCACATGACACAGGTGTGCTACAACTTATGTATTGCTCACTAGGAACTTCAAGTAAGTATTTGCCTTTACGATTACACATTTTCGAAACGATTTTCGTACAATTTTTAACTTGTTATGATTGATCTTTAGCATATCGAATAATATACCTCAGTTCTACTAGATCATTTTATTTATTTCACACCAAATAGCAATTATATCGCTAACCATATTATTATTTATAACACTATCTGCCTTTCAAGTCTAATAAGTCATTGAAAACTCAACTCTATTCATGGAAATTGAATATGTTCTGCATTCTTATATTTTGCAGCCCAAGTTCATCACTTAGAATAATCCGGCAAATATTTAGCAATTTGTGAGGAATAGAAGGTGGTGAGGATATATTGTGCAAAAACCCCTCGAAAGTACAACCAAATATTTTTATACGAACAAAACAGGACTAGATGGGAACATCCCAAAATCCCTTTCCATTGCAGGTGCCAGAATTCTAATGATCGTTATCAAGCTTTTCAGCTGTTTTCAGTATGAAATAATCGATACCTGCTATATCAGCTGATTGGCAGTGAATAATTTGTTGTGTACAGCATATTTGCAAAACACTATGGAGAATTAACATTGCGTTATAACAGACAGCATCAAATTTCATAAGGATTGCACCTAAGCTACAATGGCCCAGTTTTATTTGTATGAACATTATAAAATGTTTTAAATTATTTCATCCTATACCACATGATTGGCAGACTTGCCCATCCTAAATCCTCTGCTATGTAAAGGCAATACGTCTCTCCCAATTAGTATCATTATACGACCTATTGGAAAAACAGAATTACAGTTGAACTCGCTAGCAAATTGCTAATTGTACACTAATGTCCAAAAGTTAAGTATAATTTGTAAAATGCAAAAAATTCTGAGTTAATATGGATAGAATGGTTCAAAATCGGTAGTGGAGAATAGTGGGAAGCAAAGTAAATCATTGAACATATGCAAAACTGTTCAGTCGACGTCGACATGCCCAAAACACCGGCGCACGTCGGAACGAGTATAAAACGGCATCAAGAGTTATGGCCAGTTGAGGCAGAATTTCGCAATTGTTGTGATACGGAGCGTTGTTAATAATAAAAAAGGACGAAATATGTTACAAAGATGCCAAGTGGAAATGTTTTTGAAGGTACGAATTATTGGAATGCTGGAAACCGGATGATCCCAAACCGATGCGTCTGGAATTCTGAATATGCCTCAGTGTGTGATCTCCAGACTGTGGCAGAGGTTCCAAACCACTGGAGATGTTACCTGACGACCAGTACCAGTCGGCTAAGGATAACAACCACTCAGCAAGACCGATATTTGGTGATAACCCCGTCACGTCGGAGGAACCGTTCTGTCAGACAACTGTGTTCAGCACTGCCAGCCGCAACAGGAGTCACTGTTTGGAGTCATACTGTTTACAGGAGACTCAGTGACTTTAGTCTCTATACCAGACGACCAGAAATTTGTATCACCCTGACGTCTGCACAGAAACGTTCGTGTTTACAGTGAAGTTTGGAACATCGGCAGTGGAGTGGACAGAAGAAGGGCAATGTCATATTCAGTGAAGAGTCCAGGTTTAGCCTGCAAGCTGATTCTGGTCGTACCACGATCTAGGAGAACGTGAAAAGCGTTTTCACCCGGGAAACATCAAGGACAGACATCGTTTTCCGTTTGGAGAAGTCATGGCCTGGCATCATGATAGACGGTCGCACAGACCTCCACATCTTTGACACGGGGTCGGTTAGCCTTCCCGGTCGTACATTCTGTTGCTCTAAGTCCTCTGGACGAGCCGGACGGCCTGGGGCTTTCACGGGGTCGGTTAGCGGTCAAAATACTGAGACAAAATCCTTAAGACTACCGTTCGATTGTTTTGAGGTGCTGTTGATCCTGATTTCATATTCATGGATGAGAACGTGCCTCCAGACCTTGCGGCCTTGGTCGACGACTTTCTTCAAACTAAAGATATCCAGCACATGCGTGACCTGCCAACTCCCCTGATCTGAATACAATAGAGCATGTGTGGGATATTTTTGGGAGATATCTTGCAGCCTTCCACTACTCACCAAGCTCCGTTCCTGTATTGAAAACTGCTCTCCGTGAGGCTTGGATTTCTCTGAGCACACAACACATCCAAACCCTCGTCTATAGTATGGGAAATCGTTGTGCAGCATGCGTGGCTACCTGGGGATTCCACATACCGTATTAAACTGCAACATCACATTGTTTTAATCATTCTGTTTCACTGAGGTTAACACTAGTATTGTGACCCATTTTCTTTAAACCCTTTTCTTTGGATAGTAAAAGTCGTTATTATCCTTGTGTTACATTGTTTTCTTCTTCTATAACCCTATTACACCCGCATACCTCGTTTCCTTCCATTCTCACGTAGATTTCCTGAAATTTTTACATGAACAGCAACTATGCGTAACTTTTGGACATAAGTGTATGTGCTCTAGAAAATTGCAAATTCTAGACGACTCTCTAACAAATTGTAAAATCTATATGATCTCTTATTAAAACATACATGTCTAGCGAATAGTGAAACTAGCCATAATTTCAATATAAACAAATCATTTTTGTCAAAACTGCAAGATATATCGGAAACTAGAACGAATCAACCAGAATTGGCAAGGTCCTAAGTAACTGTCCGCTACTTAAATAATACACATACAGATAACACTATACTCAATTTTTAAATCGTCTGTTTACTATACAATCATTTTTACTATACAAATCATTTTTACTATACAAATAAAATCTCTAAAACTTCTTCAATCTGGGATGGCACATCGGGACGTGCACATTTATTCCGTTCAGATCAATTACGTACACATCTATTAGGTACACTTTCGGTACGTACACAGTCATCGGGATGTACACATCGAATGGACAAAAGGCTTCCCCTTTTCTAGACGGGACTTCAATTGGTTGAACAAATTTAATCAGGCCGATTCGGTGGTCGAGCGGTCAGGAGCATGCGTTTCCGTCTGATCGTTGGATTACCGGGTTGTGGGCTCGAATCCCGCCAGCGGGCAGGGATGTTGTGTTGTCGAGGTGAAGTCAGACTTCTGCCCTTGGGGAGCCTCAATAATGTGATACTGCATATCTCCCCCTTCGCCATGGGACAAGGGGTCTAGTGGACGAGGTGCATAGGCGCTCCTTCCCCACGGGGGAATAGTAACAAAAACAACAACACTTTAATCCTAAAAAATTCTTCATGGGGAAAAAAATGCTTCGAAAATTTTATTGAGTTCGTTTAATTAAAAAAAATATAATTAATGGATGGATGGCTTGAGAGAATTATATTTTGTTTTGGGTAAATGTGGAATATTTATAGAGATCTTACAGCATATATATATATATATATATATATATATATATATATATATATATATATATATATATATATCTATATAAATAAAAATGAAAATCTGTCTGTCTGTCTGTCTGTCTGTCTGTCTGTCTGTCTGTCTGTCTGTCTGTCTGTTTGTCACACCATCACGGGAGAACGGCTGAACCGAATTTGATGAAATTTTGTGGGTAGCCCAGAAATAGCCCCACTTAAAATTATATCCGTGTTTTGAGTTTCTACGACCAGTGGTTCTCGAGATATTAGTAAAAAACGAAATTTTCGTTTGTCTCATCATCACGGAAAAACGGCTGAACCGAATTGAATGAAATTTGGTGAATAGCCTTGAAATATCCCCCCATAAATTTTGTCCAAGTTTCGTGTTTCTAAGACCTGGGGTTGTCGAGATATTAATGAAAAGCGGGACTTTTACCTTGGAGTTCCACTCCCTAACTCCGTGGTTTATCCAAACGAAACGCTTGAAAATCGTTTGAAAGTGAATTAAAATTTAATCTCTGAGTTTGATGGGAGATTTTTTGCGTTAATTAGTCACTTTCTGAAAACATGAATTGTTTGAAACATGATTTAAAGGTGAAATCTATCTCCATGGTTCATGGTTTATTTAAAACAAGCTTTTACGGAACAATGAGAAGTATAGAGAAATCAAAATCGTTATTTAATTTCGCAGTTTATGTTATAAGACATGACATATTTAACATGTTATAAGATTCTATCTTATATCATGTTACTCAGAAACGCAATTAAATTAAATCTGTCTGCTAATTTTAATAATTATTTTTTCGATTTGAATAATAAATAAATGGATATAAAAATATATTTTAGAAAAGAACGATTTGATTTTTCTTATAGCATTTTTGACTGGATAATATCAATTACGGTCTTCAGGTTTAAAAATTATTATTATTTATATTTTCGGGGATTATTGATTCAAGGATTATTGATATTTTCAAGTTATTTTGCAATTATTTTATTATGACAAAAATTGTTTAAACTCATATATTGTATGTTGTACGAATCTTCTACAAATACACGTGTATATCTTTTAATCTACGAGAATATAAGTAGTACAGGTATATTGACATATGTTTTGATATATATTGGCATATATTGGAATCAATTACGACCTTCTGGTATAAAGAGTACGGATATTATTGATGTTTTCAATTTATTACGTCATCTCTTTTATTTTGGCAAATATTTTTGAGACGCATATTGTAATACGGGTAATCTTCTACTAACACATTGGCATATTTTCTGATCTGCGACAATATAATTAGTACGGGGTTGCATATATTCATTCAATTCCTATTTTTTCTTCTGTAAATTTGCTTACAAAAGGGGGCAGGATGTTTTATTCTTCAGATCTGATCGTGAAGATAATTTTGCATAGTGAGAACATATATTCTTAAACTTCTCTTTAGGAGCAATAAATTTAATATTTTAACAGAATTTGCACATGATTGCGAACTTTAAGTTTCTTTAAATTGTACACTCCGTACGAATAACGGGTGTGCTGTTAGTGGTTAATAAATTTTAACATTTTAGGAGGATATATCATGTTGCTCGGCATCGCAATTAAATTAAATGTGTTTGTTAATGTTTTTATTATTTTTTTTCGATTTAAATAATAAATAAATGGATATAAAAGTATATCTTATGAATGGACGGTTTGATTTTTCTTTTAATTATATTAATTGCTGACTGCGTACATCAATTTCATTTATTTTGGCAAAGAGTTTTCAAGCTTATATCGTATTTAGCTACTAAACTCATATATTGTGTTTAGCCAATAAATTCATATAGCCGATTGTTGAAACAGAAAAAGAGTAGAGCGGGTGTATCTTCTAATACAATTGTAGTGTTTTCATTTAGTATATTGAAACGGGATAAGAATGTTTCATTCAGATCTGCAAATTCAAAGCTACGAATTTGGAGGGATATCGCTAATTTGACAACTTTTCTTAAACTTTGCCAAATTGACGGAAATGTCGCAAAATTGATATAAACGACACACAAACAGCTGCCATAAACCTTCGGGTTGGTCGTGTGGCTTGGGTCTTCTACATATCAATGAATTTTTTTTTTTTTTTGTTAGAAGAGAGTACTGAAATGATGTTTGGTTAGCATTTATCTGTCAGACCAACCATCCTACTTAGTAATACATTTAGCGAATTTTTAAAATGTCACCAAATTGATAAAAATGTTTTCAAATCTATAAAAATATCTCGAAATTGATAAAATTGCGCTACATAAATGATATTAATTGTTTTTTGTTAGGGGATAGTATTGTGATGATATTTCGTCAATTTGTCGCAAAGTGGAACTGTCAGTTCTACAGTCCCACTTGGCGATAAATTTGGCTATTTTTTAAAATGTCGCTAATTTGACGAAACTGTCGCCAAATGTTCCATAGAAATATAACTATTTAGACGATATTTTTTCTACCAATTTATTTGAAGCAAATGATATCATGTCGCTTAGCAACGGATTTAAATCCAATGTGTTTATGCGGCAGGCGATTTTTATTAAATTCTTTCCGATTTGAATAATGAAGATATGTATATAAAATAAATTTCATTGCCATTTCATTTTCGACTGGATAATATCAATTATACTCTTCAGGTTTAAACATTATTATTATTGATATTTTCCGGAATTATTGATTCAGGGATTATTGATATTTTTAAGTTATTACGCCATTGTTTTATTGCGGCAAAAATTGCTGACACACGCATATTGTACGTTGTACGAGTAATCTTCTAGGAATGCACGGGTATATCTTCTAACCTACGAGAATATAAGTAGTACAGGTATATTGGCATATATTTTGACATATATTGGCATATATATTGGAATCAAGTACAGTCTTCTGGTATGAAGATTAAGGGGATTAATTATATATTCAATTTATTACGTCGTCTGTTGTATTTTACCAAAAAACATTTGTGACTCATATTGCAAAACGGGAAATCTTCTACTAATAATCGGACATTATAAGTAGTACGTGTATATCTTCCCATATAATTTTAGCACTTTAATTTTGACATATATTGGAATAAATGACTTCAGATTTAAAGATTACGGGTTTATTGGTATTTTCAATTTATACATGTAATCTACTAATGCAGGTTATATTTTCTAATATTCGCGTATATAATTAGTACGGGTCCCATACAATTTTAACGCTTTATTTTGCATATATTGATTCAATTCCATATTTTTTTTTTTTATATTTGCTTACATAAGGGGTCCAAGATGTTTTATTCTTCAGATATGTCCATGAAGATAATTTTATATAGCGAGAACAGAGATTCTTAAACTTCTTTTTAGGAGCATTATATTAAATATTTTAACAGAATATTTTGATTAAACATGTCATTTAGTATACTATAAGAATTTGCGCATGATTATGAATTTCAAGTTTCTTTATATTATATACTCCGTACGAAGAACGGGTATGCTGCTAGTATATAAATAAAAATGAAAATCTGTCTGTCTGTCTGTCTGTCTGTCTGTTTGTCACACCATCACGGGAGAACGGCTGAACCGAATTTGATGAAATTTTGTGGGTAGCCCAGAAATAGCCCCACTTAAAATTATATCCGTGTTTTGAGTTTCTACGACCAGTGGTTCTCGAGATATTAGTAAAAAACGAAATTTTCGTTTGTCC
Source organism: Amaurobius ferox (assembly GCA_951213105.1). NCBI lineage: Eukaryota > Metazoa > Arthropoda > Arachnida > Araneae > Amaurobiidae > Amaurobius > Amaurobius ferox. Next base: position 32,099,213 of record OX578143.1, read on the forward strand.
CATCATCACGGAAAAACGGCTGAACCGAATTTAATGAAATTTGGTGAATAGCCTTGAAATATCCCCCCATAAATTTTGTCCAAGTTTCGAGTTTCTAAGATCTGGGGTTGTCGAGATATTAATGAAAAACGGAACTTTTTCCTAGGAGTTCTACTCCCTAACTCCGTGGTTTATCCAAACGAAAAGCTTGAAAATCGTTTGAAAGTGAATTAAAATTTAATCTCTGAGTTTGATGGGAGATTTTTTGCGTTAATTAGACACTTTCTGAAAACATGAATTGTTTGAAACATGATTTAAAGGGGAAATCTATCTCCATGGTTCATGGTTTATTTAAAACAAGCTTTTACGGAACAATGAGAAGTATAGAGAAATCAAAATCGTTATTTAATTTCGCAGTTTATGTTATAAGACATGACATATTTAACATGTTATAAGATTCTATCTTATATCATGTTACTCAGAAACGCAATTAAATTAAATCTGTCTGTTAATTTTAATAATTATTTTTTTGATTTGAATAATAAATAAATGGATATAAAAATATATTTTAGAAAAGAACGATTTGATTTTTCTTATAGCATTTTTGACTGGATAATATCAATTACGGTCTTCAGGTTTAAAAATTATTATTATTTATATATTCGGGGATTATTGATTCAAGGATTATTGATATTTTCAAGTTATTATGCAATTATTTTATTATGACAAAAATTGTTTAAACTCATATATTGTATGTTGTACGAATCTTCTACAAATACACGTGTATATCTTTTAATCTACGAGAATATAAGTAGTACAGGTACATTGACATATGTTTTGATATATATAGGCATATATTGGAATCAATTACGACCTTCTGGTATAAAGAGTACGGATATTATTGATGTTTTCAATTTATTACGTCATCTCTTTTATTTTGGCAAATATTTTTGAGACGCATATTGTAATACGGGTAATCTTCTACTAACACATTGGAATATTTTCTGATCTGCGACAATATAATTAGTACGGGGTTGCATATATTCATTCAATTCCTATTTTTTCTTCTGTAAATTTGCTTACAAAAGGGGGCAGGATGTTTTATTCTTCATATCTGATTGTGAAGATAATTTTGCATAGTGAGAACATATAACCTTAAACTTCTCTTTAGGAGCAATAAATTTAATATTTTAGCAGAATTTGCACATGATTGCGAACTTTAAGTTTCTTTAAATTATACACTCCGTACGAATAACGGGTGTGCTGTTAGTGGTTAATAAATTTTAACATTTTAGGAGGATATATCATATTGCTCGGCATCGCAATTAAATTAAATGTGTTTGTTAATGTTTTTATTTTTTTTTCGATTTAAATAATAAATAAATGGATAAATGGATATAAAAGTATATCTTATGAATGGACGGTTTGATTTTTCTTTTAATTATATTAATTGCTGACTGCGTACATCAATTTCATTTATTTTGGCAAAGAGTTTTCAAGCTTATATCGTATTTAGCTACTAAACTCATATATTGTGTTTAGCCAATAAATTCATATAGCCGATTGTTGAAACAGAAAAAGAGTAGAGCGGGTATATCTTCTAATACAGTTGTTGTGTTTTCATTTAGTATATTGAAACGGGATAAGAATGTTTCATTCAGATCTGCAAATTCAAAGCTACGAATTTGGAGGGATATCGCTAATTTGACAACTTTTCTTAAACTTTGCCAAATTGACGGAAATGTCGCCAAATTGATATAAACGACACACAAACAACTGCCATAAACCTTCGGGTTGGTCGTGTGGCTTGGGTCTTCTACATATCAATGAAATTTTTTTTTGTTTTGTTAGAAGAGAGTACTGAAATGATGTTTGGTTAGCATTTATCTGTCAGACCAACCATCCTACTTAGTAATACATTTAGCGAATTTTTAAAATGTCACCAAATTGATAAAAATGTTTTCAAATCTATAAAAATATCTTGAAATTGATAAAATTGCGCTACATAAATGATATTAATTGTTTTTTGTTAGGGGATAGTATTGTGATGATATTTCGTCAATTTGTCGCAAAGTGGAACTGTCAGTTCTACAGTTCCACTTGGCGATAAATTTGGCGATTTTTCAAAATGTCGCTAATTTGACGAAACTGTCGCCAAATGTTCCATAGAAATATAACTATTTAGACGATATTTTTTCTACCAATTTATTTGAAGCAAATGATATCATGTCGCTTAGCAACGGATTTAAATCCAATGTGTTTATGCGGCAGACGATTTTTATTAAATCCTTTCCGATTTGAATAATGAAGATATGTATATAAAATAAATTTCATTGCCATTTCATTTTGGACTGGATAATATCAATTATACTCTTCAGGTTTAAACATTATTATTATTGATATTTTCCGGAATTATTGATTCAGGGATTATTGATATTTTTAAGTTATTACGCCATTGTTTTATTGCGGCAAAAATTGCTGACACACGCATATTGTACGTTGTACGAGTAATCTTCTAGGACTGCACGGGTATATCTTCTAACCTACGAGAATATAAGTAGTACAGGTATATTGGCATATATTTTGACATATATTGGCATATATATTGGAATCAAGTACAGTCTTCTGGTATGAAGATTAAGGGGATTAATTATATATTCAATTTATTACGTCGTCTGTTGTATTTTACCAAAAAACATTTGTGACTCATATTACAAAACGGGTAATCTTCTACTAATAATCGGACATTATAAGTAGTACGTGTATATCTTCCCATATAATTTTAGCACTTTAATTTTGACATATATTGGAATAAATGACTGTCTTCAGATTTAAAGATTACGGGTTTATTGGTATTTTCAATTTATACATGTAATCTACTAATACAGGTTATATTTTCTAATATTCGCGTATATAATTAGTACGGGTCCCATACAATTTTAACGCTTTTATTTTGCATATATTGATTCAATTCCATATTTTTTTTATATTTGCTTACATAAGGGGTCCAAGATGTTTTATTCTTCAGATATGTCCATGAAGATAATTTTATATAGCGAGAACAGAGATTCTTAAACTTCTTTTTAGGAGCATTATATTAAATATTTTAACAGAATATTTTGATTAAACATGTCATTTAGTATACTATAAGAATTTGGGCATGATTATGAATTTCAAGTTTCTTTATATTATACACTCCGTACGAAGAACGGGTATGCTGCTAGTATATATATATATATATATATATATATATATATATATATATATATATATATATATATATATATATATATATATATATATATATATATATATATATATATATATATATATATATATATATATATATATATATATATATATAAATATATATATATATATATATATGTATATATAAATTAAAAATTAGGAAAAACCGTCTAATTATTTCATGAACTTTATTTAAAGTTTGCTTAAAACGTACATGCTTCAATCTTTTCGATGGTGTCCAGATGGGAACTTCGATAATTATTGCTGTCACTAAGGCTCTGATTCGTGTGAATATTGTTCAAAATCGGACTAAATAATGCTAAAACTGAAAATAACTAAAATCCTAGTCCAAATTTAAAAAATAACACAAAGGTTCACCTTTCGGATCCTGAAATACCTGTGTACCAAATGCCATGGCCCTACAGTGCTTAGATTTCCCGCTGAAGATTTCATACGGACGCACGCACACACACACACACGGACAGACAAACAGATATCTGTCTTTATTAAATAAGATTGGAATTTTACTTTTTCTGATTTCGAACTTTTAATTGTTGTTACCTAGATACAATTCTTTGAGATCAATATGTTCTCCCTAACAGACATTCTCCCTAAAGTAAAACACATGCACTCGTATTTCAGAATAACAGTTTTAAATTTATTATTTAACAAAAGTTTTATAATTTTAAAGGAATTTTCATTTCGATCCGTTTTCATTCCAATTGTTATGCGGCACAAACTATCGTCTTCATTGCAACCAGAATAATTCCCACACGTGGTAAGAGTTCATTAGTAATCCGTGACTGAGTTTTCCTCCGATTTGTGCCTGCGAACGGTCACGATATCATGCCGCTGGAACGAAGAAGAGCTGTAATGACATCTCATTAACGAAGATAACACAGAAACGTGTCTAAGGCGGACGGTAAATTGTTATCATTCTATCTTAAAACAAGATGTGGTGCCTCTTCTTTTACATTTTCTTGCAATGGAAGTTAAAACCGCATCTAAAGTTAAATTGTTTGTTCAAGGATTAAGCAGAGTATGAATGGACTTTTCTATATTTTATTGATTTTAATGCTGAATTATCAGAAAATAGTAATAACAGCATAGAAATTATGTTCATACAGATTGACAGAGACAATTTTATGCTTCTAACTTTTAAGTTTAGCAATTTAGTATGGGTTTAATTTTGTCGAAAAATAATTAATGTATTATAACATAAAATTAACTGAAGTATCAATTACTCTCACACGCCCTAAGAAGTAAGTGCACATTAAATACATATGGGGAAAATCACACAAAAACCTGTATTTATTGCTTTTGGAATGACATTTTTAATTAGGCAAATTACAAATTACGCTCCAAAAAAAGTAATTATATCTATATGAATGTGCTATTTCATTTATTTATATGATAATTACTCGAAATAATGGATATATTTTATTTTAAGCTGAAAAGTTTGTTTTAAACTGGTAATTTTACGCGCCTGCTTACCTGTCACCTACTTGCTTGCCTGTTTGAAAGGTTTATTTATAGAGGGATCATTTAAGCAGGTAAACAAATAAGAAAAATTAAGATCTCATATTACCTCTTTATATTTTTAAAACTGTATTTTCAGCATAAAGTGAAATATACCTAATTTCCGTGTAAATTTTATATAAATGAATAAAGTAAAACATTTCCATTGAAAGAAACTTTTTAAGTATGTAACTGGAACTTTACCTATTTAAAAGTGTCATTCGAGTGGAAAGAAACTCAGCGTTTTGTATGGTTTTTATTAATAATGGCGAAGCATTTGATACAATATCATTCGCCTATACATCAGCCAGAATCGTGAACCATTTAACCATTTAGCCGTCGTATGACGTTGCCCGGTGCACCAGTGGGGGCAGAACACACTGCGCCCATCAACACATTAGCCATGCCGCCAGATGGGATCAGCAACCCGGCAGCCGAGTGGGCATGTGGAAACGCTTGCATTTAACTGCTTAGTCACTGTGTGTGCGTCTTTTCTATGTTTTTGCCCATATTTCAAGTAAATAGAGGGGAATAACTTATTACTGTAATTGTCTAGTGTGAAAATGACAAATGATTACGAGTACCTTATTACAATGGATTTATATCTATAAAAAATATTATTTCTTATAAATTATTCAGCGAATCATTTTAGTTCAGAATTTTTTGTAATAATAATTAAATAATTGGTAATAAATAATTAAAATTGAATGCATGTTTGGTATTTTGTATATGGTTAATTTATTATAGATGAAAATGTATCATTGCGAAGAAGTCACAATTTTGTGGAGTGTAAATTAGCTCAGAAAAACTCTAGGCATAGATACATGCATACATATGTATACATTGGTAGAAATATAGAGTTGCAGACGTCTTATTAGTATAGATAGACCACTTTCATGAGATATTGTATCGTAAACCTTGAATACTAAATTTTTTATATAACAACAGCAATAGATATCGGTAGAAACATGTCAAAAAAAAGAAAAAAATTCCTGAGCGTTCGTTTCCAAGTTGTTGTTTTAAAAATTTAAGTAATTTTTAAAATAATGGAATGACAACGTCTCGGTTAAATTTAAGAAATCGATGCAGCAGGCTGATTTGGCTAAATCTAAGAATAATTACTTTCAATCACGTTTTTTGTCTGTAAAATCCTTACAGTGATTTTATCGAAATCAGCGTTCAACAAAATGTTCTATTTACATTTATTTTTGACAAGAAGTATACCCCATTTTTCATACAGAGTATATAACATATATAAACTTAAAATTTACAATCATGTGCAAACTCCTATGGAATACTAAATGACATTGTTAGTCAAACTAGTCTGCTAAAATATTTAATTTAATTTTTTTTTATTTTTATGTATTTAAAAAAATGCAAGCTACAGAACAAAAAATGCAAGCTAGAAACAATAAATGTAATAAAATATATTAAAATAAAAACTGTTGACATCAAATGATTTCCAAAAGCACTTGCAAATTAATAAATACATTAAAATATAAAATATTTACAACAAATGAGAGTTAAAAGTGACTTTCGATAAATAAAACACATCAAGATTAACGGGGAAGCTGCTATACAGGTTAAAAAAATTATGAATCGCACAATAACAACCAATATTTGTACTAAAATTCCTTTCACCAAATAAATTCATGTTCCTGGTAGGATGCTAGGGAACAAGAAATCCCATCCAACCCAAGACAGAGGACCAATCAATTCTATCATTAAACAGACTCCTGAATAATGGAAATAAAATGTTCTGTAAGCTTCGTTCTGTAAGCTTCGTAAAATGTTCTGTAAGTCTTCTGTTCTGTAAGCTTTTAACTTTAAACATGTCACTAAGAAAAGTGGCAGATAATGTATAACAAAAAGTATCAGTTTTCTTATAGATAACTCAAGAATTTATTTTGATAAATTTCTATCTTGTTTGCATAAACAGCATGAAAAGTGACTGCTCATGAAAATAAGTTTAAGAATCTCTGTTTTTGTTATACACAGTTATGTTCGCGGGCATATCTGAAGAGTAAAACATTCTGGCCCCGTATATAAACAAATTTAAAAAAATAAGAAATTGAATCAATATATACATCAATATATAACAAAAAGTATCAGTTTTCTTATAGTTAACTCAAGAATTTATTTTGATAAATTTTTATCTTGTTTGCATAAACAGCATGAAAAGTGACTGCTCATAAAAATAAGTTTAAGAATCTCTGTTTTTGTTATACACAGTTATGTTCACGTGCATATCTGAAGAGTAAAACATCCTGGCCCCGTATATTAAAATATTTTATAAAAAATAAGAAATTGAATCAATATATACAAAATAAAATCGTTAAAATTATATGGGACCAGTACAACTTATATTCGCCAATATTAGAAAATACACCCTGTATTAGTAGATTACACGTTTGAAAGTATCAATAAACCAGTAATCTTTAAACTTAAAGGAAGTAATTGAATCTAATATGCCAAAATTAATGCGCTAAAATTGTATGGGAAGATATACCCGTACTACTTATATTGCCGTAGATTAGAATACATACATGTTCGTGTGGTAGTAGCAGATAACTCGCATTGAACTATGAGTCTCAAAAATATTTGCCAAAATAAAACAGATGACGTAATAAATTAATAATATCAATAATCCTCATAACATTTATACTTGATGGTCGTAATTGATTCCAATATATGCCAATATATGTCAAAATATTTGCCAATAGACATGTACTACTTATATTCTCGTAGATTAAAAGTGCAGTTGTAGAAAATTACCCTTACTAGGTACAATATATGACTTTCAACAATCTTTAAAAAAATAGAACAATGGCGTAATAACTTCGAAATATAAAATATCCTTGAAAAAATTATCGAAAATATCAATAATATTAATGTTTAAACCTGAAGACCGTAATTGAAATTATCCAGCCCAAAATGTAATATCATTGAAATTTATTTTATATACATATATTTATTATATAAAGTGGAATATATTTAATAAAACTCGTCTGGCGCATAAACACATTGGATTTAATTTCGTTGCTAAGTGACATGATATAATTTTCTTCAAATAAATTGGTGGGAAAAAATAACGTCTGCATAATGCTATCTCTATGTAAGTTCTAATTGTGCGTTTTTAATTAATAACTAGGCAACCCCCGGTCCTAGAAACTCGAAACATGAAGTAAAATTTTACTGGGTTTATTCCAAGTTTGCCCCGAAAATATCATCCTATTCGGTGAAGCCTTTCTCCCGTGATGATGATACAAACATACAGACAAACAGAAAGATTTTCAATTTTATTTACATAGCTTCTCCTTTCCTTAAATCAAGATTCACTAGAATTGTAATGATAAATATTCTCTTTATGTAATGATACTGTGAAATTCTTACATTTTCAAAAACTCCTGTTCTAACGATGCGAATTAAAATATATCATTATAATTCCATACTTCCTAATATGCATCTGTACATACAATACTATAAAGATGTGAGTTTTCGCTCATTATTTCACTTAATGAGGACATTTACGAATTTGCGAATGAAGGTGATGGGATTTTGCAAAGTTGAAATGACAAAGTTTTACGAAACGTCAAGAATAATGGAAGATTCGTTCTGCGTCCAAAGACTGGGATACTTTGTAGTACAAAACTGTGCCTAATTGGTAGTACAAAATTGTGCCTATATATATATATATATATATAATTCAAGATGTTTTGATAGCAAAACATTCAGGAGGTCCTAATATATATATATATATATATATATATATATATATATATATATATAACTCTATATGTTTTGATAGCAAAACATTCAGGAGGTCCTAAAACAAACATTGATATCAAAATCCCGAAATCGAAAATTTTTATGAAAACAATACTTTCTCAATACTACGTTTGAGAACGTAAGAATCCCTCTATATTAAAAAGAAGAAGCCGCCAACACCACCCCTGTTTGGCAAATTGGCGTTTCTAAAGTTTCTCTGTGACGTACCGCAAAATCTATAGCTTCTAAAAATATGACAGTTGGTACATTTGTAGAGAAATATTAGAAAAACTCACTGATATAAACATTGTTTCGATTTAAAGTTTAGTTTTGGAAATATTTAATATTTAATATAAGTCAAAGGAAGAGTTTCTGAGTTGCGAATTCGCATCCAGGATAGACTAGCAATAGGAAAACCTCCAATTTTTGTTAATATATACCTACATAGTTGAATTTTTGCAGGACGGAGCTCTTTCTTTAAATTTCGATTTGATTAACGAGTTAATTATTTTTTTATGCATTCCTGAAGTGAAAATTTTCCTTCTCCACGACGGATGATTTAATTGGTCAAGATGATTGCTAGATTCCTTCCGATGGATTTTTAGCAGAAACGTTATGAAATGGGCGAAGACTGAGTTATTGAAGCATTAAAAACTGTAAAAGTATAGATATTTATTTCTAACTATGACTATAACCTTAGTAGTGCACTTTATAAATGTTGACAATTACATAATTTATATTTTATTTTGCTAAACAAATAGACTGTTTCGCAATCCTGGACATCAGGATATCACTGTTATATTGCACAACAAATAATTGTCTTATTGTTGTAAATATCTCTGTACAGAATGCGTAACACGTATTATGAAACTGTATTACGAACAAGCGGCAAATCCTGTAGTTATGGAATTTTGCCGTTTTTTCCCCCAATACAGTAAGCTCTTGTTCTTAATAGCAGGCGGCACGAAAGGATTTGAGATGCAGGCTCAGCACATGCCAGGAAGTAGAAGATTAAGCCTCCCAACTCCGTAGCGATATTCGGAGTTAGCGAGAGTAGGGATTTGGGGGCTGAGGTTAGTAATATTGTTCGCGAAGTTAAGAGAATTGGTGAGTGTCAGCTAATAATGAGACGATGTCCCCCACGACGAGATCACGCTTGCGGCTAGCTGTCATTGTTGAGTGGCAGTCAATAGAGGGCGGAGTCCCAGGGTTCTGCAATTGTGTACTGCATCCGAATTGAAAGAGCTTACGAAGCGAGCTCTAGGGCTGATGAATGTAAGCTAACAAGGGATGGTTCCCAACTGATTCATTACACCTGCGTAACAGACGGCACGAAAGCGAGCGCCAGTAGAAAGCGAAGCATCCCGCCTCGCGAATCCACTTACCGGGAGAATGAGCCGCAGCCAATATAGGGCAGATCCCTGGAGTTCTGCGCGAGTCAGTAAGCGTCAGCGATTTGGAGGCGAAGCCTCCTGACTGGTGAATCGAGTTATGAAGTTAATAAGCGCTAGACAATGGAAAACGGAGCCCCTGGATTCCGGAGCGTCAGCGAGCATGGGACACGTAGGCCGTCGTATGCGCTGTCCACATTGGGAGAGCTAGCGAAGTGAGTTCTAAGGCTGTTAAATCCCGACTCGGCGAGTTGTCGAGAGTAGCAATCAGGGGGCAGAGCCCCATAGTGAAATTAAAAACAATATTTGAAGTGGGTCAGAGGGATCTAATAAAGTAATTTGTTTCCTATAATTTTGAATTTGTAAATATTCGAACAAACAGTAATGTTCTTTACAATATTATTTCTATATCAAAGCGAACAGTTTCCGTTAAATATAGTCAATGAATTATTCATTTGAAAATTTTTCTTGATCCGTTTTCATATTTTCCAGAATTGTATTTGTCCTGCACATATAATGCAGATGTTTTGCATTGTATTCATTATATATTCATATGTATATCTCAGTATGCATGTTTCACAGTCATGAAATATTCCATAACGAGCTAGACACGTAATCGAGACTCATATATTAATAATTTATTCCTTCTTTCATGTTTTGTAGATAAAGCATTGAAATACCTTGTAAAATATATTTGGAATTATTTATGACATTTACAAGGTTTTGCCACACAGCGTCTAATTATTACAATGTAACGACTTGACGATGTTTGAAGAATAATTTAGTATTTTTGTGTAATTTCTAGGAGGGGGTGTTTGGATAACTTGTTTGTTCAAATCAGTGGCATATTGTTGTGTACATATTTTCGAAAATCGAAACAATTCGTAATGAGATGCAATTAAGTGTTGTTAGAGAAATTATATAAAGGTTTTGATAAAAATTATCAGTATAGGTGATATAATATGTAAAGTTACAATAGAAGTGTAAAGTTATTTTCTACATTTAACACAATAAATGAAGGTGTGTGAGTGCGTATCTGTCTATATGTGACTGCGTATCTGTCAGTTTGTATGTGTTGTTTGCAGCGCGAATCGGCGCGCGTGTTGTACGGTCATGCAATTTAATACATATGTATTTTAAGGGCCCTGCGGGAGGTAAACCTTGGCGATATTTTGAATTAATTAGAATATATTTTTCTCCATATATTTTTAATACATCGAAATTTATATATATATATATATATATATATATATATATATATATATATATATATCATATAAAAACTAGTAATCAAATTCAAATAGAATCCATATACATATCCACAAAAAGCAAATGCACTACTCAGGAAAAGGCGCCAAGCCGCTCTATACTCCGAAGCAGATAATAATTCAAGAAAAAGAAGATTTAAAGGAATATGGGATAACCAAATGCTTTGCATTTAATGGTTGGGGAGGATTGCGACTCCCCCTCCCGTTTAAAGCTGCTTTTCTAGCCTAGGCAAACGCTCACGGTACCAATACAAAGCAAAGGTTGGTCCCCAATACGTGCTGATACGAAGGCACCCGGATACGGAAGAACAAGACCAACCAACAGAAGGAAACTGGACCAAAAGTGAATCCTGCCCAACTCGCTATCTTATATATGTTCATCTTACGCATGCGTGCAATCCTAGCAGGTAGGCATAAACTTTATTTACTTGCAGTTTGATGAAGTAAACTGTCAAATATTCCACATTATCCCTGAAAATCGATTTATAACAATCCTTTAAGAAATATAAAGGATAATGTTTATATAAAGCCTCAGTTATGATTTCAATGTTGCTATTATTGCAATCCTTTTTAAATGTATTATAAATTTGGTTTTTCTTAAAGTGTCCGAGTATGATATTTCTGAAATTATTCTTGGTAAGATTTGTTTTCCAATCGATGAGATGATTGACCTTAATTCTATATAATTCTCTTTGTCATATAACGTTGTATAATGACCATATAATCCTGTCCGAGTATGATATTTCTGAAATTATTCTTGGTAAGATTTGTTCTCCAATCGATGAGATGATTGACCTTAATTCTATATAATTCTCTTTGTCATATAACGTTGTATAATGACCATATAATCCATGTATTTTTATTGAGATGTCCAGAAAATTTACAACTTCATTTTCTTCTTGACAATTTTCTATTAATTCCAATTCCGGTGGGTAAAAAGTAAAATCGAAATTGGTGGTGTCTTCATAACACCCCAATAGCACATCGTCAACAAACCGGAAATATAGTATCTCTGACAAAATATGGGTTCCTTTTTCATATGTTGAGAGGTAAATATCAGCCAAGATTGATGAGCAGACTCCTCTCATTGGAATTCCCTTTATTTATCGGTGATAATTTTTTCCGTTATATAGAATATTTTCCTTTAATACTAGTTCAATAAGGTCAAGGTATCTTCGATAAGTAATAAAATCCTTCAAATCAAATTCTTCATGTAATTTTTCCAAGATTTAGTATAAATTAGATAAATCAATGTTGTTAAAAAGGTCGCGGAAATCAAAGCTTTTAAAACATATATGTTTATTACAATGTTTTTAACGATCGATAACTTCTATTCCATTCTTGATCATGACATGATTTTGTTCTTTGATGTTTTCCATCACAAACTTGAGGATGTCCAACAGTCGTTTATTAGCTAGTGTCACATATGATGCACAGCCAACGGTAACAGTGCGGAATTTTACAGGTACTTTATGCATCTTTGGAATGAGGATTAAATATGAAAATTTAACAGATTTTATTTCATTACCGATTCGTTTGTACATAGCTTTAATCTTTTTGGATAGAACATTTCCTTTATTGTCTACTGGGGTGTACATAGTACTGTCTTGGTAGCAGTGGAGAAGTGTATCCATGTAAAACTTTTTGCATGTAAATGCAAAATGTGATACCATCTTGTCAGTATAAGTTATAACAAAATTTTCTTTTATTGTTTGTATAGTTGCAAGTACTGAAAGATTCCATATTTTCTTACCTTGTTTGATGTAATAAAACTGAAATTCTTTTGAAAAATTATATTTCCATTCTTGAAAGGCTTGGATTGGTAAACTGTGTTGTACTGCTATTTTATAGATGCATTCTTCAAGATCTTGATTGAAATTTTCGACTACTTGGTTATATTCATGTGATCTGTATTTAGTTCCGAGTTTGAAAATATTTTTTAGAGTTTTATCTGAGATAATATCCAGATCACCTGTAATGATGTGACTATGATAAGGATCTTTATGTATGCTATCAAGGCATTTGCTTACTGTTGTTTTAGTATCCAATTCTTTACAGATATTGTTGTAGTTGAAGAATCTCATACCGTTTGTGCGTACAAAGCGGTAAGTCATTTTTACCTTAAGGTCCTGAATAGGTAAGAAAGTTTTAATATTGTAGAGTATCGACTTAAAGGGAATTCCATCAAATTTCTTATTTCGGAATGTGGTTATAAAATATTCCATACTTTGCTTGTTCTGTATTCTGGGTTTTAATGTAATTTGAAATTTTCCGGCCCTTAATTTAATTAAGTCAAGCATAATGATATATTTTTATGTGTTTCTTCTATTTGAAAGTTAATAGGTTCTTCCAACGTATATTGCTGTATGAAAGCCCATATTCGAGGTAAATATTTGATTTTTATACTGTAAATGACGTCCTTTATCCAACTGTATTTGATTCCGTGTTTGGATTTAAATGATTCTATAAATTTGGAGATTTTTTCTTCTGTGTTGTTATAGCTATAATGGTATTTTCCTCTTCCTCTATGCCACCGCTGTGACTTCCTTTGTATCAATGAATTTGCTAATGGATAATTGTCAATATTTCTACAATAATCTAAATTGTAGCTTTCTTTAAAATTGAGGGAATTCAATCCATAAGGGAATGTCGTTGAGTACTGTTTAATATGTGTGGCCTCCCACCACAATCTTTCCATCATTTGAGGTACTATATCAAGAATGCTGATGATGGTTCTAGAAAAATCATGTTGTCTGAAATGCCTAATCTCCAAACTGCTTAATTGTCGATCGAGTTGTCTTTTCTTACAGACTTGACTCCTGTGTATATTGATTCTAATATTAAGTGGATTCTGAGTCTGTCCAATATATTTAGCTTGACATGTAAGACAAGTAATACAGTATATTGTGCTGTAAGGTTTACAAAATATTCTGTTCTGATTAGCATGTTTCTTAATTTGAAACGGGTTGGCCACAGGACACAGTTTGCATCTTTTTGAAAGGCATTCTTGCAATCCACAATATCTTATATGACTGTGATGAAATAAATCATTATTAAAAAATTGTGATTCTGTATGAATCGTGTCATTATACATATCATCACTATTACGGACATTTTTTGTTTGTAGAATCGGCGCGCGTGTTGTACGGTCATGAAATTTAATACAAATATATTTTACGGCCACTACGGGAGGTAAAACTTGGCGATATTTTGAATTAATTAGAATATACTTTTTATAGAATATATTTTTCTCCATATATTTTTAATACATCGAAATTTATATATATATATATATACATATATATATATATATATATATATATATATATATATATAATTGAAGAAATTTTATTTTACTTTTATTATATCTACCCGAGGCAGATCATTAATAGAAAATGTTCTGAATAGCATAAGTGAAAGAGAGATGGACTGAAATGTAAATGTGACATCAAAAATACTATGCGACAAGTCATTGAATATTTTAAAAAACATGATAAGAAAACATTATAAACGAAATAGGTATTAAATTGGTATAAAATACCACTTTTCCCTGTTTCATACAAAAGTTAAGGAATGGAAAAGAAATTACATGTGGTAAAGAGGGGTGAATACATTTTGTACAACACAATAAGATGAAAGTATTGATGTAAATCATACATATTTAATAAAAGTTTGAAAGTCCAATGAAAGAAAAGTGAGAAGCTAAAACTCGAAATCCTAACTTTCTACCAAGCTTACAAAATAAAATTATAAATCAGCAAATTTACAAGCAAGTGAAAAAAAAATACAAATTATCAAGTCAAAGAATATTATCAAAAATCAATGGTATATATATCAAAAACCAATAGTATGATAAAAGATAAGAAAGATCAATCATGCTTAAAGCATTGATTATGAAACACTTTCCAAGTTTAATGCAATTTTATTTAAACAAGACTAAAATACAATACATTCCTCGGTAATATTTTAAAAATAACATCATACTACATTAATTTATTATATTTGAAAACTTAAACATTCATCGAAAAAAATAAACTTCATTCAAATGACGGCATTGAAATATAAATTGACTGGTTTAAACATCTCTAAAATGTTATACATTCCCCGGTAATAATTTTAGAATTATCATAATACTACGATAATTTATTATATTTGAAAACTTCATCGAAAACAACGGAAATTCATTCAATTGACGTCATAGAAAAAATAACAAGCTTGGCTCTCTCTATAAAAGCAGCATTTCATTCATAAATAATTTCCCATTCATGTCATTCATCACAATACTATAATAATTTATTTTATTTAAAATTTAAGACCATGGAGCTGCAAGTAATTAAACTCTCTGAGTAAAACATCATCGAAAAAAATCGTCCACCTCTTTGTAAAATCAATGAATATTTCATTCATATCAACTACGCAGACTTCATGAACTAAATGATTTTGTGTTAAAGAAATACATCAACTCTAATACAACTCATTCTACATAATTTGCTGTTTACATTTTACATAGGTGTAAAATAGGCTTCGTTGTAGAAATAATCAAGTTTGGATGAGCATTTAAACTCAAATGTATTGTAATTACATTGTTTCAGTATGTATTGTAGATGCACAAAATTTATGCAAAAATAAAGTGGTTTTAGGACGGATACAACACTCAATATGAATTAAAAAGAACTTTAAAAATCACGATTTTGAGTCAAGATGGATGACGTACAATATTTTGAAGTGGGTCACGTGATCTTTTCATATCATGGCCACGTGATCGCTTAATATACGAGGTGTTATTACTATTTTAATTTTTATTTAAAAAACTACTGAATTTCTTTGCTGAATTTTTTTTATATATTTTATGGAACAATTTGAATATTACCCAAAATTTTCGAAGCAATTTGTGAATTCTACATCCACTTAAAAAATGTTCGAAAAATTAGGTCCCATAGGGCTCAATGTATTTCATTTTTTCAACCCGGGTTCAATCCAAATCTAACTGGGTGATACTATTCATTTATATTCCCATAGGTCCTACAGACCGTCTGAACAACATACTTAAATTGTATTTTGATTAAGTCATTTTTACGGCAGTTATCGTGCTAACGGGCAGACAGACACACAGATAGATAGAATGAACAAAGTCATAAACACTTTTCAACTTTGTTGTAAAGTGTTAAAAAACAGACAAAATCCATGCACTAACGCTATACACGTGCCAAATATGCATTCAATTTCGCAAATCACACTATAAACGACGCCCAGCAAGTAACTAAGTATCAGATGATTTATGTACTCAAAGTGTTGCCAAATACAAAATACTGAATACATTCAATTCAACTTCCCTACAACTCCTCAAATATTGTCATTCCACCTGTTCCGTAAATACTTGTGATATGTCGTTTTAAGAAGCTCCTTGGATATCCCTTACTGCGTGTTTACCAATGAAATTGTGGCATATAAAATTTAATAGAAGAACAAGTTTTAGTTTAACCTTTAAATATTATTAATTATATTATTTATCGTTGACATGGCCGTTAAAACTCATTAGTGGAATTAACATTTAAATCGTACATCGCTCGTTGTTGTGCCGCAATAAACCCTCCAATTATTTTTACCTTTTGTGTAAGTCCTGAAAAGAATTATTAATTAATATTAAAAGATTAGACTATTTAAAACTTAAACAATATCATTTATTAACAACATCAATTTATTAAAATGCACCAATTTTCATCAATATCAACTTTCAATTATTATCAATTTTCATTTAATTATTTTAGCGAGGGGAGATATACGACCAGAAATATTAGTTTTACGAGGGTGACTAGGACCTGCTATTATGAGTACTAACCTTCAAGTTTAATCTTGGGCTTGTCATCATTCTTACCACAACTCTGGGGTGTATGGCTCCTACTCGTACTTCAATCAAAATTCGTGATTATTTTCTTTTCATGTCTGATCTCCATCTCTGCATCTCCAACTTCTAAGTCATCTCTGGAAGGCTCCTTTCGTATATCTCACTTCGACTGATACTTCATATCTGCAACTGCTAGGTCATGGTTGTGTAATACTCGTGATTCGACTGATTTTCACATCTCTTACTCTTAAGTCATGATAGTGTAAATACTCGTACTCTAACTGCAACTCCTAACTCATGTCTGCTAGGTCATATTCACTTCGCTCATTTCGTAAATCGGTTTTAGACTTGTGATTCCTTTGGCGGGGGGGGAGGGCTAGCTCCGCCCTTCTTTCCCTTGGCGCTAATTGGTTCTTCAGAACCCAATGGCATCCCTTCACAGCCCCTCTCAGCCCCTGTGGCCTGGCACACCTAAATTTATAGCATTTGACCTAAAAGTTCAAGTTGTCGTAAAGTTCGGCGCCAGCCAGACTCAAACTTTCTTTTCCTTAAAGGACACCATAAACAATCAAATAAAAATGTCTCATGTGAGAACAATTTCTGGTCTCACAGAAATCATGATCACTAAATATTATTTTTTGTTCATTTGTTATAAGTCGTTTATTTCTTAAAATGTGATTAATCACAATATTACGGAAGATATTTTAGAAGAAAAAAATAAACAAGACGAAAATGTGATAAAAGCATTCGTGGAAGTTGGGTTTTCTTCTTGAAACAAAGTCTTACAGAGATTCGCTTGTCATGAAAAATCGAATTTTCATATGTCCTGCTGTACTCGGGAAAATCTAATGGATAAAGTTGTGTAGGTGCAGTCTTTGATGTCTAATAATGAGGAGAGAGATCTGAAATCTGCAAGAATAGTTCTCTTAAGAATATTATCTTCACTACGTTATCTCATGGTTCAGGGGTTAACAGTCCGAGGTCATACAAATGAACATTCTAAGTATCATGGATTGTTAGAATTAGCTGCTGAAGATAACTTTGATTTGTCCTCTTGACATCAACATACAAAGCACAGATGGTTTTCGCACGAGATTACAAATGAACTAGGTTCTATTATGGCTAACAAAATCTTACAAAATTTGATCAAGTTTTCAAAAGACTTCCAATACTATTCAATAATTATGGATGAAACTAGCGAGGCATGTCAACATGAACAAGTTTCAATCACTTTTCGATTTGTCAGGGTTGAGGATTTTCAAATTAATGAATTGTTCTATGGTTTCTATTAAACTGAATCAACTGCAGCTGAAGTCTTTATGAAAATATTAATAGATATTCTCAGTCGTTTTTCTCTAGATATCAACTCATGCAGATGTATTGCTACTGACGGACCAGCAAATATGGCAGGCGCTTTTTCAGGGTTGCAAGAAAAAATCAGAGAAATTGAATCGCGAGTCATGCATGTTCACTGTTTGGCACATTCTTTGAACCTTGTGATCCAAGAGGCAATGCAAAATGATGCCGTGGTGAGAGTCTATCTTTCAAACGTCAAAGAATTGATCAATTTTGTGCGTGGGTCCCCCAAGTGACTAGCAATATTTAAGTCTTTGCAAACTGTCCAAGATCAAGCTGGTAGATACATTCATTCTGTAGCTCTACGGCCTTTTTGACCTACCAGGTGGCGTTGCAGAATAAATTCGTTGTAAACGATTTTGCAAAACTACGAAGAGTTAATATTGATCTTCGAAGAAATTAAGCTCACAAAATCTGATGCCGGTTCTAAAGCTAAATGTTTCTTAAAATGTCTTCTCTGTGCTCTTTTGACGTTATATTCGCCACTACGCTTGTTACACAGATTTTAAAGCCAGTTGAAATTTTGAATGCTTTTCTTCAAAATCCCTCCTTACAGCTACAAAAAGTCGTGTAAAATATTCATAGTGTGCGAGAGGTTTTGATGTTATCTCGAACTGATGAACGTTTTGATGCAGTTTGGAGCTCTTGCTTGGGATTGACCAAAATTTTTGATGTCGAAGAGCCGAAACTTCTGAAAGTAGGAAAAATTCGTCGAATACTTGATGACGGCCCAGGAGCTCAACCCAGCCCCTGTCATTATTACCCCGGAATTTATTTCGATGTTTTAGATATTGTGACTAACTATTTAGATGATCGATTTTCTAAAATTGCTACGACTCACGAATTGAAACGTTTCTTCTTTCCAAAGCTAAAGATTGCAGTTCTGTAGTAGATTCTTATAAGGGTGACTTTGACCCAGAATATCAAATTTGTACAGAAATATGATGTTAGATGTGTGTGAATCTACACATTTTATCTTTAAAAGTACCGAAGACTTAGTGCGCATCTTTTCCTCAAATAAACAAGTCTGCGTATTGATTCCAGAAGGGGTTAAATTGACCCGTTTCTACATGTACAGCAGAGCGTTCTTTCTCCGCCTTGAGGAGATTAAAAACTTACCTGCGTAACACCATGACGCAAGGAAAATTGATTGACAGCGGAATCATGGATATCCATAAACGAGAAGCGAAAGAGAAATTAACCCTCTAAACTCCGGCCAACATTTTCTTCAAACGAGCGACTGTTCGTAGAAACATTTTCTTTATCAGTGAGAATTAAGAATTCCACAGATACTTTAATTTTTAAACTGTGAACTAAAAACCTTCAGACTGTCTTTTATTTTTAAACTAACAATAAGCGCCAAGTTTGAGGCCCTATCATTTATTGGATGCTGTTCATTTATTAATTTAAATGAAGTATTTTTTTTCTTCTTTATAATCAATTAGGCATCATTCTAAGAGAGAAGAACAAGGCGAAGAAAGAACATTCTCGTAAAGACTATTATGTTTTCTTAACTTAAGACCAAAATAGAAGCGACAGGCAGATACAATTGTTATTTGTTTAGCTTCCCTCCCTTAAATTCACATATATGTAAAACATAATATTACTTATCTATTACTTTCAATATTTGTAGTATTTAAGGATTTTAAAAGGGAAACCACTGTAGCTGTGTACCTTGTATGGGGATTAGCTTTTGTACTTATTCATTATTGGGGAAGAAAACACCAAATATAACAATAGTTTATGTTTACCACCAAGTGTTGTTCATTCAAAGACACCTAGACCTGCATTTTCAGAAGGATCAATTTTCAAAATTTTCTGGAGTAGAACCCCCGGTTAGATACCTGGGGGATATTCCACACCTCCCCAGACCACCCTGTTGTGGACTGTGAGTTAGAGCATCCCCACTGATATTCAACACCCAGAGACACTGCATGTATTTACAGTATATATATATATATATATAGGTATGTATGTATGTGTGTGTGTGCATGTATGTATACATGTATGTTTATATATATATATATATAAAGAGAATTTGAAGCGAAAATAATGGGAAGACCAAATGCATTGCATGAAATGGTAGAGGGGGATTGCGATCCCTCCCATTATTTTCGTTTCAAATTCTCTTTATATGTTCTGCTTCGGAAATGTGAGCTGCATTGCGCCTGTTCCTTGGTAGTGATGGTGAGATTTGCTGGATGATGTTATAATAATTTTGGTTTCAACACGATCATGTTCATTTATAATTTATATATATATATATATATATATATATATATATATATATATATATATATATATATATATATATATATATATATATATATATATATATATATATATATATATATATATATATATATATATGTATATATGTATATATATGTATATATATATATATATATATATATATGTATATGTATATATATTATATATATATATATATATATATATATATATATATATATATATATATATATATATATATATATATAAGGATATAAACAAGAAGAAAAAATAAGCGAGAACAGGAGTGACCATATGATTTGCATAGAATGGCTGGGGTGGATTGCGACACCCCTTTCCCGCTTAAAGCAGCTTTTACGACCCGGGCAACGCTCACGGCACCAATGTAACTCAATGGTCAATCTCCCACATGTGCAAAGACAGAAGCACCCGAACGGACAAAAGAGCAAAGATGGAACCAAGCATGGAAGAGATACACCTTACTATCCAGCATGAAAACACAACATTTTATAAGGGAAAGTCGCACATGCGCGAAAAGACTTCAAGATGATAGGATCGCAGATATGAAAATATATATGATTAAGAATTCTCATTTAGAATCAAACAATGTACAATTTCTTTCTTTGAAAAAGGAATAGTAATAATGTTGTAAAAAATATCTAGGGTAATTTCTTTTTAATGCATCATTTATTATTTTATTACATTCATGAATGCAGTCTTTTTTAAAAGTACTGTAGTTTCTGTTTCTTCTGAAGTACCCGATAATAATATTTCTGAATATATTTTTAGTGAGGTTTGAATTCCAATCAATAATATTATTAATTTTGATATTGTATGAATTTCTCTTGTCGTGTATGGTTGTATAAATTCCATACTGTTGGTGCTTTCTTATTGACAAATCCAGGAAGTCTGTCGATCCATCCTCATTGATCGGGTTTTCAATTAAGTCCAATTCCCTTGGGTAGAATGCAAAATCTATGTCAGGGGTGTTTGCATAACCCCCTAATATCACGTCGTCAACATAACGGAAATAAGGTATTTCCGATAATAGATGGGTTCCTCTTTCATATTTGGATAGATAAATATCCGCCAATATTGATGAGCATGCACCACCCATGGGTATGCCTTTGACCTGTTTGTAGAAATGCATACCGTCATATAGTATGTTTTCATTTAAAACCAACTCAATCAAATCCAAATATCTTCTGAGAGTTATATATGGTTTTAAATTATACTCTTCATGTAATTCTTTCAAGATCATTTGTAGGTTTGTTAAATCGATGTTATTAAACAGATCCCTGAAATCGTAGCTTCTGAAGTTTAAATCTTTATGGCAAAATTTCAGTCGGTCTATCAATTCTTGTCCGTTTTTTAACATTATGGAGTTTTGCTTCTTAATATCAGTCATAACATATTGGAGTAATTTCAGAAGTTTTTTATTTGCATGTTCCAGGTATGATCCGCATCCCACTGTTACAGTACGGAACTTGACTGGCTTTTTGTGTAACTTGGGAATGAGGATCAAGTATGGAAATTTTACTGATTTAATATCCATACCAATTCTTTTATACAGTGCTTTTATTCTATTAGTGATGATTGATTCGTTGCTAGGAATTAATGTATACATGGCACAATCCTTATAGCATTGTGTTAAAGTATCGACATAAGCATTTAATATTAAAGCATTTAATATTGAATCCTGTCAATGTCATAAAAATATACATTGTGATCCCTACCACAAGCATATAATTACTGGAAACTTAGATTTTATAAAAGATAATAAACTCAAAAACTTATTACAACTTGGTACTAAGTACCGAATACAAGAATATAATGATATTTATAATGAATTTAATTACGATCTGGAAACCTTCATATACAAGATGGCTGTCAAACACAGTATACCTGTACAAACTTTTAACGCATGGAAATATGCCTTTTACAGTGCTTTTTGCCAATTCTACCCGAGAAGAAACAAGGATTCTGGGAGTTCTCAATTTCCGTTTTCAATCAGACATTTTAATGAAGAATTCGTATTGACATACACCGACAAAATCGTATCGAATTTTGCATTCACGTGTAAAAAATTCTATGTCGATACTTTAACACAATGCTATAAGGATTGTGCCATGTATGCATTGTGGTATCTACCATGCATTGTGGTATCTACCATGCATACTAGTTGCATTGTGGTATCTACCATGAAGTTGAATTTTTGC
This sequence comes from Amaurobius ferox, assembly GCA_951213105.1. Classification (NCBI taxonomy): domain Eukaryota; kingdom Metazoa; phylum Arthropoda; class Arachnida; order Araneae; family Amaurobiidae; genus Amaurobius; species Amaurobius ferox. The sequence goes on from OX578143.1 coordinate 32,122,056, forward strand.
AGCCATTTGTCTTCTTCCAATTCGGGATGATCAATGCTTTTTTCATTGAGGAATGTTTTTATTTCACTCAAGTACAAAGCAAAACGTTACAATACGTTACCTCTGGAAAGCCATCGCACTTTATTGTGCATAAGTAGGTCAGAAAACTGGCTATTTATTTCTTCAAGGAAATCTTTAAACTGGCGACGGCAGAGTGCTTTTGCCAAGATGCTGTTAATAATCTTAATCACCAAGTTCATGACCTCAACTATTTCGGCCGGAAATGTTTGGGCACAAAGCTCTTCTTGGTGAATTATGCAGTGAAACGTTAGAATTTCGTGGTTTATTTTTTTCTGAAGAATTGATGTTACCCCTCTATGTATTCCTGTCATACTTCTGGCTCCATCAGTTGCTATAGAAACGATTTTATTTATATCGATTCCATTGTCTTCCAGGCATTTTTGCACAGCATTTGCTGTATCTCCTCCAAGAGTTTGCCCTGAGAGCGGTAGCAATCCTAGCAGTTCTTCTTTTAGACCTTGGGACGACATATACCTGATGAAAAGGGTAACTTGTGCCGTGTCTTTTATGTCGCAAGACTCATGTATAGCAAGTGATAAAGCAGAAGCCAGTTGAATGTCTTCCACTTGCATATGTGTTACATTTGAAGACATTTTAGCAGTTCTATCTTGTACTGTTTTAGCAGATAATGGCAAATATTTGATTTTTTTCATGATTTCTGCTTTGTTTCTAAAATCACGAAACAGTTCTTCAGATGCACGTATAAAACAATCTTTGACGTACTCATCATCTGTGAATGGTTTTCCTCTTTTTGCAATTTCTAATGATACTGCAAAGCTAGCCAGATTTGCATTATTGGAAGATTACGCCCAGTTACTTAGCATGGAACTTGACTGTTTTTTTTTTGGAGCTCTTCAACAGCTTTTTTTCGTGTGGATATTTACCAGCAAACTGGGTATCTTTTGTAGTGAAGTGTCTCTCCAAATTTGACAGATGCCATGCTGGCGGCGGAGCTGAAAAAATGATTTTTTAAAATTTTACTTAGCTATCTAAAACGGCAAACAATTTATTTACCATTATTACTTCGTAAACACGATCCTCAGATATGTAATCCAATTCTCTTACTGATTTTATAATATTATACGCGTACCTTATATGTATACCTTTGAGAAGATAATTCGCTTCTAAATCGTATTCTTCTTGAAACAACAAGCGAATAGACACGCAAAAACCGCAAGCAATTAAATTAACAAACATGCAACGTAACGTCGACCGCGCTATCTGAGGATGACTGACTGACAACACGTCTAGAGTCTAGACGGTGGCTGTTTGGGTGAAACGGAAATGTAATGCAATTGGCTGAAAGATAAACATGGTCACGGAGTCTCATCTCTAAGAACAAAACAATAGTTCAAATTTATCTCATTACGGTCATGTTAAGCGTAGCGATTTGCATTTAACGATTATGAAAATAGAAGCTATTCAGAAGTTAGGTACTTAAAAATAAATTTTCTTATTTTTTAAGGGTTTTGATAATAAATTATTAATTTTTTCGTATGGAACTGGAGAGCCGCAACTTTACATCAAAAGAGCCGCATGCGGCTCGCGAGCCGCAGGTTGCCGACCCCTGATCTAGCAGATTCTTTTCGATACTGTAAGGCTGAATCTTATCCTGTTAATTTTGTTAAATATCACTTTAGAAATTTTGAGTTTTATTTATAACATGTTATTTATTATTTTAGTCAAATTTAAATTGCTATCATATACTTTAAACATTAAAATATTCTTTGAGATTTTATGATCTTAGTGATAAGTTTTGGATACATAATATATAATTGTTAATTATTAAGTATTACTTAGTATAATTTGTAAACATATTTTTTATATCTCTAATTTTTGGGTTTGAAACATGTATATTTGTATATCTACTGTCCATTGGTTGAAAATCTTATTCGGGAGTATTTCCTATAATTCACATCATATGGCGCTCTCTAGTATTCTTTACTAATTCACTTAGGACAGAGCAACAAAATATTAGGTGTCCTGTATAATGGTGAAGAAAGGTATGAGTTTATTTTCTATCTGAATCCTTGTTGATTGTTGGTTAGATTACTTATATGTTTGCTATATGCATTTTCATCATATTCTTTCCATTTGCCTTCTAATATTTTTGTTATTTTCATTTATGTTACTGTCTGGAAATGTGTCGGATCTTTTGACGATGTTTCAGCCATGTGGCTGTATCGGAGAGCGAAACACATTTGGAACCTCTGTGGATGAAAAGATCCTTGAAATGCTGGATCTACAGAGGCTCTATCCAATTTCATATTTTCGGATTGTATTTTTTCTCTTATTCTTATTTTTGTCATTTTAATATTTTGAGCCTCCAGATTTTGATAATCCTTTGATGTTTGAACTTGATTTGTATGTATCGCTCTTGAATGTTGAAAAATGCATGTGTATTATTGATAATTTAAAATTAAGATCATTTTGCCTTATATGATAGCATTGTTTTCCTTATGTCTGATATTTCCTTTCATATCCTCTTTACTTTATTTTCCTCCGTATAGTTTTTGAACCAGGGTATGACACTGATCATGTCTAAATTAGTCTTTCTGTTTTTACTTATTTATTTTTATATTTTTTATTTTTATAATATATATAATAAAAATTGATAAAACATTAAAAGATTAAAAGTTCGAGATTAAAAATCATATAAATGAAATTTAATGCGCAATGCAGCATTTTCCTCATTATACAATATATATATATATATATATATATATATATATATATATATATATATATATATATATATATATATATATATATATATATAAAAAGTATAAAAAGAATTTAAAAATTTGAAAAAAGAAGGAAGGCTTAGCGAGAAGCTTAATGGCGGTAAGGGGTTGTGTATAGTATTTATAGCTGCTTTGCGCATATATGCTATAACACTTCCATATCTTTAATAACTTCTTTTTTCCATTTTATATATTATATATATATATATATATATATATATATATATATATATATATATATATATATATATACAAGGGTGATTCAAAAGTTTCGAGCAAATGTAAAACGCTATAAAAATATCTATGGGTAGAAGAAACATGCGGTTCGCAGATTAATATTCACCGTAGTGGGGGATTTTGCATGGCATGAAAAAATAGTTCAAAATCTCGACTATAGGGTGCACTGCTGCAGATAATGCCATGGACGTGACTTATGCACATCGCTCACGTAACGCAAAATTAGGATCAGACAAAAATTTTATTGAAAACCACCCCACACAGCACGTCAAGTGATGGAGTTGCTATGGTCAACGTTTGGTGCTGATGGCTTACTGAGCAGACATAGCACACATTAATGGCCTGCGATATCCCCAGATCTCACAACCTGTGATTTTTGTTTGTGGGGATACCTAAAATCACGGGTCTACATAGGAAATCCCCAGTCATTAACAGCACTGAAAGACGCTTTACGGCAGGAGGTAGCAGCCTTTGATATGCTATTTCATGCTGTATCAGCCGTAATACCGCGACTGCACTCAGTAATGGAATGTGGTAGTGAACACATATTGAACATTTGCAGCGGTAAATCAGGCTGAAATAAAATATCTCATTTCACAATTATTACCTCGCACTGTTTCCTTTGCAGCAGCTCCCCCTAGAGTTGAGATTTCAAAATATTTTTCTCATGCCATACAAAATCCCCCACTGCAGTGAATTTTAATCTGCAAACCGCATGTCTCTCCGACCCTTAGATATTTTTACCGCGTTTTACTTTTGCTCCGAACTTTTGTATCACCATGTATATATATATATATATATATATATATATATATATATATATATATATATATATATATATATATATATATATATATATATATATATATATATATATATATATATATATATATATATGTATATATATATATATATATATATATATATATATATATATTTATATATATATATATATATAATCCATATTTAAGCTGTTGCCAGAATTAAATTAAACATGACATACTTAATGAATATGCGTAATACTTGTTTATTATCTGTAGATTCTTTTCTGAAATTATAGTTAATTGAAATGTATTTGAATTCAATAACGAAAACTAAATATGAACATTTACGTTTTTATGCAGACTCACTTTAAATAAACATCAGACCCTTAAGTTATTTGGTTAATGAATGCATTCATCTTTAAAATATAATTGTATGTAATAGCAGAATGTATATTTGTTGATTCAGATGTGCTACTGACATTGGTCATTTAGTTTTTTTTTATCGACATTAAATATATATATATATATATATATATGATAGTTCTAATGTAAAATGACGAGTAAGTTTATAACAGAGTTGCGGATACTTTATCTGAGTGTAACCATTACTATTACACTCAGAATAAAATGTTAGTTTTGAATACTTTCTGGTAAATATGATGCTAATTATTATAATATTAAAATTATGAATATGTTGAAAATTCATATGTTATGAATTTTCCAACAGAAAAAAATAACACAAATTATAAATTTCAAATAATGCGTTCTTGGGAATCCATAAGTTTATTTTTATCGAATTAAAATTAGTTAAATTTACTTTGATATTAATGAACAAATGTAATTACTGATTAGCGAATTGATAAGATGGTAATGGTAGAACCGTTTGTAAACATGCGTATATTTGTATATCCTACCACAATAAAAAACAATTAAAGAAATAATGAAGTTAAGTTTATATATTGCATTTTACACTTTTGGTAGTGTAAGAGAATTGTTTTCACTTTTATATTGTCTGCCTTCACGTCAATGTGTAACGATGCATATTCCTATCGCGTATTGTTCTAAAAATCTGAAAATAATTTGTGTTGGTCTATTTAGGATAGTGTAATCTACTCTGGCTATTAGAATAGTGTTGGTCTAATTAGGATAGTGTAATCTACTCTGGCTCTATTGAGATTTTGAATCACAATAGATCACTATAAGCTCATATCACAACATTTCATACAACCAACTATATTCAATTTACATTCCTTTATTTAATCAATCAAATCACTCTTACACTATAATTAGCAATCTAAATTATCCAACAAAGAGTTAGAGTCAATATCAGCAATGTTTCCGCGATACAAATGTAAGGATACGGTTTTATAAATCTGGAATGAAAATTTGTCGTCGATTCTATGATTATAAATATTAAAACGTACTGCAAATAAAATTGTTGAAATTTTAAGGAGTTTCAAGTAACTGAATAAATAAATATTTGTTGTTACCATAATAATTTTCTTGTTTTTGCTAGAAAAGTTTGAATTATTAGATCTATGGTGTAGTGACCAATCTGTAAATGATGTAAAGCTACAACTGCATTTCATCATTATTCATGTATACTATGAAAATGTTTCATGCATCTTACGGTAGCAATATTTTCCTGTCGTTTTATCAGAAACATATAGTAAATTGTAATCCGAAATATATAGTAAATTATCATCAGAAACGTATTAGTATTATGTCACTAATATCTTAATTTAATGTTAACTCATGCATTGTTTATTATTTTTATGCTTACATACAGATACATTTCACTCCTTTTATTAATATAGTGAAACATGCACAGAAATTGATCACCAGTCAGTCTGCAGGATTTAACGATTTAATTTGACGATATACATATACAATTTTCACTATATCCCAAAGCCAATACCTCAATTTCTAAATATTTCATCTCGTAGTTTGCAATTGAAGTGCTTTAATTGATTTTCTCTAATTAATTAAACTGACTTTCTGAATGTATTTGCGGAAGACAGGAAGAATTATTCTTCGTTATCTGTTAGTATAAACCCTTTTGTGGAAAATGCATTAAATAAAACCTGAATAAATTTCAAGACCTTTAATTAGGAACAAATATTTGGGGTAATAATATAGTAATTATTCCCACTATGTTCAAAATTTAGAAGGTATTACGTGAGCAATGGAGAAATATTACACAATTCTTTTATATATATTTATTTTTGATATTTGGACTTAAATATATTTTAAATAAAAGCTTGCAAAACTTACTCGAATAAAGCATGCATATGTCAGTAAGCTTTTAGGGGCATTATAACCCCTTATTTAGGTGAAATGAACAGGTAGAACAGTATGCGTCTATAGCCATGGCCAAGAACGCCTGTCATTGACAAGAACGAACTGGCTACTTCCAAGAACGGTGTTTACTGCCATGAACGAACTAGAGAATGCTCAGAACGGCTGGCATTGCCAAGAACAAACTAGCCACTGACAATAATGGCTGTAATTGCCAAGAACAGTTACTGCCATGAACGAACTAGAGAATGCTAAGAACGGCTGTCATTACCAAGAACGCCTGTCATTGGCAAGAACGAACTAGCTACTGCTAAGAACGATGGTTACTGCCATGAACGAACTGGGGAATGCTAAGAACGGCTGTCATTGCCAAGAACAAACTATCCACTGGCAATAATGGCTGTAATTGCCTAGAACGAACTAGCTACTGACAAGAATGAATTGCTTCTTAGTTATTGTCAATGGCTAATAACGCATACTGTTCTGAAAAATAGAGTTTATAATGGTTTTTAAACAATTATCGTCACCTTGCTGACACGTGCCTGCTTATTCACGGAAAATTTTCAAGTTCTTATTTTACAAGTAGCAGTTTGAATAATTGTAATTATTTATGTATGTTGGTTAAAATTTAGTTAACTCATTTTCAGGTTTGCATTTGCATGAAAATACTACGATTTAGTGATACAAAAAAGCACTTTCAAAAGATACTTTGCCCTTTAAGTGAAAAATACCCATTAATAATGTTATAGTAGCATTGCACACGTATGTGGATATTTATAGAATTCATGTCGTTATCATAATAAACGGACTATTTTTGAAATGATGTTTTTAATCCTAAAAGATCTTTGTTTGGGACTCATTTTGTAGGGATGAAGAATGGATTACAGTATCATTACGGAAACATTTTCATCCAAATAATCATATTAAACTCGTTACAAAATTCTAATATAATCAATTTCTGATTTTAAAGAAATATGATATAAAACGCTGAATTCAATAAAATGTATCTCTTTTTCAGCCCTTGTATAACAAAATAATTATTCAACTGCTTTTTATAACACTCTCGAAACTATTATCGTCACCTTACTGACATGTACCTGCTTATTCAAGGAAGTTTTCCATGCTCTTATCTTACAGGCAGCAGTTTGAGTTATTGCAATTATTTATATTTGTAGGTTAAAATTTGGTTATCTCAGTTTCAGGTTTGCATTTGTTCGAAAATAATACGATTTATTGACCCAGAAAAAGATTTTGAAAATATATTTTGCCATTTAAGTAAAAAGATACCCGTCAATAATGCTATAGTAGCATTGCGCACTCATGTGGTTGCTTATAGAAACACTTTAGTTATCACAATAAATGGACTTACTTGAAAATGGTGTTTTCAATCCTGAGAGAGCTTTGCTTGGGAATGATTGTGTAGGAATGAAAAATGGAATGCGATATCATTACAGAAACATTCTTCATCAAAATAATCTCATGAAAATTGTGTAGAGTCCAATCATCTCCTTATCTCTGTTCAAGTGCCATTGTAGATTACCTTCTTTCTATCGGGGTTCTGGTACTTAGTGACTTGATATGTACTATATTATACTTATCTCTGTCAGCAAAGTTATATAACTTAAACCTGAATTAGCTGGATATACAGGACCTTTCGGCCCTGGGAAATAACACATGGATGGACCTATTTACTCAAATGTATTTATTTTGTACTTCACTTTAAATACAGCAGCTGGTTGTTTAAATAAACTGGTGACATATACAACAACCAGTATTGCGCGATTCCATACAGAAACACAAATATATAACACAATGTACTTTTACGGGCCTGGTGATATTTAGCTTAAACCGTAGACGAGTTACAAAATTTCTGTCCTCACACCAAACTCTTTTCCCTTGCCTTGCAAGGTATCGCGGCTAACCCAGGATGCTAGACCCTTCTAGTCATTGTGTCAAGCTCTCAAGAAATCATCAAAGCACCTAGGTCACCACAGTTGGTTGCTTTTAATCTCTAGTTTAAGAAAGGAGAAAAATAACATAATTAGAGTTTAGTATAAGTGAGTCTGGAAGAAGACGAGAAATTGGCTTCAATAGATGGTGGCATTTTGGACGAAGTTCCAATTCCCGCGATCACGCAAAGTAATATAAAAAATCGGAAATAAGCTTTCCACAGGAACAAAAAGTTAAATTAGATGGTATGAGTTGCAGAGTCCACTTCAAAGATAAGAACTTGCAATATCGTCCCAATAGCTCAAAGGTAGAGTGTCGGCTGGTCAGTTCGGAGATCCTGCTGGGTTCGAGTCCAGGTTCGGGTGGCAAGGTTCTTTACAATGGTGCCCGAACGAATTAACCCTGAAGATTAGAGCAAAGATGTCGGAAGTATGAAAGTAACTCCCGTACGAATAACACGGATGCAGTGGACTCTGGAATATTCAGGGCCGATAAAAAGAAACGGATAAAGACCACGCAGGATTCTAACCGGGGTAAAAATAGGAGTAGCAGGTTTCTCGCCTGGTTAAAAATAGTAGTGGAAGGAGGCTAACCTGAGGTAAAAATAGCAAGGAGGTAATCAGGCAGATTCAGTTAACCACCAATCTGACAAAGGGTCGAGAATGCAGAGTCCACTTCTAAGATAAGAACTTACAATATCGTCCCAAAAGCTCAATGGTAGAGCGTCGGCTGGCCAGTTCGGAGATCCTGGTTGGAAGGTTCTTTACAAAGTATTCCGAAGATCACGGTCTTGAGATAATGAGTGCGCTTAACCAAGGATGCAAGGGACCAAGTGAAAGTCAAAAGTTTCTGAGCTTGCAACGACCAATAGGAAACAAGAGTTGAAATAATCATACGATTGGTCAGTTCAGTAGAGTTTTTCCGATTAAAGTGAAAAAATTTTCGTACAAAAGGAAGGTAATTGGGTGACATCCATAACGTGCTTAGCTTTTAACTTTCCTTATATACATAATGTATAAGGAAAGTACTGTGACAGGGTCGAAAATTCGAATTCGAGTTGTCGACGGGAGAGCATGTTTCAAGAATCTCTGATCACGAGCAGAGCATTTTTGAGATTATGTGTGTGTGTGTGTGAAAGTATGTGTGTTTGTGTGTGTGTCGGTGAGACTTTGGAGACGATATGTCACGAACGAATGGCGCGATTTAAATGAAATTTGGTACAAAAATCACAGTTCGTGAATACTGAAAGCCTATTGTTCTTAGACGCAATCGAGTGTTCAGAACCTCCCTAAATTTTCGAGTGAAATTTTTAAAAAATCATCAACAAATCAAAACCTTTAATAAAGTTACGCAATTATACATTTCTTATGCAATTTTTTCTTAGGAAACGATTGACATAAACTTTGGAACGCTAGCATGAACAGTTCTCGAGATATTGCACATTTTTCAAATAAATTTATCAAAAAATCCTATAAATTAAAAAAAATATATATTAACTGTTGAGAAACATGTTCACTTTTCATATATAATATCATGCGATAAATTGAGTGACATCATTCTCGTGAGTCTAGCTCGTTCCATTCATGGAAAAATATACTTTGAGTAATACTTTTATATTTGAACACCAATAGTTATTCATCTGCTATAAGAATAGCTTATTTCTCCGTCCATAACTTTTGGCGATATTTTGGTGACGGATTGGCGGAATATCGCCAACTTTGTGATTTTCATAAATGTTGCCAAATTAACGAAAATCTCGCCAAATTGATAAAAATGACGACTATTTGACGAAAATTCAATATTTTGGAAAGAATATAAGTATCTACTATAAGAATAACCTATTGCTTTAGCTGTAAAAGTAGTAAATTCTTTGCATTATATAAGGAAAGTCATGTGCTGCCAACAACAGATTTTGTTTTATTTTATATTTGAACTTAACCCCCCTGGTTTTCCGATTTACATTTCAAAAAATATGTGTGCAGCACGCGCACACACACACACACACAATGACTTTCCCTACATAATTCAATGAATTTACTTCTATCAAAGTGAAAAAATTATGTATAACATCAACTGCACAATGTTTTCAACGTTGATTGTACGTTTGGTGATTTTTTGAGTGACAACATGTAAAACTGTTTTGAAGTACCCAATTAACATCATATTTCGCGCAACTCTAAATTGATAATTATCAATATTTTTAGCATCCGCAATAAGAGTCTATTAAAATATTTAATAAATAAATTAATTAATTTGACATCATTTCTCATAATTTAGCGTCATTTTTGCAGTTTCGACTTCAAATTCTTTAATATGGGCGAAATATCAGGAAGATATGGCCAAACGGAAAGATATACGGTTAAATTGGTCTCGATGTTCGATACATTTATAGCCTACCGTTACAGACAGACGAGGAAAATATACATAAATTGAGATAAGATATATATAAATGAGTATTGGCAATTTGTTGGTCGTAAAAATACAAAATTATTACAGAGGTATAAATTGTCGTGAATGGAATGAACTAAATCTACGAGAATGGTGCTAATAAAATTGTGGTATGATATTATATGGAAGTGAACATTTTTCACAATAGTTAATACTTGTTTTTAATTTACTGTGTTATTTTTGATAATTTTTTTTAAAAAACGTGCCATATATTGAGAACGGTTCATCCTAGCGTTATAAAGTTTATGTCATTCGCTTTCTAATGAAAAATTCCTTATAATGGATTACTTATGTAAGATTATTAAATGCTATGATTTTTTCAAAATTTAATTTGAAAATTTGAGGAACTTACGAACATTCGATTGCTTTTACTCTTAATAAGCTTCCAGTATTCAACGATTATAATGTTTGTACAAAATTTTATTCTAAACGCTCCCTTTTTCTCATGAGATATTGTTTACACACCCACGCACACATATGTATGTATATATACCAGTTTTTAACAGTCCCATTTTTGACGTATTTGAACGAATTTTAAATAATAGAAATTTAATAATTATATACCACTTTTTAATTTTGTATTACAAACTATAATATAAAAGTACAGAGTGATAATAAGATATCGGAGTACAGAATCGTAGTGAGTCATGGTTAATTGCGATTGTGGCTTTCTGCTAGAGGACGTGGCTCGGACCCAGACCATGAGGCTAATAATGGGTTTCCATTAATAGTTTCATGGTTACGCCGAATCGAAGTGTTCTGGAATTGATCATTTGCACGTATGCCATGATGGTGTGCGTTCAATATGGTTGAAGGTGGGTGGAGCACCTTAACATATGCTTTGCGGTTCAGGTTTACAACTGTCGTGAACAGAGAGTAATTAACTCTGTTGTGGTAAACGTGAAACCTGTGACACATGCTGGGGTGCTACTGTTGGCATTTGGGATGGAATGCATCTTGAGGAAAGCGTTCGGGTTCTTTTTAGTGTTTCGGCCAACTTTGTGATTTTTCTGTCAGCAACAAACCAACCAATCAAAGAGCAATTCGATGTCAGCTCAACCAAAGTTTTGATCATATTTAAAATTCTAAATATTTACTAATAAAAAGCCGAGCTTTGAATGATAATTCATTTGCTGGTCTCTTGAAATCGAACGAAACATACCTCACTAGCAAAGAGCTAGGCTTTGAAAAGACTCGCACGAATAAAGTATGCGAGCTGAGAAAGAGCCTCTTCACTGGATAATGAGTCGCTTTACTGGATAAATTTTACTACCATAACATATACAGGGTGAGTCAGAACTCTTGGGTCAAACATTAAGGGGTGATAAATCACATCTAAACAAGCAATTTTTGTCATGTAAAGCAGGGTCGCAACGCAAGAAGTGAACAGCTAGACGTCGCTGACATTGAACGCAGTGACGACTGCGTCAGAACTAGCCAGGGTTTATGGTGAGTTTAAAATTTTTTTAGCAAATATGCTTAAACCTCTTGTTTTATCTACGATATCCCCTATATATATATGTGTGTGTATATATATATATATGTGTGTATATATATATATGTGTATATATATATATATATATGTATATATATATATATATATATATATATATATATATATATATATATATATATATATAGATTAGCAGATATGGATCATTTTGTAAGTTGGAAAGCTTTCTAATTTTTTTCTGCACTTACTCTTTACGAAACACGAGGATACTGGACTTGGTGACGTCACCGTGCTGCGCTGACTGGCATGTGACTTGTCGCCTATCGTCTATCCAAGCATAAGGTGGCAGTTGCCAATTTCATCAATTTTTCATTCCTCTCCTGGTCGTACGCAGGATATTATTTTTAGGCTTAGGAGGTTCAGCGTTTTTTCCTCATTTTTTTATATTCAAGTTTGTAAATAACTAGTAAAAAAAAAGGCTGACCTTTGTTGAAAATTGCCCCAAACCAGCAAATACAAAAACTTTCTTGCGACCTTGAGATTACGCGACGCGTACTCGGTATTTTTCAAAATTTCTTGAGAGTACGCGGCGCATACAGCGCGTATCCTTTCGGCGCAGCCCTGTGCACAAAGTAATGTAAAAACTATTAGATGTATCCATTATAATATCTGAAACAAATGTTAACGGATACTACATGGTTTTCCATACCATGCTCAACACCATGAGGTGGTCTATTAGAATTAGTTATATCTCCCCCAGAAACGTGTTTTGAAGAAAATAGTTGTCTTGGTTGTCTCTATATATAGCAGACTCACCATACTTACTATGTCAATGTTGGAGTCGTGAATAAACGCTATTTAAAGACCGTTTGTGATGTCTGTAAATTACACTAATCAAGATGGAGCCATCTCTGGCGAGTTATAAAAGGCATATAAATTCATCCGAATTAGCAACAAGAATTAATTTTGCTTTAGCAAATAAATATTGAATTGATGCTTCAAGATGTAAAGTGGTGCGGCTGACATAGTGTGTGCAGTATAATGCATATTATACAATAGATACCTGTTTATTATGGGTAGATGTTATATTATTTCGATCCCCAGAAGCCGGGTTTTAATTTTGTGAACTGGTAGAGAACCTGGTACATCCATGCATGTATTTAGCTGTTCGTAAATTTCTTTATTATATCTACCAGCCAATCTAGCTTTTGCATGCATGAAAAGAACAGAAGTGTAAGAAAATAATCATTTTCAGTACAAACCGACAACTACAATTATTAACAAAAGATTGTTTACTTTTTCTTTAATTCTTTATGTAAAAAAATATTTTATGATTTCTACACGGAAGTTAGATGCATATATTTAAAGCATAGTTCCTACTGCGTCTGTTGAACGATTTTCTAATGCAGACCCATATAATTAGACAATCGAACTTCGGATAAAAAGTGAAGTTAATCCTTTCTAGCTCGACAAACATGCGAATATAAGAGACTGAAGAGGTTTCTAAAAGACCCAGAAAATAAACGATTTTATGTTGCTATGTAATAAGGATTTCCTGTAAATTCTTAAACCTCTGCATTTTATAAATATCCCACCTAGGAACTCGTATTTGAAATGATCTAATTGATTTCCACTAATTAATTAAACTGAGCTTTATAAGTAAGCAGAAGACAATTATAATGTATTTTTATCATCTGATAGTTTCGAATATTCATTAAGGATTCACGTGAACAAAGATGCATTAAATTTAAATAACCTTAATTAAAAGTAAACTAGGTATGATTCTATTCAAATTATTTAAAATAAATCTTTGATTTCAAAGGTATTTATTTTGTAAACAAAAGAATGGAATCTTTAATTTTTCTAATCCTTTGTGATATGTGAACATAGCTGTTCATCCCAGATTTTATTCACCGCTTATTATAGCATTGCGTTTCCAGGGATATTGCAATTTAATTCTTTGAATTTGTTTTTGTTTTTTATGTTGGACATTTACTAAGAATGTATATATTATTTGGGGATAGCAAGGAATATAGTATTACTTAATTTCATCATAATAGTAAAATGCAATGAAGGAATTCATTATCCCTTAAAAAATGTATGTTGCTCAAACTTCTTTGATATCAAAGCGACATATCATTAACGATATTAAGTATTGCCAAATTAATAAATGACAATACTTTTAAGAAAAAAGGTCAAACAATCCACTTTGCTTCTGCGCTAGGGCAAAATAGATTTGTTTTCGAAATTGAAAACCCTATGCTAGAGGACTTATACATAGCATGACTTTTGTAGAAAAAATAAAAGGAATGCTTGCTTACACATGGTGCATTCATCATACAAAAAAACTCATGAGTAACGTGATTTCAGTAGAAAAATGACATCGAATACTCTTTAATGGCGTATTTGTCAGACATAAAGTTTCTTATTTTTTCATAAAACGTTTCTGTGAGTTTATCCATTACAGAAAGAATACTTTATCCAGTCCTCTATCATTGGATCAATCCAACATGATCCACCATGTTCACTTTGATCTACCTTGTTATCTTTGATGCACCATTTCCGAAATGAATAGCTGTTTTGAAAAACAAAACACTGTCTGTGCAGAATCTTGAACAATAACGAAACGAAAACATTATCTAAGGTAATAAACTTAATACTTGTTTTAAGTGTATAGGTCACAAAATATAGTGCACAATACTCTTACATCTAAACTCATATTTGTAACAATTGCAACAGAATGAAGCAATTGAGCTAAAACTAAGAGGATATGCAAATTAGGGTGTGCTGTGCAAATAATTAGAATTTGAAAGCCACCGGGACTGAGCAGTGCTCTCTGAACTGCTGTTTTAGCCTTATAAATAGAGAGCTGTAGCAGGACGTTGTAAATAGACTATTATTGTCTGTCAGCAGAAACGTTTTACGAGAAATCACTATGCCTTTAAGACGGCAGGGTACCATATGGTCAAGTTAGGAGTTTGAACAAGGATGAATAATCGGCCTTTGGATTTTCTAAACATGCATTAGCAGCTCGTATGGAGCGCAATGTCACGACAGTGATACGAGTGAATAAGCAGTGGACTGAAGAGATCCGAACAAGTCGCAAATACGGCAATGGACAACAGTGTAGCGTCAGCATGTTATGATAGACACCTCATCCGCATGGCAGTAACGGACCGTACAGGTTCAATTCGACAGTTGACAGAACTTTGTAGCACTGCTACAGGCGTGTCATTGTCTGCACCAACAATTTGTCGGCGTCTTCTGCAACGTGGACTGTGTGCAAGAATTCCTTTGTAGAGGATAATCCCGACTCATAACCATCGTAGTCTGTGGCTACAATGGACTCACCAACATAGATACTGGCGTGCCGATTGGAAACAAGTCTTCTTTTCCGATGAATACCGCTTTAATTTATGGTATAGGGCGCATTTATATTAGACGTTATAGCGTTGAACGTCACCTCCTGGAGTGTGTTAATGAAAGCCAAGCGTGATAGTCTGAGGCGCCATTGGGTATATTGTACGATCTCAGCTGCTAAGAACTGTGGGTAATCTCAACAGCATCCGATAAATCAGAGAAGTTCTGGAGCCCGAAGTCGTGCCTTTCCTTCATCGCAATCCTGGATCTGAACTTCAACAGGACGATGTCCGTCCACATGTTGCTAGGAATGTTTAAGAATTATTTTCAGCACAACAGATATAGCTACTTACTGGGCTTGCCTATTCACCGGATATGTCTACTATTGAACATATGTGTGATTTCATCGGTCGGCGTCTCGCTCGTGATGCTCGCCCCGTAGCTAATACAACTGAAATTTGAGTTCGAATAGAAGCAATCTGGAATGGTTTTCATCAGGTACAAATTCAAAATCTGTTTGATTCAATGCCACATCGTGTAGACGCACTTATTGCAGCGCGTTGTGGCTTTACCAAATACTGTAATATTGAGCTTTTTGCTCTGTAAATGTAATATTTTATTTGTATCAATACAGGTCGTTTGTGCAATAAATTTCATTCAATTCTGATGATTTCTTCATGATATTTCACTTTTTGCAGGAATATACTAACTGTTAAAGAAAACACTAAATAATTTCAATCATGGTGTGGTGTTCTCTTTTAAAATCATACTATCGTGGTCGAAAACTAGTGCGCTACTTATTTCGCATAACCCATATATATATATATATATATATATATATATATATATATATATATATATATATATATATATATATATATATATATATATAATTAATTCACCAAATGAAACAATAATTAAATCTCCCCCCCCGAAAGGGAATTGAGACTTGTAAATTCCAGACCGTGCACACCTGTTACCCTTTGAATGTGACGTATGACATAGGTCGCCAGAACAATAGATGTGGCGAACCCCGCGCTACCAAGTCTACCAGTTGACAGTTGAAGAGAAAGGCTAAGTTGACATGGACCGCCCTGAGTGATCGCGTGAACGTCAGCTTCCAGCCGTGGGGGGAATTTCCTTAGCCTTACTGACACGAGTCTTCGGACAAATGCGACTCGAGGAAAATGACTTCACGGATATTAAGAACCAAAAAAAAATAAAGAGAAAATTGTCCCCTAGTGGCGCCTTTTCTGAGGGCGAGCGGAGCGGAGTTTTCGAGAACAGACAGGATTCGATCTTCGAAAAGAGTGCCTATCTTTTTGAGAAAAAAGAAAGTGCTTCTCGGGCGTAGGCCTTGAACCCTTGCATTTTTGAGCAGAATCCTTCTGTGGAAGTTCTTAATTACGGGAACGGAAGATAGATCGAGGTCCCTGTAGAACTCTATCCACATAGACTACGACTAGTCTGGAAATTAGACCACCCGGTCTTAGCAATTGCCGCGACAGGACGTTCCTGCATCGTGGACTTAAGTCAGCTTCATCCCGAGGCTTCGCAAGATAGTTGATCCTGAAACCTCGCCTCTGAAAATTAGGTCGGACATTTTCTTCGATCACGTCAGAGTGACCACAGCGGAATATTCGCCTACTTCAGAATTGGTTCCCATTAATTGCCTTGTTCGAAACGTGAATTTATATATAAAGAAGGGAGCAAGTTTCTCTAACTCTGGTTTAAATATTCATATTCTGAGTTTTTAAATTGGGATGACTTCTTAATGTTAACGTTCTTATTCATCTAAACCATGGAGCCGGTCTAATCTCTAACTTCAAGATATGAATACAATTTCTTTTTATTTCTACAGGTATTAAAGTCTCATGACCAAGCACTAGAATTATGTTGTGGCAACACATTCTGCTTGATAATATAAACACAAAAATCTTGATATTATAAACACAAAAATCTTGATATTATAAACACAAAAATCTTAATATTATAAACACAAAAATCTTGATGTTATAAACACAAAAATCTTGATATTATAAACACAAAAATCTTGATATTATAAACACAAAAATCTTGATATTATAAACACAAAAATAGCAGAAAAACAAAATTTAGACAGGCTATTTCTCAATATCCATGGATTAATTTGAAAATCAAATTTCAGAGTTGGATTCAAGATAGTACATGTGTATTTTCAGTCCTCTGGGTTGCATTTGGTGCTCTGTTATGATGACACTGGGGTTTTAGAGAGGTAATACTTAATTACTGTCGTGTTTCATACTATGTAAATACTTATAATGCTATGATCAAAAGTAACCAACATTTGATGTTGATTTTTTCGAAGTAAAACTTTTAAATCAAATATACTTCTCTCACCAATATTTTATCAAACGCGATTTTCCCCTTTCTGCTACTATTATCAAGGAATAACTTTAAAATTACGTCATTCTTTTGCTCTTAAAATTTTTAACAGGGATATATTTCATAAGCCAATATTTTGTCACTGCAGAGTCATTGCAGTCACTTATCATATATTTCACCCATGAATTCAAATTGCATTTTCCAACTCGGCTGGGATTTTGAGGAAAGATTTATTCCTCTGGTATTGAGTTAAAGTAATTTCTTTTGAAATCCATGATGACTACCATTTATTATCAGGTAAAGTCAGAAAATGGTCAATAATTGTGTCGTTTTAGAAATATTCTTTTCAGTTCAAATTACTGAAAAATAGTTGAACGATACATAAAAGTTTGCCATAAATAGTTCTAAACTTGTAATGTGCTTATAAATTAAAGCCTTAACATTAATGAACGGGGTTATGGGTCAACTCGACTTTCTCATACTAGAATTTATTCCATTATTACTTTCCTTATATACATAATATATGAGGAAAGTATTGCGACGGGGTAGAAAATTCGAATTCGAGTTTTTGACGGGAGAACACGTTTCCAGAATCCCTGATCACGAATCAAACATTTTTGAAGTGGTGTGTGTGTGTGTGTGTGTGTGTGTGTGTGTGTGTGTGTGTGTGTGTGTGGAGACGATAACTGATGAATGAATGGACCGATTCGAACGAACTTCGGTACAAAAATCGCAATCCGTAAACACTAGAAGCCTATTGTTTTTATACGCAATCGAATGTTCAGAATCCCCTAAATTTTCGAGTGAAATTTTGAAAAAATCGTCAAAAATGCAAAACCGCTAACGAAGTTACACAAATAGACATTTCTTATGTAATTTTTCAATAGAAAACGATTGACATAAATTCTAGAACGCTAACTTGAATCGTTCTCGATATATTGCAGATTTTTCAAAAAAATGATCAAAAAGTCATATAAAATAAAAAAAATGTATTTCCTATTGATAAACATGCTCACTTTTCATATGTAATACCATGCGATAAATTTGGTGACATTATTCTAGTGGTTCTAGCTCGTTCCATTCATGAAAAAATATATTTTGTGTAATACTTTTTTATTTGAACGCCAATAGTCATTTATCTGCTGTAAGAATAACTTATTTCCCATCCATGACACTTGGCGAGATTTTGGCGACGAATTTGGCGGAAAGTCGCCAACTTAGCGACATTTTTAATTGTTGCCAAATTAACAAAAATCTCGCCAAATTGAATAAAATGACGCTAAACCAATGATAATGACGACTCATTGAAGAAAATGCTATATCTTGGAAAGAATATAAGTATCTACTTTAAGAATAACATTTTTTTAACTGTAAAAGTAGTAAATTCATTGCATTATATACGGAAAGTCATGTGTTGCCCACATCAGAATTTTTTTTAATAGTTTTGTTTTCGTATGAAAGAAAAAATTTGAAATCTATGTATGTTGGTCCAAGTTATCGTTATCGCAATTATATTGTGTTAACCTTTATTTTAAAAGGCTTACAAATATTTCGAATTATACCAAACTCACAAATTGTCATTGATCCCTTATTATTCAATGAATAAATGTGATTGTTTCCTTTCCAATGTATAGAAAACACGATTCGTGTTTGACTATTACTTTTTAAATCACTTAAATTCCAATTATTTTTTTTTCATTTTACATAAATTCTTAATTTATATATTTTCTAATTTATATTTTTTAGTTTTGTTTTCAGTAATTTTTTGGAAATAATGGGAGAATAATTTTGAATAAAGCATTGCCATTACTATACAAAATGGTGAAAACAAATTAAAAAAAAATATTATAAATTATTCAGATACAGTGTATATACGTAAGCATAGCGAACAACTAACTATACTTGCAAAAACGCCAACTTGATTACCCTATAAAAGTTATGACTACTGTATATTATTGCGAACGCGTAATTTGCCCTCACTGTGCAGTTCTTATCGTTTCGTTCAAAAATGAGATCCGACGTTGTAACACTGAAGAGGCCCACGTGTTTTCTTCTTCGGTCCCTTTTGAGCTTTGCATTCCGTGCATTCTTTACACCAGAGCTCAGCAACGGATCTCGCATTGCTCCAGAAAAAACGTTCACACACTTTGTTCAGCTTCTTTCTGATGCCAAAATGTCCTCCATGGGGGTTGTAATGCATCTCTTTCAGTAAGCTGGACACTCTGGAAAGAGTTAGCAGCAACTACCATCTCCTGCTCTTTCCATTATCGCCCTCCCATTTACGGTATACTACCTTGTTTCTTAAGTGCTGAGAATCTCGCATCTGACACCAATTCATTACGAACGTATCCCCTGTAATTGTGGGTGTGTACGCAGGATACAAGGATGAGTCCTAATTTCTGGATAACTAAGCACGTTTATTCACAAATGCAAAGTAAACAGGAACAATATACAATTAAACAGCACTTAAATGCTCCACTAATTTCACAAAATAAGCGATATTATTCTCAAAATACTGACGAAAATAATTTCACAAAACAACTGCTACTATTCTCAAAACATTGATAAAAGCCACAGTTCGCTGTAGCTCGCATCTTGTCAACTAATCAACCGAACTGCCCTACACAGTGATGACTCCTATTTATAGACTCTCCATAGAAACTTCTGGATATCTCTGTATCTCAAAGAATAATCGTTCTACCGAGATGCTTCTGGAAGATTCGAGAAATCGTCAAATGTCGCGAAATTGGTGATAAATAGTCAAATCTGCAACCCCTCTCTGAATTTCGACCCTATACCCATCCTACGCCCACGTCATGACACGTCATGCTTCACGTCATGGACTGCTTACGCCATCGTGTTTTCTCCGCCGTCTTCGAAGGAGAAGAAAGGGCCGGCACCAGTGAGGGAAAATAACTCGTTCGCAACACTATTTATACAGTTTTGTCTTCATTCTTCAATTAATATTTATGCATACACAATAATCTTGCATACACAGGTTAACTAGAGAGTTTCCATACTAATCGGTTTTGTCTTTGTATATCAGCGAGGAATGCATTTTTGTTGAACTATAACAAAACTTGAATAATATATTGAATTTTATATATAAGAATTGTTTCATTTTAAATCAAGCCATTGGTTTAATATAGATTTTTAAAAATTCCTAATTATATTTAATAAATGAACTAATTATATAGCTAAGAATTTGAATTTTGCTATACATCTGCAGTGTTAGCGCTACTGGGAATTTATGTGATTTAAATTGGCAAAATTTCTGCATTGGTATCATTAACTAATTTCAATATATGAACTATATCTGTAATATTAGGATTCTGGAATAACTTTATATAAAACGGACATAACTGTGCAATTTTAATTCAAATAATTTATAACTATAATTTCACCATAATCTAGTCTAAACATACAAATATTAATACTTTTAAGAATTTTCATTTTTTAAAATAAGCTTGAGTAAGGATAAACTCTATTTCTCAAACAATAATTCATTTTTAAGTAACTTATGATTTTTTCCCAAATTTTACAAGGAAAATTTAGAAAAATCGGTATCTTAAATCAAAATTATTACAATTGTTGCATGTTATCTTTCACTTTAAAGGGCTTGTCAATATTTTTCGATTGATGCCATACTTGACAATTCACCCCAGGGAGAGGTAACTCCCTCCGAGGGGGGCAATGACGTCACGAAGACAAAAATTGTATTGCGGCTAATTTTGACAAGAATCATTAAAACTATTAAGTCTCGAAAATCATCGAGCCATATATAACCCATTTTATGCATGATTATGGCAACTTTCACCCTAAGCTGCCATATTAAATGCCTATAAAATTTCGCATGAATTTGGAAATTCTCACTCGAATTTCAAAAATTTCTATCTATTTCTAGATTTTTTCATTAGCAAAGCCGAATACAAAGTTTCATGAAAATCCATTAATATTTGTGGCCGTTATCGCCTGCACAAAAAATCGACCACAGACATAAGAAAGACGGACAGACATCACTCCAGAAACAGTCAAAACGTGTTCAGGATGTCTTGTAATATATATTGGCAGCAAAATCTCGAAAACGAGAATTTTCGTTAAAACAATATTTTCGCAATACTACTTATGTGAAAGTAAATACATTAATGTATAAAAAATATTGAATATATACCTAAGTAAAGGTTTGTCAAAAATAGCTCAAATGTATAGGCTTTTATTCACATGCAAAATTTTCTGAAAAGAAAATGTTTCATTGGCGAATATTTTAAAACTTCCGTATCAGTGCAGTCACTTATCATATTTTTCACCTATGAATGCAAATTGAATTTTCCTTCCCGGCTGGGAAATTCAAAAGATTTATGTCATTCCTAGTAGCGTTAAAGTAATTTCTTTAGAAAGTCGTGATATATCCCATGCATTATCGGTGACATTCAGAAATTAGAAATTATAGCGCATCAGATATATAGCAGACTAGCGTTAGTTTTAAGATTATATTTTATTTTTCTGTAATCTTTAACATATCTTTCCAGCATAAAAAATTAAATATTTTAAAAGTTTAATTTATATTATTAAATTTGAAATATTAACGTGTAAATATAATAAATATTTAGAAATTCTAAAGAATAATAATTTCTGTTTTATGAGAGAAAATAATAAACATATCTATTAATTTAATTTTAAATAACTAGAGTGTTCCCCTGCTCACTACGCTCGCCAATCCCAGTAACTCGCTTTGCAAGCCGGGAGGCATCGTCGTCTACTTCCCAGCGCTCGCCGAGCTTGCAACATGAACTATTTCGTGTGTCCTGTTACTAAGAACATGTGCCTGCTTAATGACGAACAAACAGCGAAATTTAGTAACTACGTTTTGCCGTTTGTTCGTAATACAGTGGTAAAATATCGTGTTACGTTTTAAGTATAGATATGTTTACAACAATGAAACATATTAATGTTGTTGTGCAACAATTAACTCGTAATGTTGATTACAACAATAGAAACGCTCTGTTTGTTTGTAAGATTAAACGATGGGGCATATGATTTTCAGCATTTCGAATTATCCAAAACGCATTAACTAATGTTGTAGTCATGTTTCGAATTAAAATTCTATAATTTTAATGCTTATAATACTACAAAACCTCAGTCATAGAATATGTCTTTTTACTTTTCTTCCATAAACCAATCAGAGGAAAGCTCGACCATTGGAATCCTCACACGTAGAGAAGAAAAATTTCCACTTCAGAATTGCATAACAAATTAACTAACTTGTTAATTAAATGGAAATTAAACAAGAAAGATCAATCATGCTTAAAGCATTGATTGTGAAACACTTTCCAACTTCAATGCAATTTTATTTAAACATGTCTAAAATGCAATGTATTGCTCGGAAATATTTTAAAACTTATCACAATACTATATTAATTAATTATATTTGAGAACTTAAACCTTCATCGAGAAAAATGTTCTTCATTCAAATGACGGCATTGAAATATAAATTGCCTGGTTTAAACATCTCTGAAGCGTGATACATTCCTCGGTAATAATTTTAGAATTGTCATAATACTACGATAATTTTTTATATCTGAAAACTTCATCGAAAATAACTGAAATTCATTCAAATGACGTCATAGAAGAAATAACACGCCTGGCTCTCTCTATAAAAGCAGCATTTCATTCATATATAATTGCCCATTCATGCCATTCATCACAATACTATAATAATTTATTTTATTTAAAAATTAAAACCATGGAGCTACAAGTAATTAAACTCTATGAGTAAAACTTCATCGAAAAAAATCGTCCTTCTCTTTGTAAAATCAATGAATATTTCATTCATATCAGCTACGCAGACTTCATGAACGAAATGATTTTGTGTTAAAGAAATACAGCAATTCTAATGCAACTCATTCTACATATTTTGCTGTTTACATTTTACATAGGTGAAAAATATGCTTCGTTGTAGAAATAATAAAATTTGGATGAGCATTTAAACTCAAATATATATTGTAATTGCGTTGTTTTAGTATGTAGATGCACAGAATTTAAGCAAAAATAAAGTGGTTTTAGGACAGATACAACACTCAATATGAATTAAAAAGAACTTTAGAAATGACGATTTTGAGACAAGATGATGCCATATATCATTTTGAAGTGGGTCAAGTGATCTTTTCATATCATTGTCACGTGATCGCTTCATATAAGAGGTGTTATTATTATTTTAATTTTTATTTAAAAAACTACTGAATATATTTCGCTGAATTTTTTTATGTATATTTTATGGAACAATTTGAATATTATCTAAAATTTTCTAAGCAATTTGTGAATTTTAAATCCGCTTAAAAATGTTTGACAAATTAGGTCCCATAGGGCTCAAGGTATTTCATTTTTCCAACCCGGGTTCAATCCAAAACTAATTGGGTGATATTATTTATTTATATTCCCATAGGTCCTACAGACCGTCTGAATAACATTCTAAAATGTCATTTTGATTAAGTTATGTTTACGGCAGTTATCGTGTTAACGGACAGACAGACAGACAGACAGACAGAATGAACAAAGAAATAAACACTTTTCAACTTTGTTGTAAAGTGTTAAAAAGGGCTCCGTCCTGCAAAAATTAAATTATACAGGTGTATGTCAATAAAAATTCGAGGTCTTGCAATTAATAGTCAGTCCAGGACATGAACTCGCAGCAGCTGAAATACTCATCTTTTGATTTTGACATTAATCAATTACTAAACTGTATTTTAAATCGAAAAACAGTTTATAACAGTGTGTTCCCTTCATATTTCTCTACAGTATAAGCAGACTCTGCCCCCTTCTTTCTACGCCTCATCAACCCCCTTCTGGAGGATCTCTCTTTTTACCTATGTCTTCTAAAAATTCTACTTTCAAAAATCTCTTTTTCTATTTCTACCTATTTTTCGCAGGAAATAAAAGCGTGGATTTTTCTTAGCCCAAGGAATCCAAAAATTGAATTTCTGGATTTTGAGCTCGTTTCGAGAGCTATTTCTTGCCAAAATGAAGTTTAAATCGATAAACGGTTTATTTCAACATGTTTCCCTATTATTTCTCTATAAATATACCAAATTTCATATTTTAGTATGTTATATCATTTTTTTGTTTTGTATGTTTTGTTTTGTTGTTTTTATGTTTTGTATGTTTTCATATTTTTGTATTAGATGTAGTTTTACTGTACGAAACAGAGAAATCGCTAGACGTGCCGATACGAAAATAGAAAATTTCACTACAGAAGTGCACATAAAAAGTAAAATATCTCAAAAACTACATCTAAATTTAAGAAAGGGGCTCTGTCCTGCAAGAAGTCACCCATGTAGGTACCTGTCTGCAAAAATTTATAGTCTTGCTATTGTTAGTCGATTCAGGACGGGAACTCGCAACTCAAATATTTTGCCTTTCATTTTGAAATTAAACATTTCTTTAACTGCAAAATATATTAACAACAAAGATCAATCATGCGCAAAACATTGATTATGAAATACTTTCCAACTTCAATGCAATTTTATATAAATATCTCTAAAATGCGATACATTCCTCAGTAATATTTTAAAAATTATCACAATACTACATTAATTTATTATATTTGAAAACTTAATCGAAAACAAATGATCTTTACTCAATTGACGCCATCGAAATATAAATCGCCTGGCTCTCTGTATAAAAGCAGCATTTCATTTATAAACATTTTTCCATTTATTTCATTCATCACAATATTATAATAATTTATTTTATTTAAAACCATAGAGGTTCAAGTAATTTAACTCTATGCTTAAAACTTCAATGAAAAAATCGTCTGCTCCTCTTTGTGAAATCAATGAATGTTTCATTCATATTTAGCTATATTGCAGACTCCATGAGCTAAATAATTATGCATTAAAGAAATACATCAATTCTTATACAAATTATTCTACACCTTTTGGTGTTTACATCTTCCACAAGGCAAAATAAGGCTTCGTTGTAGAAATAATCAAAGTTTGATGATTATTTAAACTCAAATATATTGTAATTGCGTTGTTTCAGAATGTAGATGCACATAATTTAAACAAAAATAAGGCGGTTTTAGGATGGATACAACACTACATATGAATTAAAAATAACTTTAAAAATCACGATTTTGACACAATGTGGAAGTCATATTTTATTTTGAAGTGGGTCACGTGATCTCTTCATATAATGGTCACGTGATCTCTTCATATTATGGTCATGTGATTTCTCCATATAAATGGTGTAATTAATATTTTAATTTTTATTTAAAAAACTAGTGAATATATTTTGCTGACATTTTTGTTTTATATATTTTATGGGATAATTTGAATTTTTTCTAAAACTTTCGAAGCAATTTGTGAATTTTAAATTCGCTTAAAAAATGTTTGAAAAATTAGGTCCCATAGGGCTCAATATATTTCATTTTTTCAGCCCGGATTTAATCCAAAGCTGATTGGTGATTTTATTCATTTATATTCCCATAGGTTCCACAGACCGTCTGAACACCATACTGAAATTGAATTTTGATAAAGTCATTTTTACGGCGGTCTCGTGCTAACGAACAGACAGACAGACAGAATGAATAAAGTCATAAACACTTTTCAACTATGTTGTAAAGTGTTAATAAAGTGTTAAAAACGGTTTATTTTAAAATATTCCCCAAAGCTTTTTTTACATTTTTACTGAATTTCATATTTTTATATGCAATAGTTTTTGCAGTACGAAGCAAATAATCTTAAGAAACGAGAAATGTTTCAAACAGCGGCGGCAGTAATATTTCACTACAAATGTACCAAATTTGAATGCAATAGATTTCGTGGTAAGTGACATATAAACATGAGGAAATCTGTCAAGCAGCGGCGGCATCGTCAGCTACAACTTTTTTAATATAGATAAATTGAATATTTTATTCTTAACACATTAAACATTTTTATAAACCCTTTGATGATAGAGATTTTTTTTATATATTATCATATTTTGGACTAGTGACGTCCACTTTTATTTAAAAAATACATCTCTTAGTTGAAGGGCCAAAAATATCCTATACTGGAAAATATATATCCTCATTACAAAGTTACAATTATTTTTGAAATAAATTCTCTACATACAACTGCATTATTATACTAGAATTTAAGCTTGTCAGAGATAAGAAAATTATCACTGTTAAACAATACTGTTGATTTTTAATAAGTTTTATTTTGGTTAACAATGTACGGAGATTAACTTCAAAAATATATATCATAATCTTAAATTGGCTCAGGTAGGTTCTGTACCGCGATCTATACCATAAGAGTGAAAATTTTCAACCTTCTAGTTCTCCATAGGGGCTAGGTTAAGGAGGGTATGGAAAACTTCTGAAATCTTTCTATTTTGTTCTTTCCATCGGCAGAGATGCGGAAAATTCGGTTTCCTTAGGTTCTGTGTCGTGGTGAATAATATATTGTGCAAGGATTCAGTCTTCTAAGTCAAGGGGGGAGGGGAGCTTGTGAATGTTATGATTAAAAAAAAAACATTTATTCTGCCCTTGGACGAGAAATCGAAAATCTGAGTCTGTTGTACGACATGTTGAAATTTTTGCACAAGTGTTACTCAATTTAATGCGACATTTTAGATACATGGCGAACATTCACCTACAGACCAATGCAAAAGCAAGCATAAATAAACTGCTCTCAGTTTTAATTAAAAATTTCATTAACTGTGAAAGAACGTTAACGTACATAGAATATATATATATCTCCATATATATATCTCCATATATATATATATATATATATATATATATATATATATATATTACAAATGAATAATCTAAGAAAAGTACAAGGAATATCATGAAATACAAGGAAAAACAGAAGAGGTATGGATGGAAACAATATACCAAAAAATGGCCGGGGGGAGTTGTGACAACCTCACCCCGGTTAAGCATGCTTTGCGTCGCGACAACACTCCCGGAGAGCCGGTATATTGCAAAATAGAATACGAATGTATCGAATTTTATGATGTAAAGCAGACATCATACACAAACAAATATAAGATATAATTGTCGAGATCCAGCCTAATCAAAAATTACCAACAGTAAATGTTTGAAATATGTTTGAAATATGTTCACTAGTATAAATGAGCAAAATTACACATAAATAATATATATATATATATATATATATATATATATATATATATATATATATATATATATATATAAGTAAAAATTTTAATCAAGATATGTTAATAATGGAGTTGGTCAATTTTAAATTCAGTTATTGTAATAAATTCTGTGTAGTGCTGTCCTCCTAGCCTTACCAGCCAACGGTGGATAATATACATCATCCTGTCTGAAACATCTAAGGTAAGTTCCTTTAGAATTCAAACATTAATGATGTACCATATCACAGGCTCCATTTCGCACTTTATAGGGTATTATAAGAGTGCAAGTAATAAGCCTTATTAGTCACCGGGAGAGCAGTGTGCGTCTCAAGCAGCCTATCTTATTCACCCTCCCCCTGGGGGAGAATAAAAAAGCCTGCATATGTTAAAAATTTCAGCTTTTTAGGTCAGGAGTTTCTGGAGGATATGGCGAGAAAAAAATACGTCACACAATTATTACCTACAGGATTAGTTATTTAGCAACATATAATGAAATTAGCGAGATTACACTTTCAGATCAAAAAATCTGATGTCTGCAGTACATGACATTCCTTGTATAATGCAATGAATTTACTACTTTTACAGTAAACAAAATAGGTTATTCTTATAGTAGATAGTTATATTCCTTCCAAGATATTTAATTTTCATCAATGAGTCGTCATTTTCTTTTTTTAGCGTCATTTATCCATTTGGTGAGATATTCGTTTATTTGGCAGCATTTAAAAGTCGCTAAGTTGGCGACATTCTGCCAAATTCGTAGCCAAAATATTGCCAAGTGTTATGGACGGAGAAATAAGTTATTGTTACAGCAGATAAATGGCGTTCAAATACAAAAATTACTCAAGATATCTTTTCTCATGAATAGAACGGGCTAGATCCACGAGAATGATGTCACCAAATTTATCATATGATATTATATATGAAATGTGAACATATTTTTCAACAATTAATATATATATATATATATATATATATATATATTTATTTATTTATGGGATTTTTTGATAAATTTATTTGAAAAATGTTCAATATCTCGAACGGTTCATGCTAGCGTTCTAAAGTTTATGTCAATCGTTTTCTAAGGAAAAATTGCATAAAAAATGTCTGCGTAATTTTATTAAAGGTTTTGATTTTTTAATGATTTTTTTTTAAATTTGACTCGAAAATTTAAAGAGGTTCTGAACATTCGATTGCGTTTAAAAACAATAAGCTTCCAGTATTCACGGAATGTGATTTTTCTGCCAAATTTCATTCCAATCGCTCCTTTCGTTCGTTAGATATCGTCTCCACAAACTCACTGACACACACACACACACACACACACACACACACACACACATAGACATCACCTCAAAATGTTTGATTCGTGTTCAGGGATGCTTGAAACCTTCTCTCCCGTCGGAAACTCGAATTAGAATTTTTGACCCTGTCACAATACTTTCCTTATACATTATGTATATAAAGAAAGTAAAAATGCACAGCTACATCTGAGGTCATTGTCAACAAACTCTCTGTACACATCTCTTAGGATGGAAGAATGTTGCCAAATTGGAATGCAGGCAATCCATTGAATAAAGGGAGGAATGGAAAACATAGAACGAGCATCGAAAGATTTGAAATAATTAGTAAATCAAAAGATAGCTCAAACTTCAGTAGCTATTTATCAGCATATAATGACATTAGCAGTATTATTTCTGCTATACAAAAATACAGAGCAGTTCCCTAGTAACAATCCAATATTGACTCAATATTAGCTTGTTATTGGCTCAAATATTGAACCAATATGAAAATGTGAACATTTTGACTGAATTGACTCAATACTTGCTTAAAATATCGTTACAATTTTAATCTACTATGTTCAATGTAATACCAATTTTGGCGTAATATTTTAACGAAAATATTAGCCAGTATAGGATACCAAAGTAATCCCAATATTGATCACATTGGACCAATATTGAACCACTATTAAATGCTACTAGGATTATATCTGAAACGGAACTAACTGTCCAGAAAATCTCTATAGATATCAAATAAAGAAGAAGAATGATGTCAAACCAGAAGTTAGTGTGAGATCAGAAATAGATCTGACATTTGTTGGTTTGAGACCGTTTTATGCCAAAAATTTATGTGTCCGGAATATCGGACAATACCTCCAGTCTGAATTACGCCAAGTTTTACAGCACGTGAACCCAAAGGTCAGATAGAACCATAAATGTAGGGGTGTCAAGACAGAAGACGGGTCGAACACTTAAGAAAATGTGAAGTGACGACATTGGATGGAAAGGCTATCTATCCAATGAAGAAAGTGACTGTAGCGTCACACTGAATGCCGCAAATGAGAGCAAAGGGGGAATGCCAGTCCTGAGACTAAAGAGCCACAACCTGTGACTTAGGAACGACGAAAAATATAGAAGCACAATGGCTTGATATAATACTGATTAAAAATAAGAACGGTGATACTTGGTGAATACAGCACGAAAACTAGAGATGCAGAGTGCTCCGTAGATGCTCCAAAATAATGGTTAGATCTATTGATTTGTGCAGTGCGATCAGCAGTACGAGGTTGAGCCGAACATTCAGAGTTATGGTCAAAGCGAGTGACTGATGCAAGCATTATGGTCTATGGTAAAGGCCGAAAGTGAAGGTATGTGTTCCTCAAATATTTACAGGTCATCAAAACATTTTAGTCAATTTAAGTGGTCTCATATTGTCTCCTTCAGCCGAAATAATTAGAAATAAGAATAATTGAGTGTGTCATGTTGTTAATAAATGATTTATGGTAAAGTTAAAATGGTGTAATCCATTTAGTACTATATTAAATAATAATTCCTTTAAAGAACTCGCGCGAAAAATAAATAATTGGAAGATTATTAGCGGGCACACAAAACGGAATCTACTACAATAATATATATCTTACAATAATGTACTACAATAATAAGTTCACGAATATGAGCAAACTTACGGCCATGCTAAGATATTATATATGTTAATGATAATTAATCTAAAGTGTAACTTTAAGTTCATTTTTCTTTTCGCGTACCACAGTTAGACAAGTAAACAAATAATTCCAGAGAAATGAAAAGCAGGGAACTAACATTACAAAATATAAATAAAGACTGACACTGCAATAAAAAAATCTGATGTGGGCAACACATGATTTGCCTTATATACTGCAATGAATTTACTAGTTTTACAGTTAAAAAATGTTATTCTTATAGTAGATACTTATATCCTTTCCAAGACATTGGATTTTCTTCAATTACTCGTCAATTTCATTGATTTACAGTCATTTTTATTATGAATTTGGCGAGATTTTTGTTAATTTGGCAACAATTGAAAATGTCCGCCAAATTCGTCGCCAAAATCTCGCCAAGCGTTATGGACGGAGAAATAAGTTATTCTTACAGCCTATAAATGACTATTGGCGTTCAAATAAAAAAGTATTACTCAAATCATCTTTTTCATGAATGGAACGAGCTAGATCCCCGAGCATGATGTCACCAAATTTATCGCATGGTATTACATATAAAAAGTGAACATGTTTCTCATTAGGAAATATTTTATTTTATTTTATATAACTTTTTGATAACTTTTTGAAAAATGTGCAATATATCGAGAACGGTTCATGTTAGTATTCTAAAATTTACGTCAATAGTTTTCTAATGAAAAATTACATAAGAAATGTCTATTTGCGTAACTTGATTAGCGATTTTGATTTTTTGGCGATTTTTTCAAAATTTCACTCGAAAATTTAGGGGATTCGGAACATTCAATTGTGTATAGAAACAAAATACGCTTCTAGTGTCTACGGATTGTAATTTTTGTACCAAATGTCGTTCGAATCGGTCCACTCGTTCGCCAGTTATCGTCTTCATTGACTCACTGACACACACACACATAATTTCACACACACACACACACACACACAGACAGACATCACTTCAAAAATGTTTGATTTGTGATCAGGGATGCTTGAAACGTGCTCTCCCGTCGAAAACTCAATTTCGAATGTTCGACCCCGTCACAATACTTTTCTTATACATTTTATATACAAGGAAAGTAATAATATGAAACGTGAGAGTAAACAAATTAATTATCAATCAAATATTAGTCAAATTCAACAGAATAAATCGGTTTCGACAGAAAAACAAGGTTTTTTTTACTCACCAAAAAAACGACGAAAATGGATAAGAAAATGAAAATGGCTGTGACATTCTTTGTTATGTTGAAGGAAGCTCAAAACGCGTAATCTATTCGCATTGTTGTATTACTTTCCTTATATACATAGTGTATAAGGGAAGTATTGTGACGGGGTCGGAAATTCGAATTCCAGTTTTCGACAGGAGAGCACGTTTCAAGCATCCCTGATCACGAATCGAACATTTTTGATGTGATGTGTGTGTGCGTGTGTGTGTGGAGTGTGTGTGTGAAAGTATGTGTGTATGTGTGTATGTGTCAGTGAGCCTGTGGAGACGATATCTCACGAACGAATGGAGCGATTCGAAAGAAATTTGGTACAAAAATCGCAATCCGTGAATACTGGAAGCCTATTGTTTTAAAACACAATCGAATGTGCAGAATCCCCCTAAATTTTTGAGTGAAATTTTGAAAAAATCATCGAAAAATCAATACCTTGAATAAAATTACGAAAATAGCCATATCTTATGTAAATGTTCCTTAGAAAACTATTGATATAAACTTTAGAACGCTAGCATCAACCGTTTTCGTGATATTGCACTTTATTCAAATAAATTTATCAAAAAATCCTATAAATTAAAAAAAAATAGTAACTGTTAAGAAACATGTTCATTTTCATACGTAATATCATGCCATACATTTGGCGATATCATTCTCATGGATCTAACTCGTTCCATTCACGAGAAAGACACTGAGTAATACTTTTGTATATGTACGCCAATAGTTATTTATCTGCTGTAAGAATGACATATTTCTCTGTCCATAACGCTTGGCGAGATGTTGGCGACGGATTTAGTGAAATGGCGACATTTTAAAGTGTTGCCAATTTATCGAAAACCTCGCCAAATGGATAAAAATTGCGCTAAATCAATGAAAATGACTACAATTGAAGAAAATTCAATATCTTAGAAAAAATATATATATCTACTATAAGAATAACATTTTTTTTAAACTGTAAAAGTAGTAAATTCATTGCATTGTATAAGGAAAGTCATTTGCTGCCCACATCAGATTTTTTTTGTTAAGTGCTCTTTCATTTTTTTTAAAGGAATATGTTACAAAAGTTTGAACAGTTTTTATGCATCATCTCCTGAACGTTCACTCTGAACCATTCTTCCCAGGTCTTTATATTTTATATTCATAATTTTTGTTTTAATTTATGGGGCGTGTACAGTGTAATTCTGTCCCATTAGAGACTGACGTTGCGTTTTCGCAACATTAATTTAAATATTTATAAATTATTTTCTAAGTTGTATTTAAAAAAAAAAATTCCCGTATGTTGTAGAAAAAGCTTCAGTGATATTTGAAAAAAACATAATTTTGTCTCACATTATAAATTTTTAGAAAAATTAATAACTATATTAAGTCTTTTTTGTAAAATTATATTTGTTAACTTTGAGTTGGTCTCACAGTTGCCGGCACATTTCTTGTGAAATTACGAAGCAATTTCTATTTTTTACAGATCTTAGTTTACGAAATGGCGTCAAACGGTAAGGACATTCTTTTGTTTTTATTATTGTACATAACAGTTATTTGAAATGTTGCGAAAACGCAACGTCATTACGTAACAGTGTATGAATGAACATAAACTGAGATTTTATTTGCAATTGGATTTCCTTTACAGATAAATATAGATCTCGAAAACAACGATTTCTAACGTTGAATGAAACTGTGGAATACCTGCAAAAAATAAATGATGATGATTGAGAATTTTGCAGAGGTTTGTTGGAAGATAATTCTGTCGTCATAATGGCTACTAACTGCGATACAATTGAACCACCAGCAATGGCCAAGAGGTACTCAAGAAATGAGAAAAAATCTGTATCCATAAGGCAACCTAAACTCATCGGAAATTACAACAAATATATGGGTCGCATAGACCTAATTGATAATTTGGTAGCTATGCATAGAGTGCAAATAAAGGGCAAGAAATGGTGGTGGCCGATTTTCACAAACTTTATTGACGTCGCTAAATCAAATTCATGGAATCTCTATAACATTGCTATAGACCCAAGAATATCGCTTTTAGATTTCAACGAAGTGTTGCTTTATCATTACTAAAAAGAAAAGATGGAGATTCTCAAGATATGCAACTTTCATCTTCATTCACCCATTTTGTTGGTCGGCCATCTGTACTTCAGAATTTAGCTTTGAACGAAATCAGAAAAGATCCTGCAAATCGTATCATTGAAAGAAATCAGAAAAATAAAAGAAAAAGATGCAAACATTGTAGCAGTCAGAGAGTAACTGTTTGTAGAAAATGTAATGTGCCTCTGCATAGTAAATTCTTCAAAGATTCTCATGTATTCAAAAAGTAATCCCATTGTACTGACGTTGCGTTTTCGCAACATTTTGTATTTCATTAACCAATAAATATTTTTTTCATCAAACACTTTTTTTTCTCTTAATTAGTCACTAATATGTGTAAAAACTAACTTTAGGTCATTTTCGTCCAGTGAAAGGTAGTGCGGTCTTTAATGGGTTAATAGACGACTCCATTTCACTTGGTTTCAACTGTAGTTTTTTGGGTTCTGAAAAAGCAGCCAGTTTTTCTATCTATACCAACTGATGGAGTTAGAGAGATAACCTTTGGTATCGCTAGTATTAATAACGCCCCCAATGTTTTCATTTAACACAATATGAAAACGTATTTTTATTACATGTATTTCTGAATACTTTGTATCTAAATTTCTCTAATTAGGAGTAGAAGTAGTAAATGTTTTGTTACTTGCTTGTAGAGTAGGATATACTATATAGCGACACAAATAAATGGAAAATCAAAATAATAGTGAATACGTAGGAATATTATTTATTATTAAATTTTAATGTGACATAGTTTAATGTGTGTGTAATTTTAACAGTTATAATAATAGTTTAAAAGTAATTAACAGTAATAACAGTAGTTTAAATAAATATTATTTAATTAACTGCGATCATTTTGCCATAAAAACACATATAATGCTGTAGAACATATATTAACGCATGTGTCATCTGGTTTACTGTTGTAAACGATTTTAACATTTTTCCAACATAAAAAAATCAGCTCAGCAAGAAAAATCTGATGTGGGCAGCACAGGACTTTCCTTATATAATGCCACAAATTTACTACTTTTACAGTAACAAAAATAGGTTATTCTTACAGTAGTTAATATTCTTTCCAAAATATTGAATTTTCGGCAATTAGACGTCATTTTCCCTGATTTAGCATCATTTTTATCCATTTGGCGAGATTTTCGTTAATATTGCAACATTTAAAAGTGGCCACATTCCGCCAAATTTGTAGCCAAAATCTCGCCAAGCGCTATGGACGGAGAAATAAATTATTCGTATAGCAGATAAATGACTATTAGCTTTCAAATACAAAAGTGTTACTTAAAGTATATTTTCTCATGAATGGAACGAGCTAGATCCACGAGAATGATTTCACCAAATTTATCGCATGATATTGCATCTGAAAAGTGAACATGTTTCTCAACAGTTAATTGTTTTTTAATTTATGGGTTTATGGGATCTTTTGATAAATTTATTTGAAAAATGTGCAATATCTCGAGAGCGGTTCATGCTAGCGTTCTAAAGTTTATATCAATCGTTGTCTAAGGAAACATTACATAAGAAATGTCTATTTGCGTAACTTTATTAAAGGTTTTGATTTTTTTAGGATTTTTTTCGAAATTTCACTCAAAAATTTATAGGAGATCTAAACATTCGATTGTGTTTAAAAACAATAGGCCTCCAGTGTCCACGGATTATAATTTTTGTATCAAATTTCATTCGAATCGCTCCATTCGTTCGTGAGATATCGTCTCCAAAGACTCACTGACACACAGACATACTTTCACATACACAAACACATAGACAGCATCTAAAAAATGTACGATTCGTGATCAGGGATGCTTGAAACATGCTCTGCCGTCGAAAACTCGAATTCGAATTTTCGACCCTGTTACAATACTTTCCTTATACATTATACTATGTATGTAAGAAAAGTAATATTAATTCATTCCCTTTACATCCATACTTTTTTATATGCTTTTGATAGAAAATTATTTTATTTCATACATTTTTTCAGCAGTTTAAAAAAGTTTTATCACCAATAGTTGTCTCGTGATAAAAATATGCAAATAAAATGCAAATAAAAACTCATTTTAAAATCATGCCCTATTATGCACAGCACGACCACCGAATAATAGGGGAAAATAAAAGTTTTTCAAAAAATGTTCTGTATATGTTGACTGAAAAGGATATACATGTCAGTGGATAAAAAAGGAGAAATTCTAAATTATCTGCCTATGTCTATTCTTATCCTGCTATTAAGACAGTAAAGAAGGAGATCTATAAGGCTATGAGTTTGGCGATAAGCATGATGGAATGGTCTAATTATGTATGAGAATGTTCTCATATCATCAGTTATTTTATACTTTCGATCATGAAGAAGAGGTTTTGCAAATTTATTGCAAATTAACAGATCGCAAATGTATATTCAATCATAGATAGTATTTCTTTTGAGACAAAGCATGTATTTATTTTTCATGGCCATTTTAACATTACCAAATGCAATTTTAAAAATTTGACGTGGCCAGCACATTATATTGTCTACAAACTTAAATTCATATTTACATTATTTATTTAATAATTCATTAAATTAAATTTTATTGCACAAAATAACATTGAAGTTGCACTTCTAATTCAATTTTCATTTTTATTTGATATCAGGACATATTTTCAACGGTGGCGTAGCAAAAATTCCCAAAAACAAAAGTATCTCGAGAACGGTTAATCCCAGAGTAATATGGTTGATCTCATTATTTTTATCGTCAATAAAATAAGCATGTAATTGATACATTTGAACTCTGATCGTCATAATCTTTTATTTTAGATATTGACGATTTTTGGGAGCCATTTTGTAAAAGTGGCATGTTTTCACTTTCCGAATAGTACCAGAATCTAATTAGAACCAAGGTAACCCACAATCGACTTATCTACCAAATTTGGTGAAATTTGATCAATTAGTCTTTAGCTAGAGTGGATAAGTGCGATTTTTAATGACCTTTTCGCAAAATTAGACATGTTCCTTTATCTTGAATCGTACCAAAATTGAATTAACACCAGGGTCACCTACAAGTGACTTAAATATAAAATTTTATGATATTTGGTCAATTAGTTTTTAAGTTGGAGTGGATATACACATTGCACAGACAAACAGACACACACACACACACAGACTCACAGACGTCACGCTAAAAATAGCTTTATCGTGTTCTCGAGATCCCAAAACGTGTAGATCCGTTGAAAATTTTAGTTGCGATTTTCTACACGATTCCAATACCTTCACTGTATATTACCTTGTATTGCAGGGAAAGGGAAAATGCACAAAATATTCAAAACTAACTACATGTGTATTAATGTTTTCATCCTCAGGACAATACATTGAATATGTAAAGACAATATGTAGTTATTGGCTTAATAATACTAAAATGTTAAGTAATTATCGCATTTTTAGTACACTTGAAAATAATTCACAAAAATTTTAATACTGTATCTATGTCTAACACTCCCTATATAGGTATTTCTGAGTGTATCAAGTTTCTATTTGCTTATACCTTAGCATATTACTTTAAATAATTAGAGGTTCCAATTTTTTTAGGTTATATTATTCAATAATCATATCAGACTTACTGGTTTTAAGCGAAAGAGGATGATGAGGGTCTCTTTAAGTTTACGATTATTTACTTCAGAAGAAACAATCCCATAACATAGTCAATCATTATGTAAAAGTCATTTTACGACTAATATTTAATTAAAATCGAATATCATTATTTATTTGAAAGTAAAAATTAATTAAAGCGAACAGCATTTGTAGAGAACAGCATGCATTTTTATTGATACATTTCACATTTATATATAAAACAGTAAAATATAATAAAAAAAATGTTCTTCCTATTATAAAGTATGATTTTCATACGTCATTTTAACAGTACATTCACTCTATTGCATTTGAATATTAAGCTCTTCTTGAGATAAATAATTCAAATTTTTCTTACAATAAAAGTAATACATAACAAAAGCAATAAATTATTATAATTAAATAGGTTAAATAGCAAATAGGTTTAAAATGCACATTATCATAATTTTTAAACTTCAAACAGTAATCCATAACTACCTTAATTATGAGATACTTCACATATTTTCAGAATATCATGCCAGTTTCATTAAACAAACTAACTGCTACCGAATTTCAAGTTTCTATCTTAATAGGAAATTCATTGTGTGTTTGCTTTTGTGTAATTCGAGCATTTTGGGCAATTTGAGCATGAGCAAAACAGGTTTGGTAAACCGGCCGATAAAGATCAATTTGAGTGCGATACCAACTAAATGCCTATTAGATTTCTGCAAGTTCGATCATAAAAATGGTTTAATCGACAATTTTATTATAATTGTAGCGTAAAGTATGTGGTCAATATATAACATTATTTTTTCCGTGTATACCCATGATAGCTATTTCTTATGTTCTCGTATTATGACCTCGTGCTTGTTTTGCAATATATTTTTCCTTTTTCTGTAAGATAATATAAGTATATATACTTAAAGAGACAATTTATAATAGTTCTTTAAGCAGATATTTCAATATGACACTATGCAAGTAAAATGCAAATTTAATCGAATTTTGAAATTATTTCACATTATGCGGAAC
This sequence comes from Amaurobius ferox, assembly GCA_951213105.1. NCBI lineage: Eukaryota > Metazoa > Arthropoda > Arachnida > Araneae > Amaurobiidae > Amaurobius > Amaurobius ferox. The sequence goes on from OX578143.1 coordinate 32,160,768, forward strand.
ACGATCGCCATAGGAAAGGGTAAAAGTAATATTATACGAAAAGTTTCTTTATAAAATATGTCCACTAAAGTGGGTATAAATCAGGGATTGAATGGGTTTCAAAATAAACTCCGAAATTTGTAGGGCAATATTCACGAGTTTTAAAATAAGTCACGAGTTTTGTACGATAAATCACGAGTTTTGTTATCTGAGTATATTTTGTTTTATTCTAAACTAGTATCTAAATTTGTAAAAGACAAGGAAACTAATATTGCTTGTTTAATTTTTGTGAGGCCAGAATATGTCCTCACATGAGGCATGTTCATTGCAGTAGTTATGGTGCATAGAACGGCTAACAAAGATCGAGTCTGGCTGGCGCCGGTGTTTACAACAACTTGAACTTTTAGGTCAAATACAATAAATTTGAGTGTCTCAGGCCAAAGGGGGCTGAAAGGGGCCTTGATAAATGTCAAGTGATGCCATTGGATACAGAAGAACCAATGAGCAGCAAGGAGAAGAAGGGTGGAGCTACCTCCCCCCCCCCCCCCCCCCCGCCGAAGGAACCAAGTCACTTGGATACAAAATGTAGTAGAACGAACTCGGATCCAGAATGTGGTAGAAGGAACTTGGATACGATATGTTGAGAAGCAAGCCTGACACGAAATGTGTTGTTGAAAGAAGATTCATTCGAGGTGTTGGAGCAGTAGGTTTTGCAGTTGACTATAAGTACGAGATGCAAGCCACACACGAAAGAGTTGAAGCAGTACGGTCAGCAATAAGACGGATGCAAGACTCAGTGTGATGAGCCGAAGAGTAAACTGTAAGGTATGTGCTCATTTCCCCAGGTCATAGAAATCATCGAAATCTAATATTGCTGGTCGTATCTTCCCTAGCTAAAATATGAAATGAAAATTGATAATAATTGAAAGTTGATATTGTTGAAAATTACTGCTTTTGATAAATTGATGTTGTTAATAAATGATATTGTTTAAGTTTTAAATAGTCTAATCTTTTTAATATTAATTAATAATTATTTTCAGGACTTACACAAAAGGTAAAAATAATTGGAGGGTTATTGCGGCACAACAACGAGCGATGTACGTTTAAATGTTAATTCCACGTTATGAGTTCAACGGCCATATAATTAATGTCAATGTTAATGTTAATTGTAACTTAAAGTTACATCCAATTTTCCACGTCCCACAATTTTGTCTGGTGTTTAGAGTCTAAAATAGTAATATCAATTTAAAATTGTTAGGTTATTTTGTCCTATGGTCGTTACAGTCAATCAATTACCATATGCGAGCGGCTGACCCAATGGTTTTACAACCTGTTTGTGCCGGCCACGGGATTTGAAATCTGTGTGAAGTCTGAGACATGTTCGGTTGCAAATGTGACTTAAAATTTCTACTTAAAGCTCAAAGTTAGTCAAGCATCCTAACTTGCTTGGCAGCCACCTTAAAGTCTGACGGCTTCATGGCGGGCAGACTAAAGTATATAAGGTTTATAAAGTATATAATTGTTTACGCTATTCAGATTAAAATGCATACCCACAAATCTGTAGATTACTTGAAACGTATATCTATGCCTTACGGTTAGGAAAAATTCTGATGTGGGCAACACATGACTTTCCTTATATGATGCAATAAATTTACTACTTTTACAGTTAAAAAAAATCTGATGTGGGCAACACATGACTGTCCTTACATAATGTAAAGAATTTACTACTTTTACAGTAAAAAAAATAGGTTTTTCTTATAGTAGATACTAATATTCTTTCCAAGATATTGAATTTTCGTCAATTAGTCGTCATTTTCATTGATTTAGCGTTAATTTTATCCATTTGGAGAGATTTTCATTAATTTGGCAACTTTTTTAAAAAAGTCGCCAAGTTGGCGACATTCCGCCAAATTCGTCGCCAAAATCTCGACAAGCGTTATACCCTAAGAATAAATTACTCTTACAGCAGATAAATGAATGACTATTGGCGTTGAAATACAAAAGTATTACTCAAAGTATATTTTTTCATGTATGGAACGAGCTAGATCCACGAGAATCATGTCATCCAATTTATCGCATGGTATTCCATATGAAAAGTGAACATGTTTCTCAATAGGAAGTATTTTTTTTATGTGAGGTTTTGATAATTTTTGTGAAAAATGTACAATAACTCGAGAACGGATCATGTTGGCGTTATAAAATTTATGTCAATCGTTTTGTAATGAAAAATTACATAAAGAATGTCTATTTGCGTAACTTTATTAGTGGTTTTGATTTTTTGGCGATTTTTTCAATATTTCATTCGAAAATTTAGAGGGGTTCTGAAAGTTCGATTGCGTATAAAAACAATAGGCTTCCAGTGTTTACGGATTGTGATTTTTGTATAAAATTTGGTTCGAATCGGTCCATTCGTTTGTCAGTTATTGTCTCCACAGGCTCACTGACACACACACACACACACACACACACACACACACACACACACAGACATCACTTCAAAAATGTTTGATTCGTGATCAGGGATGCTTGAAACGTGCTTTCCCGTCGAAAACTCGAATTCGAATTTTCGACCCCGTCACAATACTTTCCTTATACATTACGTATATAAGGAAAGTAAAAAATAGCAATTCAGGATTTAAACTGAAATCCATTTATTGTGCGCACAATAATGATACAACAGCTGACTGTATAACTAAACACAGATTGCACCTACCCGTCTAATAAAGTTTTGAAATAAGACCGGGTCTGGTGACAGAGTAATTAAGTAGTCCGACGTAATAGAATACAAATATCCGATGCTTATCAAACTGTGGCAGAGGACGTATAAATGTTGTCCTAGACAACTAATGAGTACTAGATCCTGGCGATTATTGCTATACGATACACTATTATATCCTGCACCAATGGACCAGGACTTACCAAATACTAAACACTGATTCAGTATCTTGAACTTCAAGCACTCCCCACTCCCTCATTCACGATCCGAAATCTATCCTACATTTCTTCAGAAACGTATAAATGTTACTTGGCTCGGCGATTGGTCCATATAACTGAATAAGTCAAAAGTTGTTAATGTAAAGTAAAACGTTAATTATAACAGAAACTTAAGAAAGTCATGTCCAAAGATTATATAGACGTCACATGTGTTTTAAGCCCATTATAAAACATAATGACAGATATCAGACTTCTGTGTCGACGGGAGTTTTGGAAGATTCTAGATGGACGTTTTGATCCACTTATTTATTCACCCTCGTAGAAAAATATGGAATCTGTCTCCACTAGGTTCTGTCATGTGGTCAGTACTATAAGTGTGCAAATTATCATTATATGTCTCCAAGGGCTTCTGAAAGGTGTGGAAAGAAAAAATGACATTGGACAATTTATATACAGATGGTGTTATTCATCTGGGCTATTCTTCGATTCTTTTATCTCATCCGACAACATGCAGCATATGTAAAAATAAAGTATTTTACTGGTAAAAATACGAAACTTAGATTCTCATCGATTTAGTAGTTTTTAGTATCTTTAAACCCGAGTAGAGGAGAGTAGAACACAGTGATACGCAGCCTTCCGTGGGATACTTCAAATTTTAAAATCTAGTTAAGAGTAAAATATATAAGTCTTATGTAATACTGGTTGACCTTCCTCTGTAATTGCTGCTAAGCTTTGAAACCTGTATTGGATTTAGATAATACATTTATCAAATATTGCATGTTTTATAAGAGTCATAAAACTTTTTCGTATTTTTTATAGACAGTAACGGTGGGTATAAAATATAAATTACACTGAATATCAAAGAACCAGGCACAATAATTCTGAAATTTGATGTAAAATATCCATTCTAAAGTTAAGCCTAAAAGCATTGGTAGCCTTCAGGAGCCTGTTGTGGCACCTTGGGACACACAGTATTTGTGGTGCCCATTTGAATTCAATTTAAGTTAACCTTTAAGAAACATATTTAAGTAATCTTAGAACATGGCCGTTGATCGTAATTCGTAAAACGCATTGAGTTATGCCGCTAATGAAACCCACCATATTATTTTTAGTGCGAGTCCTGGTATAAAATATTTATTAACATACTACCACAATTAACTGCACCATTTTAACTTCAAAATAACATTGTTCATTACGAACATTCTCTTAATTAAATTAATTACAACAATATATCACATATTATTTTACAGAGGAGATTGAACATGTGAGACAAGGTAAATTATATTTATCAAAATGGTGTATGGCCTGCTACAATAATTGATACGCACATATCTTCAAGTCTGTCTTTGGGCATTGCCACACAGCTCGTACTTTGGTTCTGTTTCATATCTCTCGTACTTTGTCTGGTATTCTTTCATAAATGTATATCGTACTGGTACTAACTCAAGGTGTAGTCTCCATACTCGTACTGAAGTATATCTCTAATCACAACTAAATTTGACCTCATCATAACTGCATCGCTAGTTGGAACTCTCGCTGGTCTTTCACTGAAATTGATATTTCAAACTTTCTATATGTTGCCTCCTCTTTTTACCTGAGGTCTGATACGCCTCCTCGGCTACCATTGATCGACCTCAAGGTATTGCGACAACACACATTCCATATTGGTTAATATTTTTAACCAATCTCGTGGCTTCACTTTAGCCTCCTCTTTATATCGGCTATTGACCTCTCGGGTCAGGACCGCTGGAAATCTGGCGTCATTCAGACTTATGTTGTTGTCTGACATTACATATCTAATAAATAATGAACATAAAACTGTATCACATATTCCTGGTCACATAGTAGTGAGGCACCCTGTTGTACCTGACAGAATCTTATTTTGCAATGATTGCTGCATGTAATGATCTTAATTTGCTGTAGACTGTCGGTTTAAACCTTTGTTACTCAATAATCCTTTTAAATTTTTCATCTGTTAAAATGTTATTTTTTTTTCAGACACTGCGAGCTCCATACTTGTACATTGTAAAAAAACTGTTTCTAATTAAATTCAGAATGTTCTGTATTAGTTATTTAAATTGGGAAATATAACCAAAGTTTTGTCTAACTAAAACTAACAATTAATATATTTTTTATTAGTTTAAGGCACTGAGCCCAACAATTGGGCACCTGGGCATAGTAGAAGGATTTTGCTGTAAAATGCTGTAAAGTCTGCGTTATAAAGATACGGCCTACGTTGGAGATATAATATTGAAAATATTAATAATATATTACTTTCCTTATATACATAATGTATAAGGAAAGTATTATGACTGGGTCGAAAATTCGAATTCGAGTTTTCGACTGGAGAGCAAGTTCCAAGCATCCCTGATCACGAATCCACCCTTTTTGAGGTGGTGTCTGTGTGCGTGTGTGCGTGTGTGTCTGTGTGTGTGTGTGAAAGTATGTGTGTGCGTGTGTGAAAATATGTGTGCGTGTGTGTGAAAATATGTGTGTGTGTGTGTGTGTGTGTGTGTGTGTGAAAATATGTGTGCGTGTGTTGTTGTTGTTGAAACCCAGACCGTCCGACCTACCAGAAAGGTGTAAGGTAACTGTTTGGACGGTCGGGAAGTGCCGCCCAATTTAGAACGGAATCCAGTGGGGGGAGGCATCCACAGGGACCGTACATTCCCTTCCCTACCACCAACCTCTCGGAAGGACTTTCGGACCCACATGTTTAACGTGATCGTACTCCGCATGAACACAGCGGCAGTTTTGGCAGTGGCTGGAATCGAACCCGGGCCTACCGAGTGCAACTGCAGCGCGCTAACCAATGGGCTACCGCGCCCATGTGTGCGTGTGTGTGAAAGTATGTGTGTGTGTGTCAGTGAGTCTGTGGAGAAGATATCTCACGAACAAATAGAGCAATTCGAATGACATTTGGTACAAAAATCACAATCCATGAATACTGGAAGCCTATTGTCTTTAAACGTAATCGAATGTTCAGAACTCTCCTAAATTTTCGATTGAAATTTTGAAAAAATCACCAATAAATCAAAACATTTAATAAAGTTGCGCAAATAAATACTTATGTAATTTTTCCTTAGAAAACGATTGACATAAACTTTAGAACGCTATTATGAACCGTTCTTGAGATATTGCACATTATAAAAAAATATCAAAATATTCCATAAATTAAAAAAAAATATATTAACTCTTGAGAAACATGCTCACTTTTCATATGTAATATCATGCATTAAATTGGGGACACCATTCTCGTGGATCTAGCGCGTTCCATTCATGAACAATGATTCTTTGAGTAATACTTTTGTATTTGAACACCAATAGTTATTTATCTGCTATAAGAATAACTTATTTCTCCCTTCCGTAATGCTTGACCATATTTTGGCGCCGAATTTGGCGGAATGTCGCCAAATTGGCGACTTTTTTAATGTTGCCAAATTAAAGAAAATCTCGCATAATGGATAAAAATGACACTAAATCAATGAATATGACGACTAATTGACGAAAATTGAATATCTTAGAAGGAATATAAATATCTACTATAAGAAAAAACTTTTTTTATTGTAAGAGTAGTAAATTCATTGCGTTATATAAGGAAAGTCATGTGTTGCCCTCATCAGATTTTTTTATATTGTAATTTTGTTGTTGTATTTCGTTCAGTCATTTTATACGTTATATAATATCAGATAAAATGCTGTACACATTCAATGTGCAGAACGCTGGAATTAACCTTTCTTGAGCATTTCGAAAAAAATAAATGTGTAGAAATATTACATATCGGTTGAATTAAACCTAATTGAGTACATTTGTGTGCCCTTGACTAGTGATAACCTGCCCATGTTGTAGGCTGCTATTGTTCCGGTTTAGAACACTTATAATGAACTACTATTTACTTACGTAAATTAAATTTAAATTTTTCTTTTCAAACTTTATGCAAATGTTTGTATTTCTAAATATAATTTCTTGAATAAATAAATTTGCATCAAAATCAGTAATGGTTTTTTTTTTCTGCACGCAATTGTTTTTGCTGCAATGAGCACAAGCAACATATATCAAAATTAAATTTTAATATATTTATGAAAATTACACGATTTTTAAAAATATTTTTTATCAGATTCACCTTACTGAAAAAATTATCCCATATGCCAGAGTTATTCACCTATTTACCATAAAATTGTTAGGTATTATTGATGTATAGGATAATAGGTTTAAAATGAAATGTGAAGAATGGGGATTCACTCAGTTAATGGAACTTTAAGACTTTTGAGATCCCGTAAATAAATTATTTCTTTTTCTAGCTACTGGATGCGTATTCAGCAAATAATTCATCTTAAAGTCATAAAATGCAATAAATCGCCAACAGTAGCAAGTTTAAATTTTACATTATGTTTTAGCTGTTATATTGTCACCACTAATATAAAAATAATTTATTTATTTATAAATTTTTACTTTTACTGTGGTACTTATGTCATGCTATGATAACAAAAGTGCATTGTAATGGGCGCGAAAATTCGATTTTTATTCGATTCCTGTAACATTATCATGCTTTATGGGCCCAAGGAAATGCATAGAATATTGTGTCTGTCCATGTACTTGCTGGAACTCTGAAGCCAATTTAGCAGTTATCAGTGCTATTTTTATAAAAATTTGTCAGTTGAGTAATTTAAAAACAAAACTATTTATGTTTATTGAAACAACCATCAAACATTTTAAATTCAGGAATATGAATACAGGAAAATGCACTTAACTATAAAATATATACTTGCGAAACAATTGTTGTATAACATAAAATATGCACTTTGGAAAATGTCTCTTTTGTCAATTGGCGTGGTTTAAAATGCACCAAAGTAACGAAAAAAAATAACTCACTTTAATTACAAGTATTTGTGTCATATAAAATTTTGCAGAATAAAGTTTAATCCATAGAATATAAATAATGAACACCAAAAATATATTTTGAGTGGAAATAACGAATTGACTTTTAGCTTTTTAGTTTTTCCCATTATACAGAACACTGTCTCCTAGTAAAAATATAGAACTTGGACCTTGGAAATGTTTTCTTGTATATACTGACTAAAATGGAATAAGTGTGTTAGTAAAAACAAGGGACATGGTTCATTATTTAATGCCATTCATTATTATACTTGTGTGAAGAAAAGAAAGCAAGAAGCCCAAAACACACTGAACCTAACGAACAATAAGAATAAAGCAACGGTTTCATTGTGACGATGAAGAATATCATATGATAATTTTCATACTTTTTTATACTAAAAATGTATTCTGAGTAAAATTACAAAGTAACCCCATAAAATGATATTTTGTTTGAATTATGTTGCATCGTATTAACTTATATGTGCATATTTTGAATATAGATGCATTAGGATTTAATATATATTTAATAAACTAAACGTTTGGAGATTAAGTATTTCAACGTATCGTATAAAATACGAAGTTAAATTTCATATTTTGTTAATAATCGCCTTTTCAAAGATTGTATAGACGTACTTTTACAGGAAATTCTAATTCTGCTACAATCAATATGCGAATTATGATAAGTATACAGGGTGATTAAAAAAAGATGAGCCAAACATTACAAGGTGGTAGTATACACCAAACCAAGTATTTTTTGCCATAGTTTACTGGGTCGGAAATGAAACGTAATGGCGTTAAAGGGCGCTTATTTGTAGAAAACGCAAACCACCCGACTGATCCAAAGGTTTACAGCAGCAGTTTGGGTAGCTGGTTGACTCTTAATGGTGAAATCGAGGAGATGAGGCGAGAACACAGGAATGACTTAGAAGTTATATAATGGCATTTAATAAATAATAATTACAGTAATGGTTCTAAAGAACAACTGCCAACCTGGATGCAAGTCTCAAAGCGGCGATGGAGAGATTGGCGAACACTCTCGGACAGACCAGACATGTCGCACACTTCGGCAGCAGCGGCCGAAATTCTGGCGCGGAGTTCTTTTTCAGATTCAAGAGGAGTGCCATAGACCACGACAGATCGGGCGATCGACCTCTCAAGAGATGGAGATGCGCATAACTGCTGCAAACTGATAAGGCCGTACTACATTCGGCGTTACAAAAATATGTTATATGATTTCTTCTTCTTCCCCAGATGAAATCTGCATACATGGTTTTATTCTTCAACAAGAAAATAACAACCAGAAGGAATCTTTTAAGTTTGCAGAGCTGCCGCTTCTCGACGAGTAAGCGCCCTGTAACGTCTTTACGCTTCATTTCCGACCCTGTAAACAATGACAAAAAATGTCTGGTTTGGTGTGTATTACCATCTCATAATATTTGACCCACATTTTTTAATCATCCTGTATGCACAATACTGTCTCAAGGATCCACTTTAAATATACGATGTATAATTTTCCCAAAGAACGATAAATAGAGAGTAATTTTGAAAAGTGGACTATATGGTAGCTCGAACTTCTCTAAGAGAAGATATGTTTACAATGTCTCGCGAGAAATTTCTCATGCAGGACGGAAGTAGTTAATTACTGATAGCTCAAAATTACCAAAATTAATGTTTTTGCAAAATATTATAATTAAAGACGACTATCAATATTGTTCTATATAAAGAAAAACAGAAAGAGTGATGAAATCGTATACATTCAAAGCTGCACTTTTGATAGAATATTTGAAAATATTTAATGTAGAATCTACTTAAAATAGAGAACGCGAAACATTCGACTAAATACCCCAATGACTAGAACGTTGACGAGCGAGGTGGACATCAGTATTTTGATTTGTATATTTGACAACAGTTGATTGCATATTTGACAACAGTTTAATTCTATAGTTGACAAAAGTTCTATATCAATAAGTACAATACTCTTTTGCGAAGGATAAGAAAATCATGTCTATATTTCTTCATATTCGAAAAGTACTCCGTTAATCTTCTAAATTGTAAAAAAAAATATATCGGGAATGTTTTTTAATGTTCTAATACTTGAATATACTAGTCGTATTCTCAGAAATATGAATTTATAAATGAACTATAAACATTCTGGTCATTAGGAAGTATCCCTTATGGTTTACAACAAAAGTAAGAGCTTGATTATTCGGAAGTACAACAATAAAAAAGTTCCTTTGAATAGTTATATTGAAATCGATATAACCAGTCAAAGAAGAAAAAAATCGATATGATCTTCGGTCACCTATTCTTATCATGATATTTATTCAGGAGTCACTGTCATACAAAAGACTAAGAGCTTGGCGATAAGCATGATGAAACGTCCGGTTATGTCAGAGAGCGATATCAAAATATCGATCTTCTCATTAATTCCCGAAAGAAATGTTGCAATATTAATTGAAAATAAACTTATAATGCTATTGAAACTGATTTAAATGCATATGGAGAACAAGTATGCTTGATTTCTTTTTTACTCATCGGAAATGAAAAGAATATCTGTATAAATATATCGTAAACAACATATCATCCGGTAATGCTTAATTTTCTCTGCTTCAGATTCTTCACAATCATTTCATTTTTACAAAATTGTCATACCTGCCCTAGTAGTATTTAATATTGGCTCAATAATGAATATCTTGTCATTACTCTTTTTGATCCAATATTAGATTGCTACTAAGGTAGTTATTGGTACTTGGCTTAAATCATTACCGCTTTATCTGTCTGTTCATAAAATGATATCTGACTAGAATTTTTTCATGACTGGTGGTTAAAACGGCAGACTATTTCTGAAGGAAAAGTAAATTTTAAATAATGGTCACTCTTTCCTAATTTTGTGCATTTTCAAATTTACAGATTTCGTGAATTTTTATTATTTTCCAAAAATTAAATATGTCCGATTTAATTACCCAGAGGAATAGATAAAATCTCATATGGTTATCTCAAAAAGCAATTTAATTAGAGTGTTCTTTTAATTAATTTGTTTTCGTTAATGGAAGCGCCCTGGGAAGAAATTGTTGCGTAAAGTCGCACATTTTAGTGTAGATCGCTAGATGTGCCCACATAGCTAGAGAAACCAGGAATATAGCCTGAAATATATATTTCTAATTTTTGGTTCAATAGCTATTGGTGTCTAATTTAATAAGCTATGAAATATCCAGCTTACCTACCCATGGCCTAGCAGCTGAATATCGGGAATGCAACGGATTACATCTGCTAAGGGAAATGTACAAATACTACATTCCTTCATGAATAATGTAATGGGAGGCATTATGGAGTTATTGCAAGTTAGAAGTTTTTGTTTTACAATAATCTATACCAGACTTGACACCAATGTAGGTAGTGCGCACACAGTATATTGCAAAGAAATAAATGCACTTATAAAAATTATGCTACAGCCTAGAATATCAGAATGCAAATATCGTTTTAAGAGTTATGCAAATGATCATTTTTAATGATGTTTTATGGCTCGTGCAAAGCATATAAGACCGACACATCGTGCAGCATTTAAAATGAGCGGTATTTACACTCACGAACAATTTGAATTGCATTATCTGTTTGATAATGCAACCCTAAAAGCATTTTTTTTCACAGTGGCGTAGGAATTACATCACACTGTGACTTTGGGACGTCACAAGACGTCGCAGTACGTCTCGGCAATGTCATATTGAGGTCACAGCGACGTCATTTGGTCATTTTTATGGTCGTTTGTGACGTCGCATATTAACTTGTTTGTGACGTCACACTGAAATTGCCATTGTAATGTCGTCACATTGTTACGTGTTAATTAAATTGTGGAAACGTCACAGAATATAGTCACAATGAAGTTACAAAGTTACTAATACGTAACGTTGTAGAGAAGTCTCAAATATGATATCACATTGTGACCCAGGGGTCACAATATGATATCACATTGTGACCCAGGGGTCACAATATGATATCACATTGTGACCCAGGTGTCACGATATCACATTGTGACCCAGGTCAACATCACTGTCACACATGTGACGAACCTTGCTGTGAGGGAAGTTGTTCACATAAATGGCCTTGAGACGCACTTGACAACTCTACGAGCAATTGTCGGATTTAGAGAGAGGTCGCATCATGGGCCTAAAATAAGTGGGGCCTAGGCGGTGCGATAGACGTATCAGTCGTTATCATGGTCGGAGCGATATTGTACTTGCTCGTTGTAGCAACAGTTGATTAGAGCACGTGGAACTGTCGCAGAGGCTTAGGATGTCCCAAATTGACAACTGTGCAAGTTGATCGTGCAGGAGATAAATCACGTCCGCACCATTCGCGTCGTTATCAGACATTCAAAGGTATTAGCCATCCTCCATGCATCCTGTAGCAAGATATAATATTCGGATACGATTGGCAGACGGGGGAATTATATTTCGACACCTATTAAGACACCTAACACTGACCCCTCATCAGAGCTGTCTCAATTGATGCCGAATTCGGTCAGCCTGGACAATGTCCCATTGGAGGCATGTTGTCTTTAGTGAAGGATTACGCTTCTCTCTCAGTGCTGATTACCGCCGCATACGTGTGTTGAGGAGGCCTGTGCAATGCTCAAATCCCGCATTTTGTTTCGAATGGCGCCCGACCAGCACACTTGGTGTGACAGAGTGGTGAGTCATCTCGAGTAACAGCCGATCTCCTCAAGTTGTGCTGTAAATGAATTTAACGCCTCGTATGTACGTAGACGATATTTTGCAGCTGATTGTTCTGCCCATACTGCCGATGCGTCCAGGTTCCATTTACGAACAAAACAATGCTCGACCACATACTGCACGACTTTCAGAAATGCCTTAAAGAATATGATACCCCCTATATCTATCCAAGTCCCCAAACCTATCACCAATGGGATATACCTGGGACATGCTGGGATGGCAATTGCAACCTTCGCAGAATACCACTGCATAGCTGACAAGTTGTATCTTCCACGAGCGGACATAAGCAACTCCATTGACATTATGCCACATAGAGTATCGGTTTATATAGCTTTCAGGAGAGGATTTCCCACTTCCTAAGACGTAATCTTAATGTTGCCACCATTTCTTAAAAAAATGTCTTCTTTCTCCCAAATTCTAGTCATTTGCATATCTCCAGAAACGATAACGTACATGCCGAATTTCACGGCTGTAGCTCAGGTTCTTATAGGTGCATATATTGTTTTGAAACATTGTGTATATAGTTATATGAACATGTAGACAGCTACTTTTGATGAATAATTTAGTAAGAAATGTAATTTAAATTCCAAACATTTAATTAGATACCTTTGAATGCTTGAACAAACAGAAAACAAGAATACATGAATAAATACAAAACTCTAAGTCGACAGTAAAATTTAGTTTCATTTAATTGGCATCATGTAAAATTGGGTTCCATCAAATCATTAATTTGGTTTAGAAATTATACAAATCAGGTTGATCGCAAAGAAAAAAACAATTAAATAAAATATCAAGAACGGTTTCCGTATGACAAAACTAGACCAAATTTGGTGAAGAAAAATATACTAAACGGTACATGAGTCTGTGCCATCTATTCATATCCTGCTATTAAGTCAGGAGAGAAAACATCTAAAAGGCTCTGAGCTGACCGATAAGCATGATGGAAATGTCCGGTTATGTGAAAGAAATAACTCACATTACTGATCTTTTTACGCTTTTTTTCCCACGAAGTGTTGCTGTAAATGTATTGTAAATAAATCGATCAGAAAATCTTATCAAATGGCATTTAGTATATTATTTGAGATAAAATCTGAACTGTTCTGTACTCCATGCTTTCAGTTAAAATCTAAAGATATTTTAATAATAATCAAACTGTAAAAATACAGTTATGATTAATTACTACTTTGGTATTTTCTATCTGTTGAATGCAGACATATCTTACCAAAAACAGGAGACTAAGGAAAAACAAATCATGGGCAAAAAATTAAATATAGGCCAAGGATAATTCTCTGATTGCAGACAGTTTTGCATGTTTTGAATTAAAGATCTAAATACATAAATAAAATACAATGGCAATTTAAAGTGATTGTACATATAGTTTATGTAGTGAAGATTTAAAGTGTAGAGTTAGCAGTTTTAAAATGAAATGATGCAGATAAAAGCAAAATTTGTAATGTTTTAAAGGTGTACATTATTTTTAGCAGGATCATATAATATACGAGGAAACATTGTGTTTCTAAAAATGTTTCTATATCTGCTCAACACAGCCATATCTTACATAATTGACAAGAGATCGAAAGCAAGAGACTAAGGATCATGGACAAAGTAATAAATAAAGGCCATAAATTATTCTCTTATTGCAGATATTTTTATATGCATGAATGGGAGTACTAAATATATAACGAAAACACCATGACAAATTTAATGTTAAGAGCTTAGTTTTAACACTTTTAAAGTGAAATAATGTAAATAAAAGAAAAATTCGTGAAATTTTAACGGCAAACTTTATTCTCAGCACGATCGTATAATATACGAGAAAAAATGGTGTTTACAAAATTTTTATCGTAAATGTTGAACAAAATAGATATAAATATCAGTAAAACAAGAAAATGGTTCTTGATCCTGTTCCAAATATTTTCTTCTGCTATTACGTTAAGCAAGAAAGATATTCTCAACTCTACAGCGAACATTTTAGAAACAAATGGCGAGTGTCTTCAAAAATAATATAAAAAAACTGTGCACGAATTTTTGTCATCTATTCGTATCCTGTTATAAGGTGAGAAAAGAATCATCCAAAAGGCTCTGAGTGGACTGACCGATAAGCATGCTAGAAATGTCTTGTTATAAGAGAGAAATAATTCAAATATTTTATCTTTTTACCACACTTACCTATTCTTTAATGGAATATTTTGCTGCTAATATACAGTACATAAATGGATTAGAATATGTTATGAAATGAAAATTAGTATGAGAAAATATTTGGCAGCGCATTTAAGGATAAATGAATAAACAATGTAGCATACAGCTGTTTAGATGACGTGCCGGATACCAACCATCCATGATACAGGACCAACAAATCCGAATATCAAACAGATGAAATGAACACACATAGAAGACAAATTCGGAATATATACCGAAGATATGGATTCAGAGTCCACCAAAGATAGCCAATCAGTAATCAGAAAAAAGAACATCCCCGAGCCCAAAACAAGGCCTTAAAACCTATGAGAAAGATCTATATATACTAATTACCAAGTGTCCGTCTGTCCTTCTGTCCGTCTGTCTGTCACGCTTTTTAGGCACTTATCAAATAAATAGAGACTTGACATTTGGTACACAGCTCGGTCGTGCGATAAAATCACCTCGAAAAATCGAATTTTTCGTAAAAGTTCTCTAGAGGGGTGCCCCACACCAAAACTTTAGAAACGTGAAATGATGGGAAAGTATGCTTTGCGATGAGATAGAGACTTCAAATGTGGTGTATGAGTAAATCGTTCGAAAGGAAGAAAGCTTGCAATTTCAGATTTCCAATACTTTCTACTTAAGGGGGTGTAGCACACCAAAATGTTCGATGTACCGAATAAATGAGAAAAGGCGTCTATAAAATTTGATAGAGGCTTGAAATTCGGTATATTGGCCAATCATTTGACGAAAACAACCAAGACGAATATAGTTTTTCAAAAATGTTCATTTAAGGGTGTGCTATAGAGTAAAACGTTCGAAAAGTTAATCGATAAAAAACCAAGCTTCGGAATGAGATAAAGATATCAAATTTGGTGTAAGCGTAGATAGTTTGGAAGGAAGAAAGTGTACAATTTCATTCTACCAATATTTTTTACTTTAGGGGGTGCGGCACACCAAAATGTTCGATTTTCGGAATAAAGGAGAAACGCCCTTTTTAAAACGTGATAGAAACTTGATGTTTAGTGTAACAGCGAATCATATGATAGAAATCACACAAAGAGTAGAGTTTTTAAAAAATGTATATTTATGGGGGTGTGTACTCCACACAAAAGCATGCGAAAGGTGAAATGCTAGAAAATCATGCTTCGCTATGAAATAGAGATTTCAAATTTGGTGTACGGTTAAGAAGTTGGAAAGGACAAAGTGTGCAATTTCAGTTTTCCAACATTTGCTATTGTAGGGGGTGCCGCTCACTAAAATGTTCGATTTGTCGAACAAATGATAAACGCCTGCTTTACAATGTGATAGAGGCTTGAAATTTAGTATATGGGCTAACCATTTGACAAAAAAACCAAAGATGAATACGGTTTAACAAAAATGTTCATTATCGTTGAGCTACACAGAAAAACGTTCGAAAGGTGAAGTGATAGAAAAAACATGCTTCTCGATAGGATAGAGACTTCAAATTTAGTGTACGGGGAGATAGTTTGAAAGGAAGAAAGTGTGAAATTTTAGATTTCCAATATTTACTACTTTAAGGGATGCCGCACACTAATATGTCCGATTTCCCAAATAAATGAGGCAAGCTTCCTTTTAAATGTGACTGCGGCTTGATATTTGGTATATGGGCCAATCATTTTATAACAAACTCAAGACAAACAGAGTTTTTAAAAAATGTTCATTCATGGGTGTGCTTCACAGAAAAAAGTTTCGAAAAGAGAAATAATACAATAGGGGTGCCTCGGGATGAGATAGACTTTAATGTGATGTACTTGTAGATAATTTGAATGGAAGAAAGTGTGAAATTTCAGATTTCCAATATTTGCTACTTTAAGAGATGCCGCACACTAATATGTCCGATTTTCCAAATAAATGAGGCAAGCTTCCTTTTAAATGTGACAGCGGCTTGATATTTGGTATATGGGCCAATCATCTGATAAAAAACTCAAGACAAACAGAGTTTTTCAAAAATGTTCATTCATGGGTGTGCTTCACAGAAAAAAGTTCGAAAAGAGAAATATTAAAATAGGGGTGCCTCGGAATGAGATAGACTTTAATGTGATGTACTTGTAGATAATTCGAAAGGAAGAAATGCGCAAATTAATTTTCCCAATATTTTCTTCTTTAGGAAGTTCTGTACACCAAAATATTCGATTTGTCGAATAAATGTGTATATATATATATATATATATATATATATATATATATATATATATATATTTATATATATATATATATATTTATATATATATATATATATTTATATATATATATATAAATATATATATATATATATGTATATATATATATATATATATATATATATATATATATGTATATATATATATATATATATATATATATATATATATATATATATATATATATATATATATATATATATATATTTATATATAAATTTATTAGGTTTAGATATTCATATTTTTTTCCATTTTATAACCTTTACACTTTTGTTAATAATATTTTATTATTTATTTTTGGACTTTATTTATATTGTGTTGTGGCGAAATATAATCTTACTAGCCGAATACCCATTGACAATCATTGGTCTTGCAATAAGCAACCCCTGAATAATGTAAATTTTTTAATAGTTCGCGTTTCACATTTATTCGACAAATCGAATATTTTGGTGTACAGAACTTCCTAAAGAAGAAAATATTGGGAAAATTAATTTGCGCATTTCTTCCTTTCGAATTATCTACAAGTACATCACATTAAAGTCTATCTCATCCCGAGGCACCCCTATTTTATTATTTCTCTTTTCGAACTTTTTTCTGTGAAGCACACCCATGAATGAACATTTTTGAAAAACTCTGTTTGTCTTGAGTTTTTTATCAGATGATTGGCCCATATACCAAATATCAAGCCGCTGTCACATTTAAAAGGAAGCTTGCCTCATTTATTTGGAAAATCGGACATATTAGTGTGCGGCATCCCTTAAAGTAGCAAATATTGGAAATCTGAAATTTCACACTTTCTTCCATTCAAATTATCTACAAGTACATCACATTAAAGTCTATCTCATCCCGAGGCACCCCTATTGTATTATTTCTCTTTTCGAAACTTTTTTCTGTGAAGCACACCCATGAATGAACATTTTTTAAAAACTCTGTTTGTCTTGAGTTTGTTATCAGATGATTGGCCCATATACCAAATATCAAACAGCAGTCACATTTAAAAGGAAGCTTGCCTCATTTATTTGGGAAATCGGACATATTAGTGTGCGGCATCCCTTAAAGTAGTAAATATTGGAAATCTAAAATTTCACACTTTCTTCCTTTCAAACTATCTCCCCGTACACTAAATTTGAAGTCTCTATCCTATCGAGAAGCATGTTTTTTCTATCACTTCACCTTTCGAACGTTTTTCTGTGTAGCTCAACGACAATGAACATTTTTGTCAAACCGTATTCATCTTTGGTTTTTTTGTCAAATGGTTAGCCCATATACTAAATTTCAAGCCTCTATCACATTGTAAAGCAGGCGTTTATCATTTGTTCGACAAATCGAACATTTTAGTGAGCGGCGGATAATATTACGAAAACCATTTTTATGTAAATTACTTGACCAAGGTGTAATGAAGTTTACTTTAAATTTAAAAATTTTTCTATTATCAAAAATTTTGAAAAAAGTTTTATTATTAACTTTATCTATACATAAGTCTAAATAATTTAAACTTTCATCTGAATTGCCAGGAGTTTCTATTAGGTTTAATGTTTGTGGATAAAAACTAAAATCCATTTTGAAATCTGCACCCTTACAACATAAAATCACATCATCCACGTATCGCATGTAGACCATTTCAGTTAATATATGGGTTCCTGTTTCATACTTATCTAGATAGATGTCTGCTAGAACCGAGGAACAACTTCCTCCCATAGTGATGCCTTTAATCTGCTTGTAATAGCCTGTTCCGTTATAAAGTACTGTTTCGGAAAGAACCAGTTTCACCAGTGCTGTGTACCTAGTCAGCGACATCAAAAATTGTAATTTATGTGTATAGTATAATTCTATCACGATTCTAAACAAATCATTTATGTCAATGTTATTGTAAAGATCGCCAAAATCAAAACTTTTATAGTTACCTTACACCTTTCTGGTAGGTCGGACGGTCTGGGTCTCAACAACACCACATTATGCGGTATGCCCTTTAACTTATTAATTGCT
Organism: Amaurobius ferox; assembly: GCA_951213105.1. Classification (NCBI taxonomy): domain Eukaryota; kingdom Metazoa; phylum Arthropoda; class Arachnida; order Araneae; family Amaurobiidae; genus Amaurobius; species Amaurobius ferox. The sequence goes on from OX578143.1 coordinate 32,179,657, forward strand.
TCAAAACTATTTTTAATAAAATAAGATCCCTGTTTTTTAAGTCCTGCAATAACTGGCTTGAGCACCATTAGTAACTTTTTGTTTGCATGGGCTAAGTAAGATCTGCATCCTATTGTTACATGTCGAAATTTAATGGGACTCTTATGCAGTTTGGGAATGAGCGTGAGTTAAGGGAATTTAATGTTTCCGATTCCAATTCCGGATTGTTTATACATTGCCTTAACTCGATTTTCAATTTCAATTTTTGATTGATTAACATGTAGATACATATTCTTGTCATTATAACTATTTTTCAGTAGCTCGTTGTATTATTTTCTACAAGTAAATGCATAATTAGCCGTGATCTAGTCAACATAAGTGATAACAAAATTACTCTGTAAAGCTTCCAATTCTTTTTTGCTATACTCTAAAATTTCGCCATGCCCTCTATACCTGTTATACCAGTAATAAATTTTATTCATTACTTTGCTTTTCCATGCCTTGAATACCTCAGTTGGTATACTATAATCAACAGCCGTGTTCTAGATGAATTTATTCAAATACTGACTAACTGATAGTACGGCATGATAATATTCCTGAAATCTAAATTAATCTGAAATCAATTTAATTAATGAATCTTTAACACTTCTATACATACATCTGCTCAAACTTCATATGTACTTCCATTTAAATACAAATTAAAACTCTCCTTTACGGTTATATTGTAAAACTTGCTTATGACGTCGCTTAGAAAACGCCTTGGGAATCCCTTTGGAATCGCCTCATATACTTGGTTGAGCTGCTTGGCGCTTAGAAAGGTATATTTTCTGTAATTAGTTTTGATGGTGAAAGTGTTTTGATAATGTTTTATATATATATATATACGTATGGTGTCCCAAAAACATTGACCTCGGCTTTTAGTCCTTAAATATTGATCTCAGAAATATATCACCGCTGAATCTAAAATATAATTTTGTATGGTTGATCACTGTATGTTCATAAAGCAGAGGACCGGATAATGAATAACTTATATTATGGAACTACAAACATTTGTAACTCCTGGTGCAATGATGTGCAAAGCCATCTTCTACGAAATTGGCAATAATGAATATGTAGCATTTTCTGTACTATTCGTTGCTATGCAACATAACCTAAAGATTAAATAAACTTAAATTAACCATAGTGTGCAATTCGACTATCAATATGTGCTTAAATTTTAAAATTCTGCAATGCATAAAGATGTTTACAGAGAATAGTTAAATTGGAACACCAAAAAAATAGCTTTTTGAAATCCTTCGAATACTCTTTATTTATTTATGTTAGATTCCAAGACCCTGCTGCGTGCTTCGTATTGGTCGGATACACAGGGGTTACCTTGCCATATTGGGTAACGCTGGGATAATTAGTTTGCATTTGTGCATTTGAAAATATATGCAAATATACAAATTTTCAGATTATACAATGGCTATTTATCATTACATAAGTAAAATCTCATCTCAACCAAGCACAAGCAAGAATATTGTGACTATATTAAAGGCAAATATAATATTAAAAGCAAAAGTCAATTGTGGCAGATATTCAATACTCGCGTATTGCAAATTTGACATTCGGTGCGAAGTAGCGGAACACTAATGTAATATTTTCCATCTCTGACAAAGCCACAAATTTGGAATTTCGGTTTTATGATCATACGTCACATTAATTCAAATACAGTCATTGATATCCATAGTTAACTACATATATATTGATATTTCTACTCTTGAAAGAATCTAGACTCGAAATAAAATATAGGGCATCCAATAGAGGTCAAGGAAATGTTTACAGGCCCGAGATGTTTAGCTTGAGGCATAACTGAGAACAATATAAAGGCCAGGTTATAATATCCCATTTACGGGCATTTGAAATTATTTTGGGAAATTAGGATGTTTTACAAATTGTACTGTTTCACGATTTTTTTATATGTATTGTATTACCGAAGTTTTATTACTTTAAGTAAATGATTTTAACACACTTTTACATTACAGAGAAGTAAACGAAACTTGTTAATATTAACCTGTTATCTTCATATATTTATTACATTAAGGAAGTTTTACTACTTTAAGCAAATTATTTTTACACATTTTGTCATTATAGAGATTAATATGAAACTTGTTAATAAATATCTTCACATATTTATTACATTACGGAAGTTTTAATACTTTAAGCAAATGACCTTTACACACTTTGTTATTATAGATAGCAATATTAAACTTCTTAATACATATCTTCATACATTAAATTTTTTCAAATACTGTTCGCATTGTCGAAAGGTATTCCACTGCATTACGTAACTTCAACTTATCTAATTTTGTGCATTGTTGTTTTTAATCTAATAGTAAACATTATTTTCGGAAGGTTGTCATATCCAGATGATATATCTGTCAACCAAAAGTAAAATATTGAAAATCTGGAAACCCATGTACTGGAAGGTATTGTTTAGGTATCGGTTTTCTTTGATATTCTAGTCATATCCAGATTTCTTTTTATATGAATTTAATGCCTTATTTCCTTTCAGAGGAAGTCGATCTATTATATATTATTATTTTTCTTTTATATATAAAAACGATATGTTATTATGTATATATTGAGGTGATATTTATACTGGAAATATGTAATTTAATATACAGTCCATAATACAAGAACATTTCATAGATCTTTACATCAGCACCTAGCCTGGTGTGTTGCTTTTGATACATTTTCAAATAAAATATTTCAAAGACACAAAATATCAAGTCATTTCTTATCGTACAGCTTAATACAATGCTTAGCTCAAAACATCAATAAAATATTTCTTTTGCAGTAGTCAGTACTTTTATTTTCAGTAATATAATATTACTTTCAATATAATATTACTTTTAATAATATAATAGTACATTTATTTTCAATAATATTTTCATAAATGAAGTATGTTCCAGTAATTTTTTATATTTAAAAGCATAAAAAGAATAACGTTATAACTAGTTAGAGTTAAAGTTGAAAGTAAATTTGACATTTGCAATCATTGTATCTTTCTTTAAACTGCCCAGCCAATGCTGTAACCATTGTACTATTGGGCAAGTTTTGAAGTCATTTTCGTCGACGCGGATCCTACAATATCTTCTCTCCGAAGTGATTATAGGGTCTGTTTCGACGTGCAACTGCCGATCGCACCATGATTTCTCTATTTTTATATGCAGACCAGCATCCCTAAGTTCCTGATCTGACAACTTGCTCCATGATTCGTAAGGTTCACTGAAAATTTGTAACTGGGTCTTTTTCAAATGGCATATTCAGACATCTGAGCCATTTCCGACAACATTGCATCCGACTTGCAGGTGTAATTCATGTGGCGACCATTGTAAAGGTCCCACTGTCCTCCAGAACCTCGGATCTTGGAACTGGCAGCCACCGATATTCTAACCCATTGTTTCGCCCAACATTTTACTCTTCGCGGCTCCTTGGAAATGTGGTTGCAACTTGCGTACCACTTTATTATGAGATAGATTAAATAGTTATAGTATAAAAATGAGGATAAAATAAAACACACACACACACACACACACACACACACACACACACATATATATATATATATATATAATCAGCAGCATAGCTTGAGATTTTTGACTCGAGAGGCTAAAAATTTGGCAAAACGTTTAGTATTACAAATGAAATTTATATTGGAATTCGCATTTTAAATAAAATAAAATAATTTTACATGGAAATGAAAAGACTGGATGAAACATTTTAAAATATTACCTATGTGAGATGAATATATATAAAATATAACATTTTAAATGTTTACTGTCATTAGGTACTTCGTTCTTACCTTTATTTAAACAAAAGAACTTAACTTTGATGCCGTCACATAGTGTGGAGTATAAAAACTCCGGGTTCTCGAACACTGAGGAATAACACTCAACACATACAACTCTAACTCACATTTAAATTGATCAATTCTTTAATTTTTCATATTCCTTGATTAAGGCATAAAGTGCAATCATTAAAATTAATTAAGATAAATACACATATGCACACACACATATATATAACAAGGGCGAGCATCAAGCCAGTTCATGTTGCACACCATGTGCAAATTTTATTAGCAAGTGATAGAAAAAATACATCAGTTTTGTAAATATAAACAGTTAGAACTAACGAAAAAGCAATTCAAAAGAATGCTCTGAGAATGGGTGACAAATATATCTGGAACATAAACTTAGTTGAAAATCACTGTAGTCAACAATGGCCTTAAAAATTCTGTGTAATATCTTTTTACGAATGTTATACTTTGAAAACTTAAAGGTATCTTAACTACAATATGCTAAAAATCCCCTAGAAAATTATCAATGGCATTTGTTTAACTGAAATCCTAGTATAACTTGATTTTTAAAAGGTAATCAGATTTATTCTTTCTAAAATTCCCAAATACGCAAACGGATGCTTCGCCATATTGTTTTTATAGCTAAGTATGCTTCACAGACTACTTAAATTTAATGGTAGTCATTAGTAGTGTGTACTTTCATCTGGATATTTGTGTGACCAGAAATTGAGTTCACACCAGATTTAGGTGAGACAGTTTTACGTTCTTTATTTATGGTTTTTTGCGATAGTAAACAAAGCATCAGACTGAGGAGCGCCAGTTTTATGGCAACATGACCCGAAAAGTCAAAGTAGGCATTAAACCGTGGAGATCAAGGTGAAGCCACGGGAGGCCACATGAGTGGTCAAAAATGTAATCAATACATTAAATGTGTGGGCGCATTGCCCTAAAGTACCCTAAAATCAGAGCCAGAGAGGCGTGTTAGACCTCAGGCAAAAGGAGGTAGCAAGCAAGAAATGATATTACATAACTGGTACTAGAATGTCAGTAGTTATAAAAGTAGTTATGAAATAAGTCATGAAGTAGTTAGTAGAGTGTGTGCCACAGAGTAGTCCGGTGATAATCCACAAAAGGTGTCCTAATATGCAATTCTACGACAGTCAGAGGCCAAGGAGACTTCAACAAAATGAGCATCACCAGTACGAATACGTACCATACGTACCATACTTCGAGTTGGTACCAATACAATATACAATGATGCAAGCGTTGTGGTCAGGTATGTGCTTATTAAATATTGTAGCAAGTCGTACATTATGTTGATAATAATAACTGGTTCACATTCGTCAACTCTCCTCCGCAAATAACATACACTAATTGTTGTAAAGAATGTAATATATTAAAAAAATTTTCTCAATAAATGATTTTATTTTAAAATTAACAATGGTGCAATTAATTGAGTAGCATTATGTTAATTAATATTCGTTTACAAGAACTCGCACTGAAGATAAATATGGTGGGTAATAGCGGCACAATGCAATGGATCCCACGATTTACGAAAATTACGGCCGTGTTAATTATAAATAATTTAATTAAGACCAAAATACCAACTTAAAGACTATTTTCAAATGTGCACCACAATATTGCTTAAATTTAGGCGAATGTCATGTTATTCGGGGGAAATGCCTCATATATTTGGTAATGCATATGACATTTTTCTGCGAAGTTTAATTAATTGAACCATGGGGATGAAATGAGGATGCAATAACCACACCTTTCTGGATGCCAGTTTATAGATCTAACTTATCAGCCATGGCTGAGTTTAAGAATTGGGTGGTCTTAATTCCATGATTATTTCAATGCACCGAAAATACTAAATGATTTCAGGTCCTAGAAAAACGTTTTAATGGGAAAAAAGACTTTGAAACGCCTCATTTTAAGAAAATAAAGTGTAACAGTCTTTTAGAAAAAGGCATTTATAGTTATAAAGTTATTTTATACGTATAATAAAAAAAAGTATTCTTAAATTAGATTTTAAACGGGGATACACACACACACACACACATATATATATATATATATATATATATATATATATATATATATATATATATATATATATATATATATATATATATATATATATATATATACATATATATATATATATGTACATATATATACATATAGTATATATATATACATATATATATATATATATATATATTATGAAAATACCGTGAAATATAATATTATAAAATCATCAGAAATCACACTATGATGTCTGTTTTACATCTTAAAATTTGATACATTCGTATTCTTATTTTGCAATGTACCGGCTCTCCGGGAGTGTTGTCGCGACGCAAAGCATGCTTAACCGGGGTGAGGGGGTCACAACTCCCCCCGGCCATCTTTTGGTATATTGCTTCCATCCATACCTCTTTTCATTTTGAAAATACATATATATATATATATATATATATATATATATATATATATATATAATACACAAAAATGACTTTATCAAAATGAAATTTTAGTATGTTGTTGCGACGGTCTGTGGAACATATGTGTATGTAAATGAATAATATCAGCTAATTAATTTTGGATTGAACCCTTGCTGAAAAAATAGAATACATTGAATCCAATGGGATCTAAATTTTAAAACATTTTTTAAGTGAAGTTAAATTCACCAATTGCTTCCAAAATTTTGGGAAATATTCACATTACCCCATAAAATATGTAAAAAAAATTCAGTAAAATATGTTAGGTAGTTTTGTATATAAAAATTGAAATAATAATTACACCCATATTATATGAAGAGATTACGTGACTCGTTTCAAAATAAAATATGACATCCATTTTTTTCCATATATATAAATCGTGATTTTAAAGTTATTTTAAATGTTTATTTAGTGCTGCATTCGTCATTAATCCGCTTTATTTTTGCACATTATCTGTGTATCTAAATTATTTGTCAAAGCAATTGCAATTATTTTAAATGATCACTAAACATTGATTATTTCTGCAACGAAGCCTAATTTTTGTAACCTGTAAAATTTAAACAAACCAAGCGATTGTAAGATGAGTTTTATAAGGATTTCTGAATTTTTTCACGCAGAATTATTTTGCTTTGGAGTCTGGAATATAAGTGATATGAATGAAATATTCATTGATTTTACATAGAAAAGATAGCATTGGCTTTTTTGATGAAGTTTTAAATTTCCAAGTATAATAAAGTACTGCAGTACTGTGATAATGTAAAATAATATTAATGCTGATAGTATCGCACTTTAGAGCAGTTTAAATAAAATTTCATTTCAGTTGGAAGTGTATCGTAATCAATGCTTTATGCGCTATTGATCTTACTTGTTATAATTTAAAGGAAATATAATCCGAGATAGCATTTCAGTCGCTTATCTGTAAAAGTGTGAAAACATAAAAGAATATTTTCCAAGGATATTTTTTCGTGTTTTCTTTTTTTTATTTCATAGATTAATGGTTGATTAAAACTTTTAATACTTCATGGAATGAAGTAGGTGTATAAAAATTAAGTGAATGACAATACTTTGAAGGGAGTTTAGCTGTTAAATTTCAATAACTCTAGAACGCATGCCTTTGTTTTGAAATTTTCACCAAATATGCGTTATGTAAAAATAAATATTAGATATAATATTACAATGAGAATACTTTTTCATTTTTAAAATATAAAAGTTTCATAATATCACTTCCAACAGAGAACCAATATTGACTGTCTAAGCCAGTGTTTCCCAAACTTTTTTAACTCGCGGCGCACTTTACAACAAATGAAAATTTTTCGGCGCACTAATTATATATATATATATATATATATATATATATATATACGGTATAAAATATTTTAAAAACATATGAACAAGTAAACCAAGACTTAAAAGCAAAGTATTGTAAGGCGCAATGCCGCACTTTGAATATAAGCCAAAATAAGTTAGAAAATCGTTGAAAAAGATTGGAAAGAGGAGGGCGGAGAAAGGAGGGGGGAAATTGGAGAGTACATACAGGGACGGCAGTAAAAAGACTGGAGAGGATTGTGACCCCCCGTTCCCGGTTAAAGCGCTTTTATTCCATGGAAACACTCCCGGTACCTCTGCCTTCCCGAAGCATTTCTCCGTCCTATGAATAATAATGAAACATCCAAGAGGAAAACTAGCCAAAATTCACAAAGTGGTAAGTGGAAAGAAACCAATTACACAACCACTAATTACACCACCATTTATATTATTTTAATATTAATGATTTATATTAAGAGTTTTATTGCATATTTTACTCATGTTTAATATAAATTTAATTCTTTCGCGGCGCACCCAACTATACTTCGCGGCGCACGGTTTGGGAAACACTGGTCTAAGCTATCATACTGGTATCGTATTTGCAGTAAATTATTGATTAAAATTTTATATAAATATGAATATTTTTAAAATAGTGCATTTTAATATAATCCAAAGAACCCATTCAATTTATCGCTGCCGTTAATAAAAACACATGTATTCCTCCTTTACAGAAATTTTTAAAATATTGACTCGCAAACGATATCTCATATAAGCGAAATTTTTATTGTATTAGTTATGGTACAAGCCAATCCAAGAAATTTAGATTGGATACCAGGAATGTCGAGGAAAGCCTTGCTCCAGATCCATTTCTCCAGATTTTCGGTTTCCTTAAAAAATGTTCAAAGCAAATGTAACAAAATAAATATTTCCGCCATTCGATTAGATCAGAAGATACAGAAAACTAGATAAAAAGCATTTATTTTCTTTACTCATAACCTCATCCATTTCTTTCCATCTTATGACTTACGGCTGACGCAAATCACTCATGCGTAGCGTCGCTCTTGTCATATCATTTATCTCGGTGCAACTGTTGCATAACATTCCCCTATTGAAAGGGCCTCTTACATATTTCTCATACATAATATATAAGTGCATGTATGTATACGTTGCGATTGCAACGATCCAATTGATTATTTGAATAAACAGGGAATAAATAAAATGTATGTGTGAAGCATTTAATTCGTAAATTAAGAAGATAATAATCTGTGAAGAACATATATTTCAGTAGGGAATAGATTTGACGATCTATTCCCTATTAATTTAGTTATATGATCAATTATGATTATATACTGACGTGAACCAGACAATATGTTCCATCAGATTTCATATTGAAATGCAGCTGTCCGATTTGCAGTCGGCCATATGAGGACCACAAATCTATGCCTCCTCATAGATTTCTGGACGCATAGATTTGTGGTCATATATATCCGCTTTTTATTAGTATTAACATAAGTTTTATGGTCGTACATCAATAGTGCAGTTGCATTGAGGTCTCTGCGGCACAGTTTAACCATGAGTAGAAAGGAGCGGAAAAGTGTCTTTGCGAAGCTGCCATCTAGTGCTGGTTGCGTGTTCTTTTCCGTCCAACGCCCCATTGCGATGATCGCCTCGGCCAGATTTGAACTCGGGATCGTGTACCGTAGTATGTTGTTATACAGTTAGACCAAAAGTGAACTCGTTGTGAACTGCTATAATTCGTAATTTTCCTGAGACATTTTAAATTAGAGCTGTATTCAGATAGCAATTATTTACGTCATTTAAATGGCACAGTAATATTCCTCAGGCGTCATTTTAAGTAACTTGAATCATGGTAAAGAATTTAACAAAATATTCCCGGATGATCAGATGATGCTTTATCTGTTGTACCTTTGATCAAATCAACTTTTGTCATATAGACAGTTGGATAAAAGAAAAAGTGTTGGATAAAAGAGAAAGTGTTGGATAAAAGAAAAAGTGTAGAATAATGGGACATTTCATAAAAATACGGAACCTGAGTTCTCTCAATAATCCTGACGATAAGAATTTGTCAACTGTGGGGATAGAATACATGGTGATTGATAAGTCGCGAGTAGTAAATTTTAAGACCATATAATATTCCAAAAAATCGAAATGTTAGAATAATCATGATTATACCCCCCAAAATATATCCGAAGTATATTCTACTGTCTTTAATGCGTCAGTCGAAAATTACGAACATTTTAATTATCATTCGAAAAGTAATGCGTTTAATTCGACTGGAATGAAATTTTATTATAGAGCAATATTTCTCATGCAATTTCTAAGAGAGTGTCATTGAAGAATTTTGGAAGTTTGGTTGTATTTTTTCTATTGGAGTGTCTATTTATAACAATTTATCCATGAGTTGAAATGAAAAACCTGCCTGTACTCGATTTACCTGAAGCAGAACCAATTTCTCAAAAATGCTTGACTAACTTAAATTAAGAGTTACGGATTTTCGAGCATGGTCATTACCTCAAAAACTTTGAAACATTTTCTCGATAGATAAAAAATAAGTCTGTATTTATTAAAAAGTATAGAAACACGTCTAAAGTTATAAAAATATAATCGTTTTGAATAAATATTTATTAATAATCCACTATTTAAGTACAAAAATTAAGTACAAAAATTTACAAAAAGGACAGAGCGCTTTCGGACGTCACAATTTGGAATGACGATATAACGTCCGAAAACAGAATTGCTACTGGTGAGGAACGTTATGACGTTCGAAAGCGCTCTGGCCTTTTTTTAACTTTTAGTACATCTTAAATGCCGTGTTATTAAAGATTTGTTACTGAAAATGTGGTCTTTACTATAACTGTATTTATCGTCTAACGTAATAAAACAGCATATGATATTTCTGATATATTTTGGACGATATATTAGTGCTATATCTCTCTATACTAAAAGAAAGTAGCTGACACCGCCGCCTCCGCCGCAGCCGCATCTGATTGTCAATTTTCTCGTTTCTCGAAATTATTTGCTTCGTATCGCAAAAATTATAGCATATAAAAATATGACATTTAGTACACTTGTAGAAATGCTTTGGTAAAGATGCTGAAATAAACCGTTTTTCAATATACATTGTAGTTTAATAAGTATTTAATGTCAAAGTCAAAGGCACTAAATTTGAGTTGCGAGTTGCGTCCTGGATAGACTAAAAATAGCAAGACTATGAATTTTTGCAAGCAGGTACCTACATAGGTAAATTTTGCAGAAACGAGCCATTTTTGTAATTTCGATGTAGATTTCGAAATATTTTACTTATTATGTGCGTCTGAATTGATTTTATTTTACATATATGGCACGTCTAGTTCTGTCTTGTACTGTAAAATCTATAGCATACAGAAATATGAAATTTGGTACGCTTATAAACAAATAATAGGGTCATACGATTACCGTAGGGTAACACGAATAAACCGTTTGCCAATTTAAACTTTAGTTTGGCATGAATTTGCTCGCCAAGCGTGTTCTGGATCAAAGACTTTAGTTTTGAGATTCTCTGGGTTGAGAAAAATCCCTGGTTTTACTTCCTGGTAGGGTTAGAAAAATATATTCTTGAAAGTTGAATTTTTAGAAGAGATAGGTATGAAGCGAGCTTTGCGAGAGCAGCGAATAGGAGGCAAAGCCACGCGAAGGCGGTTGGTGAAGCGTAGCGAGAAGGGAGAAGATCCCTCTAGTAATTGAAAAAAAATTCGATTATCTCAATTTATCGGAAAATCATATGATTTTACATATTGACGTGTACAACTTTTCGTCTGCTCAGTCTGGTTCTTAAATTGAGTGGTATGTTTTGATTTTATTCCTAAAAATATTTCTAACACTCACGTTCTACTTTATCAAAATTTCTAATTTCTTATACAAACGTTATAACTAACCTTTTAAACCTTTTAGGAAAAACAGATTTTGTTATTTCAAGAACCTCAAGTATTTTCCACGGTAAATTAATCCGTTACCTCTGGCGTATTCCTCATTAGTGATTTCTTATTTTTTGTCAATTCGTTAAATTGCATTAAAAGTATAAAAAATGCCCTTTTAAATACCAGGCGTGCTCTGCTCAGAAATTAAATGATTGTCTTTTATTTTTCGTTTTATTCATTTGAGAAATATAGATAATAAGGCCTTAATAAAACTGTTTAAAAAATAAAGGTTTAAACAATTGCGAACATAATATTGCTCATTCCATTGAAAATGTTATTTTTATTCTTTCGAAAGACATTTCATTTTTTAAAATAGTTAATATTTTTTACAGCCAACATAATATTTAACTCTAGAAAATAGATTCCATGTAAATTGTTTAACTTCAAAATATTATCTACTTTCTTTAGACAAATAATTTCAGGAATAGTGTTTTGTTTGTATAATTAGCTTAAAATTTGTACAATTATGCTCTTTCTTTCTTAAACCGCTCGACTTGCCCGATGGTGCAAGCTATCTGATAGGATGGCCGGGAAAGTGCCACCAAATTTTGACTGGAACCCAACAGGAATGGTCACCACAGGGACCATTCCTCCCATAATCTATATTAACCGTATGGACATTCGTACCTACAGCGTTATGGTATCTGTACAGAAGTTCGTTCGCACTTTACGGTAACGATTTTGTAGTTATGTTTCTCGTTAGCATTTTGAGATAAAAATTTGGCATTTTCAATATAATCGTCTGATACTGTTTTGTTTTGATTGGAATATTGAATAAAAGATTTATTTTGAAAATAGTCCTGAAATGGATAGATTGCTCTAAGATCACGTAAATGCACTTTCCAAGGACAAATATTCGTATCAACAAATTGCAAAGCGGTGTAAGAATCGAGGTTATTGCATTTCAAAAAAGGTATTTTTAATATATTAAATTTGAAAAGGAAAATGCGTCTAACTGAAAGTAAAAAAGAAAAAATGGCCGCAAAATCGCATCCTAAAACTTTTCGAACGCGGGTAAATATCAAGAAAGTGAAGTGTCTAATCCTAAAAGAAAATCCACCGACTCAACGACCCATTGCATCGAAACTGGGAATGTATTTTTCACTGTGAGTAAAATCGTTCATAAATATTTGAAATTAAAAAATAGGTTTAAATCTATAGTTCGTCTGCTTTTGCCAAAATATATTAAGGAAAGGAAAATAAATTGTATACCATTTTATAAAAAAACACCTAGCTGCTGATAAATGGAAATGGATGAGGCATGATTGTATTTAAGAGACTGTAATAAGAAGAGAGCACTTTTCTATTGCTCAACTGACGAAAATGACCGTACTAAATTTCCCAAACGGATTCATGATAGCTGAAGGATTTTGTTACAACGGTCAATTAAAACTCAAAAAAGTCTCAAGTAAAGCTAAAATTAATTCACTTTACTATCAGCAAAATATTTTAAAACCAATTTTTGAAAAAGAAATTTCAGCCTTATATGGAAAGGACATCAATAAAGTTGAGCTCCATATCGACAAATCCTCCAGTCACACGTTTAAGTCAACTGCCACATATATATCAAATAAAAAATCAGAAACAACAATAAAATGTATCCCATTTAATGAAATGCCTGTAAAATCACCTGATGCGCCTCCTATGGACTTTTGCGCTTTCGGTTTGTTAAAACAAGCCTTAGGAAAACAACATCCAAGAACACTGAACTGACTTTGGAAAACAATCCAAGAGGAGTTGGAAAAAATTGACATGACGGTTCTTAGAAAATGATTACGTTCATGTAAAATGCGAGCTAGAGCTATAGTCAAGAATCAAGGCCATTAGATAGAAGCAAATCGCGGCAAGAAATACGCCCTTTATGCATAAAAATTAATTATCAAAGTCATTTAAATAAAGTGATAACAACCTCCTGTATTTCATGTGGACAAGGGGGTATTTTGGAGCGAAGTTGTTGATCGAACAGGATACTGCCGCGAACAATTCTTCAGCCTGAACCACTGAACTAAAGTGTGTACCTTATAGCTCAACACCATAGCAATGAGCTAAATAAATCTACAGTTCAATGCAATAATCACTGTTTTATGGACGTTAACTGCATACTCCTACCCTAAAAAAGTTTCATCAAAACAAATCGATGTTGTTGCTGGGTTACAGATAAGACATGCGAGGTGTAAGTTGAAAGGAAGGAATAGATACAATGTGATCTTTTAGTAAGTACGAGTCGAATTCAGAGATAATTTTGACATAAAGTACCTCGTTTGTGTAGACGACCTCTCTTTGGGTGAACAAAAAGTACATTTTGCAATGCATATATACGTATAACTGTCAAAAAGCTTAATACCTGGAAATAATAGATCAAATGATATTTTGTGAGCGGGATAACATAGTGGTTAGAGAACCAGAATTACATTCGGGAGACCCGAGTTCGTTTCTTGGCTCATCTCAAACTATTCCTTTTTAGTGTGAAGTGCTAACACGTTAAATGTGTGGAAATGAAAGTCCTTCCAAAAGGTTGGTGGTAGGATAATGAAGGTACGGTTATTGTAGATACCGTCCCCATTGGGTTCAGATCAGATAATATACCGGTCGTACAAACATATATGTTATACTTATGGGTAGGTTGTATGAACTGAGTCAAGAGTAAAAAAGAGAGAAAGGGTACTTTGTACTCGTCTGAAAACAAAATTTAATGAGAACGCAAATCACTAACTTGGCAGCACCGGAGTTTGTTCAGGGCACAAATCGTGGTATGCAAGGAACATAACGTTAAGCTAGAGACGTATCCAGCTCACTGCATTTAGTACTGAGAGACAAAGTGTGGACCTGGTTTACCTCTCATTTTTTAGGTGAAGCCCTCACCACTGGATGTGACCACAGGACAAAAGCGCTGAATTAAAAACCTCCAGGAATGTGGAATAGATTAAAAACGTATGAATTGACGAAACGTCAGGAAAGGATGGGGTCTCTATGTAAAGACCACGCATAGCACTCCACATAGAGCCAGATCTTTATTTCTTTCGACCTAGATCGCTCGGCGTACCCCGAGGTGTAAGGAATCTGTTTGGATGGCCGAGACAGTACCCTCAAATTTAGATTGGAACCCAGTGGGGACAACATCCACAGGAACTATTTCATCCTATTCCTACCACTAACCTCCCAAAAAGACTTTCGAACCCACAAATTTAAAGTCCCCGAACTCTGCGTGAGCACCAGGAGAGTTGGGCCAGAGAGGGAGTCGAACTCGGTTACTCTGAGTTCAATCCCCTTTCTTTATTTCCTGGGCTGTCCTGTCCACATAGGAACAGCCCGGAATGCAGAAGCCCTCAGGAAGGCAACACTGTGTCCTCCGGGAGTAGCCCCCTAACGGAGAGCACAGTGCTCCAAATCCATAGCAAAGCATTTAGTACTTATAGAGAGCAGTGGGGGCCTCACCTACCTCTCTGTTTGCAGATTTAATTCCACACCACTGGGTAACGTCTACCGATGGTTCAGCACAGCTGAGGTTCAAGAGAGGACAAGTGGAGCAAAGCAAGTCGAGGGACCAAGCAGTGACTCAACGCCAAAATTAGATTACGTGACCTCAGGAACACACTAATCACACCACCTGAGATCTGCCCGAGAAGCAGGAGCCGAGAGCCTCACGGCTCCAAGAGCTCTCAGAGGACCTCAGGGGACGTCCTCTAGGTGAGGAAACCTGAGTGGAAAAGACACCCCGACTCCATAAGGATTGCAGGTGCAACCATAACGAGCAGAAATCGATAGTTTGTCGAATGCAGTGACCGTCTAGAGGAACTAGAAGTACCAAGAAGAATTGACACATAATGCTTAATTTGGATAATTTTGCAGATAATTTCGACTTTTTACCGCTAAGTAATTATGCAGAGGCAGTATACATCTTAAAGAGGCGCGGCCGTAAGCCGGGCGTAAACCTGCACTGCCAGGTTAACTAACCTAAAGAAAGAAGGAAAGATATAATTTTAAGAAGATCCGGGCTGGAAAAGAACCGAACTGAAGTAAGGTGAGGCGGAGTGTTTCGCAGGGAAGCTTAAACACTAAGATAAAGAAGCTAGAGTTGGAAAACCGAGGAATATTACCTTCCAGAGCATGGACAGCTAATAGAATGGGAAGACAGCAGGAGGTCGAAGAGCCTAGGGAGACAAGACTCAATATTAAGATAGCATATGTAAGGCAACGGAGGTTGTAGGAGTCTAGGCCGGGGGCCCTCGTGCTGACCCCAAACCTCACCCGCAGGCAAAGCCTGGACAAGGAAGGAAAACTAGCCTCAGATAAAGTAGAGGAGGGAGAGGACAGGAGCTTAAGCAACTTACGTAGCTAAAACTAAATCCAACTTAATTAAGGAGAGCCTAAAATGAGGAAATTAACAAAATTAACTAGCGAAGACAGCCTGGATTAATAGGCTATTAAGCCAAGGAGGAGACAGAAAAACACATATAACAGTGGCAATAGACGTTCTAGGCAAATATAAAGACCTGGCAGGGCAACTAGAAAAACTGTAGAAACAGACTTAAAAGAGACTTAATTCAATAAATAAGGATAATACTAAGGAACTAAGTTTAAGACTAAGGATAAAACTAAAGCGGCTAGCGCAACGTAACTAAGTAGAGCTAAAGCGCGCGCGCATGGAGAAGACTCTTACACTACAGCATGGATTGCGACTTAGGGGAGACCCCTTGGCTCGCAGTCCCTTGAGCTTGGAACCTGAAGCCTGTGACCCGTAAAGAGAAGCTGGATGAAAGTATTACTCAAATGGAAAGCAGGGTGGGGTTGTTTAGAGCCCAAACCAAGAATCTGAAAGAACTGGTATTGTTCTGCAAATATTTCAGTTTCAGGGGAGGGCCCCGATTTCATGGTCTCTGCAAGCTTCTTCCTGAAAAATAACGTGGCAAAGCGAATTAAAACATGGGGATGGAGAAAACAGATGCGGAATACTAAAAGGGAAATGGATTAAAATGAGACTGAACGAGAATGGGATTAGAGAAGAGCTGAACTGGCAGCACTGAACCTAAGAAACCACCATTTGGGTGGGAAGATTCGAAGAAAACAGAGGGCTGGGACAATCAGCAACTGGAAAATACCTTGAACCTCAACAAAAGGCTTCCACTACTGAGATGGATAAACACAGAATTATAGGAGATTGTTGGTACAGTATCCCAACTAGCGAGAAAATAAGAAAAAGCTAGTAATGCGGACCTATTGGGATGGAGACCACGCCTTAGGTGACCTGGACACAGATCAATAATACTGGGCCAATTTCCCTGCTGCCGGGAGCTGAAAATGAAAAGAAAAAGAAGGAACCCGTGCAGGCCAAAGAGAAGAAATAGAGGGGACCTGCGGGGAAGAAAGCATTTAGTACTGGGAGACAGCAGTTTGGACCTGACCTACCTCTGGGTTTACAGGTTAAATTCCTCACCACTGAGATTCGTCTAGCGACGACTCAGAATTTGAGGCCCGAGGAAGGGCATGTGGAGTAAGGACCTGTTGAGTACTAAGAAAAACCTCAACGCCAAGAATAGAAAAAGTGACCTCAGAAACATGCACACCACACTCACGAGGAACAGAACGGGAAGCAGAAGTCCAGAGCCACACGGCTCCAGTCGCACTCGGAGATCTTCCGGGTAATTACCTTTAAATCACGAAACCCCAGCAAAAAAACGCCCCAACTTCCTAGAGAGTACAGGGTCAACCAAGAAGTGCGGTGCGGAAATCGATGAAATGTCGAATGCAGTGACTGCTAGAGGAACCAAAAGAGCCAAGGAAGAATGGCTGGTAACGCGCAATTTAGAAGAGTTTTGCAGAGGATTTCGACTTCCTGTCGCTAGATAGTTATGCAGAGGCAGCATACAGTTTAAAGAGGCGCTGTCGTAACCCGGACTTAAACCTATACTGCCAGGTTAACTTAACGTAAATGAAAGAAAGAAGGAACGAAGACTAAGAACGGCCGGCCAGGAGAAAGACTAAAATGCTAAAGCAAAGACGGAAAATTAAGCAAGGACAAACGCACATAGAAAAAGCTGCGGACAAGAGGTACAAATAGGGAAGAAACCTACAGAATAAAGGAGAGTAAGAAGGAGAGTGCAAAAGGCCAAAGAGCCAAGGACGACAGGACGAGAGGTCTATAAATCAGAAAGAAATCGAAGGAGGAGAACAGAGCCATGGACCTATACCCTCAAACAACCGATAAACTCACCTGCAGGCAAAGTCCGAAATGGGAACGGAAATCAGGCCGCAAACAGAAAGAGGGAAGGAGAAGACACTTAACATAAATAAATTAAGAAGGAACTTAGATTAACTAAGTCTAGCTAAAACTAAGTCCTACTTAACTACGAAAAGCCAAAGGCGAAAGAAAAGCTAAAAGAAGACAGCCTGAATGAGAGGGCTAAATGGGGAAGGCTAGGAAAATGTGGAATACATGAAGGGCAATTAGGAGAACTAAAAGAGCGGGGAAAAGGCTAATAAAAGAAGAGGGAAAACACTAAGATCTAATACTAAGGCAGTTGAAAAACTATAACGAAAAACGCGGCGTAACTAAATAATACTAAAGCGCGCGCAAAGGAGAAACACTTACTCTGCAGCAGGGGCTGCGGTCTAAGGGAAACCCCTTGGCTGGCGATGAACTAGGATCCTGAAGCCTGTAACCTGAATTTGAAACTGAGCTCAAGAATTACTAAGACGGGAGACAGAGTGGGGCTATTTGAAGCCAAAACCAAGAACATGTGCGACCCAACGTTGACCTGCAGACTTGCGGCTCCAGAGGAGACCCATTTCCTTGTGCTCATCACGATTCATTCTGTAAAAGAACAGGTTGAGAAAATTAAACAAGGGGAAAGATGCAACAGATACGGGATGCAGAAAGGGAAAAGTATTAGATTAGGCTGAAAAGGAAATGGATTAGAGCAGGGTTGAACTAACAGCTCTGGGCCAGGGAAGCCACATCTAGGGTGGGAGGACATCAATAAAACATAGGGCTGGGACAATATCGCAGCATCCGTAAAAGAGACGTAAATTACACAAACAGAATACCCGTTTGGCAGCAGGCCACAACCTCGGTGGTCGACACAAAACACAGATTCTGGGGCAATCTCTCAGATGCCGAGAGCTGAAAAGAAGAGAAAAAAGAGATATTCCACTCAGTCCGAAGAATATATAGAAAAGGGACCTGCGGGAGGAGAAAGGAAAGAAGAGGAGAGAAAGAAATAAGAAAGCCTACTTACGGAGAAACCGCTGGGGGTGAAAGATCATCCTACAGCGGAGTGCCAGCCAGAAGTAGATGTCCTCTCCCATCATGGTGGGAACATCCTTCCACCGATTCCCAGCCTCATTCTCCTGGAAGCATTTTGTACTGGCAGACTGGCAGACAGCAGTGCGTACTTGACCTGCCTCTCTGTTTACAGGTTTAATTCCGCATCACTGGAGATCGTCTACAGAGGACACAGCTGAGTCCTAGGCGAATGGCAAATGCTTTGGAGCCAGTCAGTGCGAGTAAGACTAGACTCAACATTTAGTACTGGAAGACAGCCGTGAAGACCTGATCCACCTCTCGGCCCTCAAGTTTTATTTCCCATGACTGAGGGTCGCCTACAGATGTCCAGACTGAGGTCCGGAGCGAGGCGTGGTGATTACTACCAGACAGAACACCAAGAATAGACAGAACGCCAAGAACAGACAGAGCAGCAAAAGTACCCTTTACCACACACTGCCCACACAAGAGAACAGCAGATGAAAGTAAAGACGCTTAGCGAACCTCAGGGGAACTTCCCCTAATTGAGGAAGCCTGAGCTAAAAAAGTCCACACGTCAGAAGAGAGCAGGGGCCCCATGACGGCGGGAAACGATAGATGTCGATTGCAGTGACCGTCCAAAAAGGTCGAAATTTTCCAAAATATTGGAAGCAACACAAGAAGAACTTTGTCTTTTAGATAGAGGATTTCGACTTTCTACCCTTCGGTAGTTTTGCAGAGGCAGCATACAACTTAAAGAGGCGCTGTCGTCACCCGGGATTATACATGTGCTGCCAGGTTAACTTAACCTAAAAAAAAGGAAGACAGAAATTACAACTAAAGGGCCGAGAGAAAGGAAGGGAAGGACTAGCATCTCGAAGACACAAGAACAAGGGACGGCTGGCAGAAAGCAGCCGGGAGGCGAGACAAGGGAGAAAACTAATAACTGCGCGGGAGGAAAGAAGTTACTACGGGAGAGAGAAAGATTCGGGGAGGGCGACTCCCGGGAAAAGAAGATACCTAAATGGATTACGGGATAGAAAACTACTACAAAACAGAAATACTTAATGACTTACACTAAGAAACTTAATTACTAATTAACTTAAACTAAGAACAGAGCAGAAAGAACACAAGGAACAGAATAGTACTGCAAAAGAGAAATATTAATTAACTTAAGCTAAGAAACTTAAATACTAATTAACTAAACCAGGAACTCAGGACGAGCATTTTAGAACATTAATTAAACCTAAAACAAAGAAATGAAAAGGACAGCAAGGGAAAGAATACAGCAAGCCTAAACTACAGACTAAGGCGCGCACAGGAAGCCGGCACTTACTACTGGAACAGCAGGTGAAAGTGAAAAATTTGTCGGGGCGGCACGAGGGAGCTAGATACCAGCCAAAACCGACCTCGCGGCCCGTAAGAGTTCCCTCTGATCTTCACGGAGTTCCCTCATGCTTGGTGACCAAAGGATCCCTGGAAAGAGAGAATCAGACATAACAAAACAAAACTGGAAAAATACTAACTTACGGGGAGAGCTGGGCTTGAGCTTGGAGCTGAAAGAGAAACGTATTAAAGCTGAAAGGTAAATGTTAAAAAGCACGTAATGTTGTGCAGCTGCTGAGGGCTCCACAGAGGTGGAGGACACTACTAAGGAAGGAGGGCTGAGACAATACCTCAGCAACGCGAAAGATGCAGGTTTCCTGTCCCCAAAACACCCAGCCTACTCATCCACTATTAAGGTGGGTAAGACGGAAATACACCCAACCATCACTTCCACTACTAAGGTTGGTAATGACAGGTACTACAAGCTGCAGGGACAATTCCCCTGCAGGAGAGAGAGCACAAAACCTGAAAAATAAGCCTCAAAGAAAATGGCCATATTTCGGTGGCCAGACACCCGATAAACAAAGCTGGGACAGTCGCCTAGTAACCCACAACTCAAAAAAGGAGGGGACCCCGCTAGCAAGAAGATTGAGAAGGAGAAAGCCAGCGGGAGGGGAAGGAAGAGAGGAAGGAGGAGGAGAGAGAGAAAAACCTACAAGAGTAGGTACCACTGATGGAGAAAGGGCCTCCAGTGGCGGAGTGCCAGACAGGAGTAGAGGTTCTCTCCGAATCCTGGTGGGAACTACCTTCCACCGATTCCCGTTTTCATCCTCCCTCTCAACATTTAGTACTGTCAGACAGGTAAATGGAGACCTGTTCTGCCACACGGCTTCCAGGTTGAATCTCCATCGCTGAGAGTCGCCCGCAGACGACCCGGCTGAGGTCCAGAAGAGGATAAGTGGTCTAAAACAGGACCGTGGAACGAAGGCTAGACAAATGCCAAAACTGGAGAAGCTTCTTGTGGACCCTTGACCACACACACCACGCCCAGAGAGCAGCCAAGAGATGAGAACAGAGCCCTGGACACCCTTGCCAGGAATTTCCCAGCAGTGATGTCCCGGGCAGCCTCCTACTCCAGCTGGAGAAAGTGAGGCTCTACGAGAGGTGCGTGAACGACAAAATTACGACTGCAGTGACCGCCCAAAGTTCCAAAAAGAGAGCCGTACTTACGGCTGCCAGAGTATTTAAGTCGTGTTTTGCAGAGGATTCCAACTTTCTATCCCTCGGTAGTTATGCAGAGGCAGTATACAACTTAAAGAAGCGCCGTCGTAACCCGGACTTATACCCCTACTGCCGGGTTAGCTTAACCTAGAAAAAAGAGAAGAGAAGGGAAAGGAATGAGAGGAGGAGGGCTAAAGCCAAAGCCGGGAAGGGCCCGGTGAGGGCGATACAGAGGAGGATAAACAGGCAGAGGATGAAGATTACTGTAATCTGGGACCCGGGAGGAGAAGGCTAAATAAGCTATTACCAAAGGAAAGATATACTAAGCTAAAAACAAATTGAAATATGCTGAGCTAAAGGACTTAAGAAAATAAGTCTAACTAAAACAAAGAAAGGTACTTAAAGAGTCTAACTTATAAAGACTAACCTATGCGCAAGCAGGGAGGAAGGGAAAAGGGAGAAAGATTCCCAAAGTCTGGGGAAGACACCAGGAGGACCCCTAAAGCGAGGAAGGGGGGGAAACCGGGGAGGACAGTGGTGAGCCTGGGATGTGAATGCAGCATAAACCACAGGACAGAGAGGAAAGAGCCTTAAAAACTAAAATATAACTAAACTACAAGCTAAGTCCGCTTACCCTGAAGCTGGACCGCCCGTCGCTGGATCTGAAAGGGAAGGTTTAAGGGCTGGGGACCCCCGAGGGGGCCGTGACAGCCGACCACCTACCAAATACCACCTGAGGCAGGCTGTCCCGTGCCTGGGAAGCTGTTGTCTTCTTCCTAGGGGGGGGGAGGGACCTTAAAATCCTGGGGGGGGAGAAAAACCATCTGGGAAACTGGATAAAACCAAATATTGGAAGCTGAAAAGAAAGAGCTATTAGACCTGAAAGGGAATGATGAGGTTATTACACACGTGGAGGCTTTTGCTCTAAGTCCTCTGGACGAGCCGGACGGCCTGGGGCTTTCACACGTGGAAGCTTAGTTCAAAGACTAATTAGACCATGTAGGTTAACACCAAAAAAGAGTGGTACGGGACATTACCCCGACCTTACGTGAGGAATCCTTGTTGGTGACTGCCAACAACCGCTACTTAAGAGCGGAATACCAAGCCGGACGCCATTCACAACTATGGTGGAGAAAAACGAGCAGGGGGGTGCGCTAGCCTCATCTAAGGAGGTGCCGCACCCGAAGAGAGCCAAAAGCTGAAAGGGAAAACGAGTCACATCTGAGGTGACCTGACACAAAAATTACAACTGGGACAAACCCCCAGGGTGGAAACAAAGGACCAAGAACCTGGAAAAGAGAAAGAGGGATCTCGCAGGCTAAGGAGAGATGGAACAAAAGGGATACCTGCGAGAAGGACAGGAAGAGGAGAAGGGAGGAAGCTACAAAAGTAGGGAACACTGGCGGAATGACCTTCCAGTGTCGGAGTGCCATGCGAGAGTAGAGGTACTCCTCCGAAAAATCAGGTGGGAACTTCCTTCCACCGATTCCCAACCACATCCTCCCCCAACATTTAGTACTATCATATGATCATTAACAACACTCTATTTTGTGTTACAGTGTTCACACAATATCTATATTCATTATTTTGAAGTGAAAGTTATGTGCTGGACACATCATACGTCTTACCAAAATATTGTTAAAAATTACTTCTATAAATATCCACACTGATAACTCTCATACGTTTCATATATATCGCAAAATTTTCTTCTTTTAGAACAATTGTTTTTATTAACGTTTGGAAACTTACCGGAATTTTTTTTTATCGGAAACGCAAATGTTATTATTTCAGAGACCTCAAATATTTCCATTGGTTAATTAGTCCTTTGCCTCTGGTCTTTTTCTTCATTAGTGACTCCATATATTTTTTTTTGTTGTTGCATTTCATTAAATTCCATCAAAAATGTATAAAGAAAAAACATTCAGACTTTAATTGTACTTCGTTCAGGTTCAAAAGAGAATGCCATTTATATATATTTTACTTACTTAAAAAGTACATATAATAAGAAACATACACACGTTTTTTAAAATAAATGTTTGAATATTAAATTGGCAAAATTTTGCAAAAGAAAAAAAGTGTACAAGTCATTTGTATAAATTTAAATGACATTTTCATTATTAAATAAGGGACGCGTTTTACTAACATACGGGATATTAGATAATTAAGTTAAATTAAAAATTAAATAAATTGTTACATATCTAATTTTTAACACAGTAATTTAATTTCACTATCTCATTCAAAATACCTATATTTTAGTTGTTTTCTATCTTTGTTATACTGAAAGATAAATTATTTATCGTTAAACAAAATAAGACGAGAGTAATAATCTCTTAAATTGAATTTAAATTAATAAAATTTTTATTTATAGTATCTTTTTATACAATTTTCAGTACTAAACACATACACATACATACACACATAGAAAAAGTGACTGTCGGTTGATCGAGCTTACAGCACCACTAATGGCAAAATACGGAACTTAAGAAAAATCTAATTCAGAAACCAAATCAAATAGGCAAATAAGTGCAAATACGACATGAAAGAGCGGTATTGTGAGACCAGAAATAGATCTCACACCAGATTTTATGAGACAGTTTTATGTGCATTATTTACTGCGTCTAAAACGTCAGACAATACATTCAGTCTCAATGACGCCAGTTTTACATCACTTTGACCAAAGAGGTCAAGTATGCCATAAACCTAAAAGGCTACATGTAGCCAAGAGAGTGTGTAAAGATGTTTACCTATGGCAAGATGTCTGGACTCAGTGCCCTAAATTCGGCCAATCAGAGCCAAAGAGGCGTGTCAGATCTCAAGCAAAAGAGGCGGCAACTAAGAGATGGAGTTGAACAACTTCTACGAGAATACGATAGAGTAGTTATGAAACAAGTGATGAAGTACTTAGTAAGGTCAGAAGAAAGAGTGAGGTTTCTCTACGATAGTACGGAGGCAATGCAGATGATAAGTCATGATGGAGTCCAGAGCCAAATGTGAAACGACAATGTCCTGATTACATGTTACAGAAGTGTTGAAGAATACAATGAGCAGGTGCAGTACGAGTAAGGATCCCAAGACTTCGAGTTAAGACCAGTACGATATACGCAGATGAAATAATTGTGGTCAATGACCGAGCGGAAAATGAAGGTGTGTGCCCATTAATAATTGTAGCTGGTCGGTATTGTATTTAGAAATTATTGAGAACATAGTCTCGCACTTGCTCTCTCCGCCGCATTTAAATGAGTAATTGTGCAAATAATTTAATAAATATTCTATATTGTTAATGAATGATTTTATTTGTAAAGTTAACAATGGTGCACCTAATGGAGTACTATTACGCTAATAAATATTACTTTGCAGAATTCGTGCTAAAGATAAAATTGGAGGGTTATTAGCGGCACACAAGGCAATGTGTAATAACGTTCTACGGTGTACGATTTTACGATCATGTTTAAATAAATCAATTTATTATGCTTTTGCATAATTCTCATATGATGGTTAAAGTGACATTAGTAAATAATCAACGCAACTGAGAATAAACTTTTATGTTTTCTTCCAAAGGTGCGGTCATTATTGTAATCAACGCAGTAATCAATATTTAAAGTAATAATTTTTAAGTCTCCCCGTTTGTGCACCACATTCGGTTTCCATAACACTTTGGTTCGAGTTTGAAATGTAAATGAAAATTTTAATGAATACTATCGAGGTTGATAAAAATAATGTAAATAAGAAGATGCATAATTTTAATGGAGGAGCATGTGATGACCATAATTTAGTATTGTTTAATATTAAATATGCACATTTACTAATGTTTAATGAAGTAATTTGAGAAATCTTGTAGAGAAATTTAAAATAATGGTTTGAAAATATTTTGTTGAAAAAATAATATTAAGAAAGTTGCAATTAGAAGTGCTTGATGTGTATTTTGTTGAAATGCGCATTTTATGCTTAGGATTTTGGAAGTTAAACATTTGTTTTAAATGCCTCTGAGAAATTCTAGACGACAAAAATCACCTCAAAGTTTGCAATTAGGGATTATTGAAAATCCAAGAGTGAAAATGGAGAATTTTGGATAAATAAATTCATTACCAGTGTTTAATGGACGTAAAGACGGCGCCGAATTTTTTATCGACCAATTTGAAAATGTGGCAAAGATGGCCGATTGGTCAGTACAAAATAAAGTTTTAATTTTGAAAACTAGGTTAAAAGATAAAGCGCATGAATTTTTATCAAAAAAGGTTGAGCTGCAAAAAACAGATAATGCTGAAGATATCAAAAAAATATTATTGAAGTAACTTAAAACAATCCTTACAGTGCTGCAAAAGCAGACAAATTTAAATAACATTAAAATAGCACCAGGAATGAAAGTGTCGGAGATAGCATTTGAAGTTTTTAATTCCACTCAGGAATTTTTAGGGAATTATGCGA
The DNA here is from genome assembly GCA_951213105.1 of Amaurobius ferox. Lineage (NCBI taxonomy): Eukaryota > Metazoa > Arthropoda > Arachnida > Araneae > Amaurobiidae > Amaurobius > Amaurobius ferox. The sequence goes on from OX578143.1 coordinate 32,205,472, forward strand.
ATAATGAGATGTATAAAATAAAAAATTATTTGATGTTTGTAAAATTTATGGTAGCTTTAACACAAGATCTGGCATTTTTAAATAAAAAAAACTGAATATATAGGATTTTGAAAAGACAGTGGAATATGCGTAACATTTTGAAAATATCTTTGGCGAGTTCGACAGTACAGAAGTTAATATGATTAGGCAAAATGCGTAAAAATTTTAATGATAGACAAATGGAAAGGCAGTTATAAAATTTAAAAATTGAACCTCAGCAATTAAAATATGAAACGCGGAAGAAATCAGAAAATGAAATTATATGCTGCATAGGATGCGGAAAGAAAGGGCACTACTTTTCTACATGTTGGCACAACCGAAAGGCGCAAATATATTTTGGAGAAAATAAATATGGGAATAAAATAAGGGAATTTAGAAATGGACAATGCAACGGATTTGGTAATATTCGAAATAAAGGATTTAGAGGAAGAAGTACGGAAAGAAATGAGAGGTGTTTGTTGCAAATAGCGGACCACAAAGGTTTGAGCGGCAAGAAAGAGACCTCAGCATCAGTCAAAATCGCGGGCATTTAAAATGACGGAGGAGCATTTAAACTGACCGAGTGAAATAGACCAAAATCCCAATCGCGAGGCGAAATATCGCAAACGCAAGTTGATAAATCGGTTTATAAAAATATTGAAAATTATAATGAAGTACAAAATTATATAAAGGAAGTTCGCACTCGAAACCCAGGTCCCAATTTTAAAGTAAATCAAAACAAAGTACAAATTAATACAGATGACAGGCAAAATAAAAATAAAATGGAAAGCATGCAAAAAAATAGCTATATAATTTCGCCGAAGGTCCAAGTTCTAAACGTCGCAACCGTTAAAACGCAGCCCGAATGGGTCCTATTCAATGATAGTTTTGTCCATAAACTGAAAGGTGATGCAAATATTAATAAAAAGAAAATTGGGGTAAATAAACGTGCAGAAAATAATATAAGTAAAAGCATGACCAATAATGAAAATTCAGGAGTTAAAGAATTTAGTAAAAATAAAAATAACGCCCGCAATGCGAAATTAAATTTAAATGATGAGCACCTAAATAAAAGAAACTCAAAATCGTCTCAGATCGATAATAAATATTCATGAAACCCAGACCGTCCGACCTACCAGAAAGGTGTAAGGTAACAGTTTGGACGGCCGGATAATAAATATTGTGATGAAACTAAAATTAAGGAAACTAGTTGTAAAGTTTCGTAAATGGATAAGAAAGAAATTTTTGAAGGTAGCCATGTTAATGATAATACTTGTGAAAATGGAAAACATTGTAAAAAATGTGAAGCAGAAAATAATTTCAAAACTGCGACTAGTGCGAAAAATTCAAACGTCATACAAGATAAAGAAAAAGGCATATTTGAATTTAATGAAAATATTAAAAATAGTTATTTGTACAGTCAAAAGATGGCACAGGTCGATAATGACAACTTGATGTCCAGGGATACATTACACTTCCTCGCACGCTTTCGTTGCAGCCAGGTCATTTGGTTGTCGAAGAGTTAAATCTTGAACAAGGATTTCAGGATAAGGAGGTAATTTTCATACCTACGTCCCGCGCAAAAGTAATATTTCCATTTGGTGCAATTCGAACTGCAATACAAAATAACAAAATTAATATGGTAATATTCCGTTACACAAATTGCGTTTCACTGTATCATATGCCAGTATTTCTTTTATCCTTCACCTTTGCGTAGCATTTCACATCGTCCCCCATTAGTTTCGCATACATCATTCTGAGTAATACTGCTACAACATTCTTTACGCAATTGTTCTCACAAGTCGGAAATAATTCAATCAAAAAAACCGTATCAAAAATAGTTATAGATACAGATGAGCAATTTGTACATTGATATGTATCATAGAAATTCTATATGGATTTAAAAATTGAGATTTTGTGCATCTAGACACATTTCATATATGCCAACATACGATAGATAAAATGCTCGGCAATAAATCTTCTATAAATAATGCAATTAAAGGCGTTTTAGAGAAATCAAAGAAAATAACTTTTTCAAACAGCAAATCAGCTAGTCGCAGCTTGTGAATTTAATTTACTTATGTAAGAGGTCTATTTTTAAAGATTTAGTCTTCCTTATAATATACCTATTTTTAAACGTTTTGTGAAATTATTTTGAATATAAATTTATCGTGATATTTTTGGAATCGTTTTACTGGTTTCAGCGATTAAAATTAGATTAGAAAATTTACATAGGTGCACAGGAAAATGTACACACTTTAGAGTGTACAAGAATTGTCCAGAGCTCTAGATGCCTTATGCTGATTGGAAAAATTAAATTTGGGTATAGTATCGATAACAGTGCAGAATCTTACAAAGACTGGATTTCTATTCTTACCCACTGGGAAGAAAAAATATCTATGCTATCGACCAACATAGATGAATTCAACCTGAGGTTAAATTCCACACTCTCTTCTATAAGAGCAATGAACAGTAGGGGTTTTGAATAATATTTTTAGATCCTAAGGACGCACTTCCAGATGACGTACTGGAATCAGAATTTCTTTAACAGAAGTGAACCGAATGGACAGGATCGTAAAGTAATTTCAGACCCTCCAGAAGCCCCCTCAATGAACTACAACACTGAAACTTGTAATTTTATATTATGGATTGTAGGACAGAACTTAAGGGGGCATAGGACCTTTAAACAGTCGAAATTCATTGAAAATAGAGCTATCTTTACAATTTTTTAATTTTAACCAGGTGTATCCCAGATGTTCAAATTTTTTTTTCTAAACATATAGAAAACCTTTCTTACTACACAAATTTTACTGAAGTCATATAATTATATGTACATTTTATATTGTTTTTTAAAATTTATACAATTTTGACAGACATAATGGTGTATGTAGCAGCCGCGCGCAGGATATTTCAAATAATATTATACTTATGGACTTCAATTTGATAATAATATATTTATAACTATTACATCTTTAATTTGTACACACTTTTTAAAATTTTGAAATAAATTTAATATTTTTAAAATCTAAACAAAATGAAATTTTCATTTTCAGTGTTAAAAAACATGAAATAAACCTCTTCACAATTCTTTTTTTACTATTTATGGTGAATTTTTGAAGTACAAATTATATATATGGATGAAACAAGTAAGCCCAAAAAATTTGAAAGTGATTGGTTAAATATATTTTAAGATATGTTGCGCGCAAGGGCTAAAATCACATATCTGAGAAAAACAGCTTTAGAGTTTAAAAATACATTCAGTGTTACTTATTATCTTATTTTACACCTTAAAATGCCTTTAGTTCATAAATAGCACCTTCCTATGTCTGTTATGTAAGAAGAATCAAAAATTTTCTGCCTTTTAGGGGCTACTTGAGCTCTATATGTTGCTTCGGAAACTCGAACAGACGTTTCGCGCAGTAGTTTCTTGTTAGTCGGATGAAGCACGTTTACTAAATTTTTACTTATTTATGAGGAATTTTTATCTATAAATTATGTATATAGATGAAACAAGTAAGAGCAAAAAATTTGAAAGTGATTGGTTACATATATTTTAAAATATATTGCGCGCAAGTGTTAAAATCACATATCTGAGAAAAACAGCTTTAAAATTTAAAAATGCTTCAATGTTACTTATAATCTTATTTTGTACCTTAAAATACCTTTAGTTCATAATTAGCTCCTTCCTATGTCTGTTATGTAAGAAAAATAAAAAATTTTCTGCCTTTTAGGGGCTACTTGAGCTCTATATGTTGCTTCGGAAACTCGAACAGACGTTTCACACAGTCGTTTCTTGTTAGTCAGATGAAGAACGTTTACTAAATTTTTACTTATTTATGAGGAATTTTTATCTATAAATTATGTATATAGATGAAACAAGTAAGAGCAAAAAATTTGAAAGTGATTGGCTACATATATTTTAAAATATATTGCGCGCAAGTGTTAAAATCACATATATGAGAAAAACAGCTTTATAATTTAAAAATGCTTCAATGTTACTTATTATCTTATTTTGTACCTTAAAATGCCTTTGGTTCATAATTAGCACCTTCCTATGTCTGTTATGTAAGAAAAATCAAAAATTTTCTTCCTTTTAGGGGCTACTTGAGCTCTATATGTTGCTTCGGAAACTCGAACAGACGTTTTGCGCAGTCGTTTCTTGTTAGTCAGATGAAGCACGTTTACTAAATTTTTACATATTTATGAGGAATTTTTATCTATAAATTATGTATATAGATGAAACAAGTAAAAGCAAAAAATTTGAAAGTGATTGGCTACATATATTTTAAAATATATTGCGCACAAGGGCTAAAATCACATATCTGAGATACCCGCTTTTAAGTTTAAAAATATATTCAGTGTTACATATTATAGTATTTTGACCTTAGAATGCTTCCAGTGCATAAATAGCACCTTCCTAATTCTGTTATGTTTGAAAAATCAAAATTTTTCTGCGTTTAAGGGGTATTTGAGTTCTATATGTTGCTTCGGAAACTCGAACAGACGTTTCGCACAGTCGTTTCTTGTTAGTCAGATGAAGAACGTTTACTAAATTTTTACGTATTTATGAGGAATTTTTATCTATAGATTATGTATATAAATGAAACAAGTAAGAGCAAAAAATTTGAAAGTGATTGGCTACATATATTTTAAAATATATTGCGCACAAGGGCTAAAATCACATATCTGAGATACCCGCTTGTAAGTTTAAAAATATATTCAGTGTTACTTATTATAGTATTTTGACCTTAAAATGCTTCCAGTGCATAAATAGCACCTTCCTAATTCTGTTATGTTTGAAAAATCAAAATTTTTCTGCCTTTTAAGAAGTATTTGAGCTCTATATGTTGCTTCGGAAGCTCGAACATCAGCTTCGTGAAGAAGTTTCTTGTCAGTCAGATGAAAAACATTTACTAAATTTTTACTTATTTAGGAGGAATCTCTTTTGTATAAATTGTATATATAGATGAAACAAGTAAGAGCAAAAACTTGAAAGTGATTGGTACAATATATTTTAAAATATGCTGTGCGCAAGTTGTAAAATCACCTACCTGAGAAAAACAGCTGCAGTGGTACTTTGATAAACTGAAACTCTAGTGACAAGAAAAGAATGAGTTACAGAAAATTTGACGTATTGAAATTGCTTAAAATTACAAAAATTAAAAACAAATATGACTTTCGCACATGGAAAATTTTGAGTTATCGCAGTTCGGCTAATTAATGTTTGGCTGTAGTTTATTATACATCCTGTGTTATTTTATATCTAATTTAGCATCAAAATGCACCTGATGCATAAGTAATTCCTTCCTCTTGTCTTTGAAAATCAAATGTTTTCTGCCTTTTACGAGCTTTTCCAACTTCATATGTAGTGCTAGAGACTCGAAATTCCATCACATTCCATTTTTCCCGCACTACCCGAATGGTTTTTCGAACACACTATTTTATGATTATTTTTCCACTTTTCATACCGAGGGCCACTTTTCTTACTTCTGTAGCTATTGCAGCCTTTACAAGAAGAAGACATTACTTCGGTTTCAATAACCTTCCCGCTTTCTGCTCAGATTAGTGTACACACACCTACACGTGGCGAATACCCTCTATTTTTCCAACTACCATCTCCACTTACAGTAATATCTTTCGATCCATTTGATAATTCTCTTTCGTCCTGGACAGCAGTTTTCATTAAAGATTTAGCTACAACAGATGTGGCATTTAAAGTCCTGCGATTAATTTTATTATATGATTTCTGAGAAACAGGCGCTGGAAGACCCATCGTACAACAAAAAGGAGATAAAGCCGATAAGCCCTGCCTTATACATCGCATAGAAAATATAGCTCTTCTGTTTATTTCTGGAATATTTTTCTTAACACCAAGCAGTTTTGAATTTTTCACAGACTTTAGTTCATCACAGCTATCACAATATACAAGAAATGTTGATGCTAAACCCATTGAAGATTTTTCACGTATATTTATTGTTCCATGACATATTTTGCAGCACAAAACATCTGCAAGCTCCTTGAAAAGTACTGATATATGAACTATTCTATATTAATGTTCTTCAGATGAAATATGTGACTTATCAAGTGAAAGTTCATCTTTTGAGCTGAACAGTTTTTTTACTTGAAGCACTTAGCTTAGGCGTAGAATCAACATTTTTCATTCGAACACTTTCGGATTGTTTTTGTTTTTAATTACATACATATTTCATTGAAAACGTCTTCTTTTCCCAGAACGAGATTTAGTTGCCGGTGTATCCATTATTAGAAAGCAAAAAGCAAAAAGTTTATATTAAAAAATTGCACCAAACAGTCTTGTACGTTGAAGTTTACACAAATAAATATGCAAACGTGAAGAAGTTTGTAATGCATAATTATAAAATAGATTAACTGTATTTTAGTTCAAAGTTTTTATGCTTAAACAACATAAATGCCGCAAATCAATCGTAAAAAGTAAGAAAATATAATGAAAAGAAATTGCAAAACTCAGAAGAAATTCTCCACGTTATAAACAAGTTAACGGCTCTAGAATATAAACAAACTGGGCTGAGCAGTTTAGTAGAGGTGAGTAGTTGCCTTCCTGCTGCTGCAGAAATAATTAAATAAATAATTAAGACATGGTGGTGGAAAAAGTATTAGATTGACATGACAAAACAGCAAACTGCAAACGTAAACAAATAGTGACGTCCCTTTAAAAATGGCGGCGATGGCTGACATGAGAAAATTTTCAAAAGTGTATGTTGCATAAAAGCTCATAACTTTAGAAATAATGCGAATTTTAGAATGCGGTTTTTTGCACAGTGTTCAGAAATGTTCAAACATTCAGAATAAAATAAAATTGAAAAATTGATTTTTTGAAGGTTTAAAGGTCCTATGCCCCCTTAATGGAACCAATGTTTCATTTTAATATATTGAAAAACGTAACTTAATTACTTTTTTCATAATGAGTGCTATTAAAAAGTATGGTGATATTATTTGTAACGTACAACCATTCGTAATACATATACTATAAGAAATAGATTAAGCAAACTTTTTACTTTTGCCAATAAAACTTAAAATAAGCATATTGGTCGTAATTTAATCAGTAATCGTACTTTTACCTTCAATACATTGGGAGTGGTGGAGGGGGGGAGGAGTAATCTCTAGGTAATCTCTAATTGAATTTCTTCGGCATGTTGTTGAGTAGGTGGGTGAAAATCTTTGACATTCTTAACCTCAAAAACAACGATATTGACCAAATTCGGGTGGTAAGTTTCATACATTATGTAGATTGGAACTTGGAAAAAATTCGCGCAACACATAAATTAAGCTAAAAACAGAATGTTTTCAAAACATTTATACTCCATAATCTAAATAACTCTTCAAACCATTTGGACAAAGTTTGGGTGGGATACTACTATATTGTCTAGATTTGATCTCGTAAAATCCCGATAAATATATAGAGGTTACCTGTAAGACGAGATTTTGTCAAAATTAGCGACACTTCGTAATTTCAAAAATCGCTAAAGCGGTTTAGACCAAATCTGAATGGTATACTGCCTATATTTTGTAGATGCGAATGACGCAAATATTTTTTTTTAAATGCATATAGAATTTTTGTTAAATGTATACAGTCAGAAATCGAATTCCCACTTGTTCCACAAGGACATTTACGGAATTGCACCGATTCTCTAGTTTTTAGCGTTGCTAGTTTATCTGTCTTTTAGAAGTGAGTAATTATTAACAGTTTTGAGAAATTTACTCAAATTCGCGTCTAAAATATTTTGAAAAAAAAATACATTATTATTATAAGCAGGGGTCTCCAAACTACAACTCGCGGGCCAACACCGGCCCGCGAGCACCACCAATCCGGCCCGCGGTAGCGTGCCGGACATGCCCGGTATCCGGCCCGTCATAGTTTATTTTGATTACATTGTAAAATTTATAATGCATGTTTTTATTTAGCGACCAATTAAAAAACACAATAACTGACATACATAATGAAATTGAACATTTTAACTGTAATTAATGATATGAGATTTATCCTACAAACTTACAATAAGTGGCATACATAGGTAATGCATATAATGAAATTAAACATTATAATTATTATTAATGAGATTTATGTAGCTGTAACTTTCCACTGACAATAATTGTTTGCAGTTGTGGATCAAGTTTACTAGTGGAAATTATCAGCAGCGACTTCAAATGCTCATCAGTTAATTTGGATCTGTGAATATTTTTGTATATTTCATTTTGTTTTTTCACACGAATAAGTAGTGCCAAAGGGGAAAAGAAGCCACGAGCAAATTTATGCAATATTCTCACACAGTTTGATCAAACTGTGTGAGTGGAAGACTCATAAAATTCCTGTAATGATGAATTTAAATATTTTTCTTTAAGAATATCGCTACACTGCAAATCAATCATTTCCATTTGAAGTTCTGGGGCAAAGGTTTCTACATCGGCGTTAAACGGGATTTGAAAAATCCTGATATCGTTTGCAATTGCATCAAAATCAGAAAAACGAGACTCGAAATTTATTTTTAAAGCACCCAAAGCTTCAATTGCAAAATGTACCGGAAATGGAGTCTCAGTTTAATGACTGAATGTTTGGCATGTATTAAAATGCGTGAAACATTTTTTGTTCAATTGAGATTGAAACAAAACAATTTTTTGTCTAAAGGACTTAATATGAGTGTATAAATAAAGCAGAAGCTGGTCTTCTCCTTGTAATTTTAAATTAAGGTCACTCATATGTTTAGTTAAATCTGTATAAAATGATGACTTCCATAACCACTCATTGTTTTGTAACTCAGCCAGAGGCCGATTCCTTTCATTCAAGAAAATTTCGATTATTGTTCGGAGCTCAAAAAATCGCGTTAGAACTTTTCCGCAGCTAAGCCAGTACTGCAGCTACTGCAGTATAATATGGTAAGTTATTCTATCCAATCTCTTCAATAAACTCGCTGAATTGACTATTTGATTGCGCATGTGATCTGATATAATTAACAGCTGACATGACTGGCTTTAAAACTTCTGACATATCCAAGCATTTTCCGCACACAGATTGTTGATGAATGATGCAATGTACGATTAATGGTTTGAAAGCACCGTCATTTTCTACGGCCTTTGATACGAAAGCAGCGACACCTTTATTTTTTCCACACATGTTTTTGCCACCGTCAGTAGTGATACACTTCAAGTTTTCCATTGAAAATTGTTTTTTGAACAACATTTTCAACGCCTGTAAAAGTATCTTCTCCAGTATCGTATCGTGAATGCTATGAACATTAAGAAGCTCTTCATAAACTTCATAATTTTTATCTATCCCTCAAATAAAAAGTAACACCTGAGCAGTATCTGAAACATCTGTTGACTCATCCAGGGCCAAAGAGAGCCACTCTTATGTGTCTATTTTTGTCAGACAATTGAGTTAATATATTTTCTGCATATTTGTTCGAGTCAGTGTTTGCTGACAAACTGATGTTTTTAAATAAATCAGCTTTTTCTGGACACATTTCTTCTGCTGCTGCAATCATGCAATACTTGATTAATTCGCCGTCAGTAAATGGTTTCCCCTGTTTTGCTATTGAATGAGCCAAGCGGAAACTAGCACGAGCTGCTGCTTCTCGTTCAGCATTTACTTTCCTAAACAACAATTGCTGAGATTTCAACCCGGTTTTCAAAGATTCATATTTTTCTAAAAGTTGGCTTCCTGTAAACTTGGAGTAATTCTGAGAATGTTTAGTCTGATAATGACGTTTTATATTGTATTCTTTGGGGACTGATATTGTTTCATTGCAAATTATACACATTGCCTTATTACTTGACTAAATCAAGAAATATTTATATCCCCATTGCTCTGCACTCTGGCCCTTGGGACTTAGTGAAGGAGCCTGTGTGGCCCTTATGCTAAAAAGTTTGGAGACCCCTGATTATAAGCATTAACAATTGATTGAGCCTAACCGCTTTCTGAAGACAAAATCAAGTACAGACGCATTTTTGCATTTGCTTGTGTTGTTAGTCTATCTATTAAACTTGAATTAGGAAATAAATAAGTTGGTATCACGTCTGATTTCAAATGAATAAGATTAAACACACAACTTTGAGATAGAAGGTCTTTTATTACACTTCCTATAAGACGTACAGAATGGAAAAAGGCCAGAGCGCTTTCGAGCGTTAATACTCTCTTCATCAGTGGCTACATAGAAAGTAAAAAAGATAAAGAGGAAAAAAATCTAGTTTTCAGTACCATCCTAAGATTTTCCTTCCCTTTATTCAGTTCTGTCATGAATTTGGTTTCAGTCCTGTTCACTTTAATATTACTACTTTATTTAATCGTATTCGTTCTGATAAACTTGGGAATATGGATGACTTTAAAAGCTATGCTGGGGTGTATGCGGTTCTCCTGTAGTCTACCGATGGCGAATATAAATTTTATATTGGCAGTACCAAACGCAATATTGGCATCTGTTTAGCAGAACACTCTCGGGATGTCAAAGGTGGTAAACTTTCTACGGCCCTTGCTCATTATGTTGTTAATGATAATTTTCTGCCTATGTTTGAAAAAACTTTCCTTTTAATGCATTGTAATAACCCCCGTACTATTATCCTTTTTGAATCCCTTTTTATTTATATCTACCGTGCGTTGATTTGTAATTTTGACTCCGTTCGAATTTTAAGTTATGCTTGGCGACTCATTTTCGATTCTATGCAATTCAAGTCTCTCCATAGTTATGTTTGATGTCATCCTCGTGGGAATTGGGCGTGATTGCCTTCTCTGAATTTGCATTCCTGTAATAAAATAGTATTTTTAAATGTACTTTTCTTGAGAAGATATACACGTTTTTGAATCCTTTAAAATATATTTTATGTTTTTTGTGTATTTTTCCTTAAATAACCGAATGTTCATTTACTAATTGTATTTATGCAAATTTGTCATCTTTACTATATATGAACGATCCCGTTTACTTTCCATGTAGCCACTGATGAAGAGCGTATTAACGCTCGAAAGCGCTCTGGCCTTTTTCCATTTTGTACGTCTTATAAGAAGTATAATAAAAGACCTACTATCAAAGTTGTGTGCTTAATCTTATTTATTTGAATCAGGAAGTTATTTTTTGCCTTCTAAGTCGATGAAACATTTAATCAACTATTTATGCAGTACTAAATATTTATTTTTACCTTAAATTTATGTGTCAGTTTTCAAAACGTCAATTGGCTTACTTTGATGTAAAATATCCACACTCCAATTTTGTCTAGCAATACATCTGCATCGAATTGGTATATTTGACGCCCCTTTTTGCAAAGTCTGCGACCTTCAAGAGGTAATGAACAGGACTTGCCTTCCCCACAAAAAGGACCCGTATGAGAGGTCTATATACCTAATTCTGCGGCTGTAATTTCTTCTTATTCCTGTTTATATCATAATTTTTGTTAGCTTCATTTGTCGTTTGCACACGCCATTGGAAATAAAAAAATGTGTAGTAAAAGGGGAGATAATCTGACCGTATATTTTAATTACAGCTGACATTGGGTTTAAACCCAGAAATTACATGCATACTTTATAGCATGAGTAAAAGCGTTATATAAACGTTATTTACAATAAAATATTAATACTGTATTCAATTAGTTTCCACTCGATTTTCTCAGTCATTCATATTCTATATTGTTTAGATCTTCGTATATAATAATCAAAATTGAAATATAAATAATATATATATTTATCTCAGACTTTGATCGCAAGTTATTCTTAAAAATATTTCATTAAAATTATTTAAAACTTAATTTTTTCAAATTGGCAGCAGCTAAGTGAAGCCAATAGATTCATGCAGCTCAGCACACACAAACACACAAATATAGACATATTTTAAAAAGTTTTCGATATAACTCAAGAGGTCTTCAAACGTATTTAACCATCACACATTACATTTCGAAAAAATTTGGAAACAGTACTTTCAAGAATATGCCAAATTAAAAATATATTGGCAAGTGACACTAGAATTATCTTACTGTTACCGCGTAATAGTAAAATATTCGCATAATTTATCACGAAGTACAATAACTTCATCTATACTTTGGTGTATAAATCCTGGAACTCCAGAATAAAGTACAATGCATTTCTCAAAATGTCATGCGTCCATATTTCAATTAACCTTCTTCTATCTTAGGCAGCATTCCATCGTACGTCTCCTCAACTGACTATGCATAATTTATAAACATTCTGCGTAACGCCGATGTCAAATTCCTTAAGCGGACGTTCTCATCAGTGGAAAAGAGGAATTGCAATTTGTTCACGTAAGCAGTAATTATCGTGAATAGTTCCTCCTGCCTGGATAAGCAATTTATATTTAATTTCCTAATACATGTGTTGGGAATGTTTTTGCTCTATACAAATGAAACATTCAGGATTGATCAAGGAACATTTTTGATGTATAAGCACATCGAGTAGGAAATTAATATGAAAACATTAATTTTGTTTTTTAGCTTCGCTGTTTGCTTTTACTGAATTTAAATTGATATTTTAACGCAAAATAATCTATGGATTTTTTATATAATAATTTTGTTCTTGATTCGGCAGGTCAGAGAAATTATTAAATTCAGTCAATTTTCCAAAATTATCGAAATCAAAAATGTGTTTTCAGTTCGTTTATCCGGTATAATAAGTTTATAATTATTAAATATAATTTATTTGATATTATAGAAATGCGTTTGACATTGTAGGTTTTATTAAAATTCAAATAAGTTATTTGAAAGCACACTAAAATCATAGTATACATAACAAGAAACATCAATCGTGCATACAGCATTGCTTATGAAACACTTTCCGACTTCAATGCAATTTTATTTAAACATCTCTAAAATGCGATACATTCTTCGGTAATATTTTTTAAATTATCACAATACTACATTAATTTATTATATATGAAAACTTAAAACTATATCGAAAAAAATGAACTTCATTCAAATGACGGCATTGAAACATAAATTGCCTGGTTTAAACATATCTAAAATGCAATACATTCCTCGGCAATATTTAAAAAATTATCATGATACTACAATGATTTATTATATTTGAAAACTTCATCGAAAACAAATGAACTTTGTTCAAATGACGTCATCAAAATATAAATCGCCTGGCTCTCTCTATAAAAGCAGCATTTCATTCATAAACATTTTCCCATTCCTTTCATTCACCACAAAACTATAATAATTTATTTTATTTAAAATAAATTATGAAGGTACAAGTAATTTAACTTTAGGTACACGAAATTTAACTTTATGCTTAAAATTTCATGGAAAAAATCGTCTTCTTTGCAAAATCAGTGAATGTTTCATTCATATCAGCTATATTGCAGACTCCGTGAGCTAAATAATTTTGCGTTAAAGAAATGCAGCAATTCTTATACAACTCATTCTACATCTTTTGGTGTTTATATTCTCCATAAGTGAAAATTAGGCTTGGTTGTAGAAATAATCAAAGTTTGATGATCATTTAAACTCAAATATATTGTAATTGCGCTGTACAAGTATGTGAATGCACAGAATTTAAGCAAAAATAAAGGGGTTTTAGGCCTGATGCAACACTAAATATGAATTAAAAAGAACTTTAAAAATCACAATTTTGACACAAGATGGATGCCATATTTTATTTCGAAGTGGGTCACGTGATCTCTTCATTTAAAGGGTGTAATTATTATTTTAGTTTTTATTTTAAAAACTTCTGAATATATTTTGCTGATTTCTTTTTATATATTTTATAGGATAATTTGAATATTTCCTAAAACTTTCGAAGCAATTTGTGAATTTTAAATCCGCTTAAAATATGTTTGAAAAATTAGGTCCTATAGGGTTCAATGTATTTCATTTTTTTCAACCCGGGTTCAATCCAAAACTAATTGGGTGATATTATTTATTTATAGTCCCATAGGTCCCACAGACCGTCTGAACAACATACTAAAATTTCATTTTGATAAAGTCATTTTTACGGCAGTTATCGTGCTAAAAGACAGACAGACAGACAGACAGAATGAACAAAGTCATAAACACTTTTCAACTATGTTTAAAGTGTTAATTACGCTGTGGATGGCAAGGACGTTAAAATAGTATATATTAACACAGATTTGTCAAATGATTCCAATTGATGAACTTGGCAAATGTCCTTTTTTTAACACTTTACAACAAAGTTGAAAAGTGTTTATGACTTTGTTCATTCTGTCTGTCTGTCTGTCTGTCTGTCCGTTAGCACGATAACTGCCGTAAAAATGACTTAATCAAAATGAAATTTTAGTATGTTGTTCAGACGGTCTATAGGACCTATGGGAATATAAATGGATAATATCACCCAATTAGTTTTGGATTGAACCCGGGTTGAAAAAATGGAATACATTGAGCCCTATGGGACCTAATTTTTCAAGCATTTTTTAAGCGGATTTAAAATTCCCAAATTGCTTCGAAAATGTTAGGCAATATTCAAATTGTTCCATAAAATATATAAAAAAAATTCAGCGAAATATATTCAGTAGTTTTTTAAATAAAAATTAAAATAATAATAACACCTCTTATATGAAGCGATCACGTGTCCATGATATGAAACGATCACATGACCCACTTCAAAATGATATATGGCATCCATCTTGTCTCAAAATCGTGATTTTTAAAGTTCTTTCTAATTCATATTGAGTGTTGTATCCATCCTAAAACTACTTTATTTTGGCCTAAATTCTGTGCATCTACATACTTTAACAACGCAATGACAATATATTTCAGTTTAAATGCTCATACAAATTTGATTATTTCTACTATTAAGCCTATTTTTCACCTATGTAAAATGTGAACAGCAAAATATGTAGAATGAGTTGTATTAGAATCGCTGTAATTCTTTAACACAAAATCATTTAGTCCATGGAGTCTGCATGGCTGATATGAATGAAATATTCATTGATTTTAGAAAGAGAAGGACGATAATTTTCGATGAAGTTTTACGCATAGAGTTTTACTTACTTGTAGCTCCATGGTCTTAATTTTTAAATAATATAAATTATTATAGTATTGTGATGAATGACATGAATGGGGGAATTATTTATGAATGAAATGTTGCTTTTATAGAGAGAGCCAGGCGTGTTATTTTTTCTGTGACGTCATTTGAATGGATTTCAGTTGTTTTCGATGAAGTTTTCAAATATAATAAATTATCGTAGTATTATGATAATTCTAAAATTATTACCGAGGAATGTATCACATTTTAGAGATGTTTAAACCAGTCAATTTATATTTTAATGCCGTCATTTGAATGAAGTTAATTTTTTTCGATGAAGGTTTAAGGTTTCAAATATAATAAATTAATGTAGTATTGTGATAAGTTTTAAAATATTACCGAGGAATGTATTGCATTTTAGACATGTTTAAATAAAATTGCATTGAAGTTGGAAAGTGTTTCATAATCAATGCTTCAAGCATGATTGATCTTTCTTGTTTTATGTTGAATATGGTAGAAGTGGACCTTCACAATGGTGGTGGAATGTGAATGTGCGAGAAAGCCAAACGGAGATTTACACTTTAGATATTGATTTTAGAAAATCACAAAAACGTATTACCCGAAAAAATGTTTAGATTTAACTAGAGCATCATGCACTCATAACGAAAAATTACTGTGGAGAGCTAAACGAGTCATTATGTCATCAAATCTTTCCAATCCGAACAATGGATTGAACTCGCGAAATTGAAAGCTAAGCACGACTAAGATGGGTGAAAACCGGAATGTGATTTACTTTTACCTGTTGCCTACGTTCAAAGATTGTTCCGCTTCAATTCAGACTGTATTTTCTCATGGGATGGACGTTAAATGTCGGAGACACAAGTAGTGTTTTATTGGTTTTCTGTGAATATGTATTCTAATCCGGCTTAATAATTTAATCCGATGAGAATTCTCATTCATATAAATGCCGCAGTCTAAAATGGCGGAAGATATTGTCTAAAGACAGTTGTTAGAAATTTCCGTGTTCCATTTTAGATCGTTATAGGATAATGTACGTTGTTTAAATTTGGAATGCGATATTCCTTGGAAAACCTGTTCCTAATCTAAACTTGTCTTGTCAAGTCAAATGGGCATAACTTTTTCCCGGTAGTGAAGTTTTATTATTTTATTTTGTTTAATTGAATGCATTTGAATGGGCAATTTATTTTATTTCAAATCAGTCTTTATAGAATAATAATGACATAAAAATAAAATCTGTAACACAACTTAGGAAATGGTGCATGTTAGAGTCTTACATATAGTTATTACAGACAATGTGACAATTCATTTACTATTATTTTTCGTAAATTTTCAATTTTGAAAACCAAAGATGCCCAAACCAATGATTTCAAGAAATTTTATGGTTAGCCCTGAAATAGCCTCACTTAGAATGTAATCCATGTTTGAAGTTTCTAGGACCAGGGGTTGTCGAGATATTAATTAAAAAAAATTAAACCTTCCATAGAGATAGCTTTATGCAGACGATAATTCTTTCGCCAATTTATTTGAAGAAAATTATATCATGTCGCTTAGCAAAAAATTTAAATCCAATGTGTTTATGAGGCAGACGATTTTTATTAAATCTTTTCCAATTTAAATAATAAAGAAATGTATATAAATAAATTTTATCGAAGTTGCATTTTTGTCTCGATGATATCAATTACGGTCTTCAGGTTTAGAAATTATTAGATTATTGATATTTTCAATTTATTCTATTATCTGTTTTGTTTTGGCAAATATTTTTGAAATTCATATATTGTATTATTTGTAATCTTCTTATACTACACGGTTATATCTTCTAATCCACAAAATATAAGTAATACGGGTTCCCATACAATTTTAGCGCTTTCATTTTGGCATATATTGATTTAAATTCATATATTTTGTAAATTTGTGTACAAACGAGCCCAGGATGTTTTTATTCTTCAGCTTTGCTTGTGAAGCTAACTTTGTATAGCGATAACAGAGATTCTTAAATTTCTTTTTAGGAGCATTAATTTAAATACGTTAATAGGAATGTTTTGAATAACAATGTCATCCAGGGTAAGGAATTTGCACATGATTGTGAATTTTAAGTTTTTTATAATGTATATTCCGTAAGAAGAACAGGCATACTGCTAGTATATGATATAAAGAAACTTAAAATTTGCAATTACGTGCAAATTCCTGTAGTAATGGCATTGCTATCCAAAACATTCTATTAAAATATTTAATTCAATTTTCCTAAAAGTAATTATAAGAATCTCTGTTCTCAATCAAAATTATATTTGGAAGATCGGATCGGAAGAATAGAATATCCTAGTCCCGTTTGTGAACAAATTTACAAAAAATATGAAATTAGATTAATATATGCCATTATAAAAGCGTTAAATTG
Source organism: Amaurobius ferox (assembly GCA_951213105.1). Classification (NCBI taxonomy): domain Eukaryota; kingdom Metazoa; phylum Arthropoda; class Arachnida; order Araneae; family Amaurobiidae; genus Amaurobius; species Amaurobius ferox. The sequence goes on from OX578143.1 coordinate 32,222,859, forward strand.
GTATTAGGAGAAACACACATACAATTTTTATTCTGTTTCAACAATTGGCTAAGCACAATATGTTCGAAAAACATTTGCTAAAATAAAACACAGGACGTAAGAAATTGAAAATATCAAAAACTTCCGCATTCTTTTAAGCCGTAATATATATATAATCCAGTCAAAAATGAAATTTCGATAAAATTCATTTTTATATATATGTTATTTACACTTTACAACAAATTTGAAAGGTGTTTATGACTTTGTTCATTTTGTCTGTCTGTCTGTCAGCACGATAACTGCCGTAAAAAGGACTTAATCAAAATTAAATTTTATTATGTTGTTCAGATGGTCTGCAGGACCTATCGGAATATAAATGAATAATATCACCCAATTAGTTTTGGATTGAACCCTGGTTGAAAAAATATAATACATTGAGCCCGATGAAACCTAATTTTTCAAACAATTTTTAAGCGGATTTAAAATTCACAAATTGCTTCGAAAATTTTAGGTAATATTCAAATTGTTCCATAAAACATATAAAAAAAATTCAGCGAAATATATTCAGTAGTTTTTTAAATAAAAATTAAAATAATAATTACACCTCTTATATGAAGCGATCGCGTAACTATGATATGAAAAGATCACATTACCCACTTCAAAATGGTATATGGCATTCATCTTGTTTCAAAATCATGATTTTTTAAGTTCTTTTTAATTCATATTGAGTGTTGTATCCATCCTAAAACTACTTTATTTTGACCTAAATTCTGTGCATCTACATACTTTAACAACGCAATGACAATATATTTCAGTTTAAATGCTCATACAAATTTGATTATTTCTAAAACGAAGCCTATTTTTTACTTATGTAAAATGTAAACAGCAAAATATGTAGAATTAGTTGTATATGAATTGCTGTATTTCTTTAACACAAAATTATTTAACCCATGGAGTCTCATAGCTGATATGAATGATATATTCATTGATTTTACAAAGAGAAGGACGATTTTTTTCGATGAAGTTTTAAGCATAGAGTTTAATTACTTGTAGCTCCATGGTCTCAATTTTTAAATAAAATAAATTAGTAAAGTATTGTGATGAATGAAATGAATGGGAAAATGTTATGAATGAAATGCAGTTTTTATAGAGAGATCCAGGCGCGTTATTTTTTTCTATGACGCCATTTGAATGGATTTTAGTTGTTTTCGATGAAGTTTTCAAATATAATAAATTATCGTAGTATCATTATAAATTTTAAAATATTACAGAGGAATGTATCGCATTTTAGAGATGCTTAAACCAGGCAATTTTTATTTCAATGCCGTCATTTGAATGAAATTCATTTTTTTCGATGAAGGCATAAGTTTTCAAATATAATAAATTAATGTAGCATTGTGATAAGTTTTAAAATATTACCGAGGAATGTATTGCATTTTAGACTTGTTTAAACAAAATTGCATTGAAGTTGGAAAGTGTTTCATAATCAATGCTTTAAGCATGATTGATCCTTCTTGTTTATTATTTAAATCGGGAGAGATTTAGTAAAATCCGTCTGCTATATAATTACATCGGATTTAAATGCATTGTTAAGCAACACGATCCCATTTTCTTCAAATATATTTGCGGGAAGAACTCAGATATTTTAATTTTGAAATTTTCATAGCATTATTTTTTATGAAAAACAATGATAATTCTTGGATCTCACTTTTCATAGTATGTATATTAATAAAATAGGATGTTGGCCTTTATACTGTTGCCCGCGTGCTTTGTTTCACGAAATTTGACAAACATATGCTAAAATGAAGACGTTGAAATAAATGATAGCAGAAGATATTCCTTGCTGCAACCATCATTCAAACACATTCGGATATATATGAATTTGAAACACATTTTTTTTTCAAAATATTACTGTAATCTTATATAATAATACAACAATATTCATTATAATAATATTTATTTCATTATTATTATATTATTAATTTACATTCTTAATGTATTTATATTATTGTATTATTAATTTATTTATTAAATTTATTTCTATAACAATTTATTTATTTGAAATCAGATAAATTGAATAACAAGAAAGATCAATCATGCATAAATCATTGATTATGAAACACTTTCCAACTTCAATGCAATTTTATATAAACATCTCGAAAATGTTTCTCTCTACATTCCTCGGTAATATTTTTAAAATTATTACAATACTACATTAATGTATAATATTTGAAAACTTCATTGAAGAAAATGAACTTCATTCAAATGACGGCATTGAAATATAAATTGCCTGGTTTAAACATCTCTAAATTGCGATACATTCCTCGGTAATATTTTTTTTTAATTATCATAATACTACAATAATTTATTATATTTGAAAGTTTCATCGAAAACAAATGAACTTTATTTAAATGATGTTATCGAAATATATATCGCCTCTATATAAAAGCAGCATTTCATTCAAAAACATGTTTTCAATCGTTTCATTCATCACAGTACTCTAATAATTTTTTTTATTATAAAATTTGAAAAATTGTCATCTACCATATTTATTTTAAAATGTGAAACCTTTCTAATATATAAAATGATGAAACTCTTGGAAAGATATTTATTATATAATATATCTATTTTTTCTTTCTGGAGGCTATAGCAAAAATCAGAATTTAATTGAGTTTGTTTTTATCCCTATATTAAATAATTTTTATTTAAAAAACTACATAACATATTTTAATGAAATATTTTAGATATATTTTTTGGGATAATTTGTATGTTTTCTAAAACTGTCGAAGCAATCTGTGAATTTTAAATTCGCTTAAAAAATGTTAGAAAAATTAGGTCTTATTAGGGTTCAATGTATTTCATTTTTTCGACCCGGGTTCAATCCAAAACTAATTGGGTGATATTATTCATTTATATTCCCATATGTTCCCCAGGTCGTCTGAAAAACATACTAAAATTTCGTTTTGCTAAAGTCATTTTTACGGCAGTCATCGTGCTAACGGACAGACAGACAGACAGACAGAATGAACAAAGTCATAAACACTTTTCAACTATGTTGCAAAGTGGTAACAAAGTCATAAACACTTTTCAACTATGTTGTAAAGTGTTTAAAATTACTATTTTATCTTAATACAGCTGATTAGAATGTAATAAAAATATATATTATGTATACCATGTTATATACACTCTACATTAAAATCGAATTTTAGAAAATGTAAGTGTAATTTTATAAGTAAATGCACCAGACTGCAATTCCCATGAAATATCTATCAAAACACTCAACAATCACAGCCAGCAATTGACGTAGCCGACCAATCAGTGTTGTCATTAAGCTCTGTTCCAAATGCAATCTTCTTGAATATAATCTATAGTCCGTGATAACGGTTTGTAAATGAATGTTCAGAATATTAATTATAGAGATTTAATATATTTTCTGATCCTCTATTGGTGTCCAAATTGCATGTAATAATATGCTTTATATGATATATAACATTTGTAAAGAACCTTGCTGCCCCAACGGTGAATCAAGCCCTCGATCTCGGAACTGGAAAGCCCATGTTCTAGCGTTCAGCAATTTGGACGAAATTACAATCTCTAATCGTCAAAGTGGACTTTGCATTTTCCACACTTTAATAGCAGATTGGCGGAAAATTGACAATCTGACTGACTACCTCCTGCTATTTTTACTTCAGGTTAGCCTCCTGCAACTACTATTTTTACCTAGATTAATATCATGCGTGGTCATTATCTCCTCAATTTGAAATCGGCGCTCAATCTTGCAGAATCCATTGAATTCGTACTAGTCAAACTAGGGTCAATTTCAGATCCTACTTCCCCTTTTATATGTATTTTATCTAAATTTTCTTTTCTACATTTTATCTTAAATTTCTGTTTTTATTTTCCATGTGCCTAATTTCCTTTCCTTTTCCATATATTTTCTTTTTATATATATTTTCCATATTTTACTTTTAAAATTTTATTATTTTCTTTCCTTTTAATCTATTTTTCATTATGTTAATATATCTCACTCTAAATTTTATTTTTCATTGATCTTTTTATCTATATTCGCAATAACCCTTTTAGCATTTTTGAAAAATGGACGTACTTGTTAAGTTAAATATAATGCAAAACTGTCTGATTAACCACAATATTTTTCACCATTGTTATCTTTTTAGACCTAAATAAATGTTCGTTTGGCGGGATAGTAGACCTTGGGTGCCTCCTGAGTGCAGGAGGTATCCTTTCCTGGCCGTGCAGCTAGCTACTCTAAACCCACTATGTGAGTCGCACAGTCTGGGGTGTTCAGACCTCCAACGTCTTTCCACTAACCTACTGTGTTGATTTGCTCGGGCGCCATTGTAAAGAACATTGCTGCCCCCAACCGGGAATCGAACCATGGATCTCCGAACTGGCCAGTCGACAGTCAGTCTATCGTTAAACTATTGGGACAAAAATGCGAGATTTTTCGCCGAAGTGGATTCTGCACATTAATGATTTTCATTTTAAGCAAATACAATTTGTTTGAAATTACTTACTGTGAACGGGACTGGCTAAATAAGCATGTTAAGTTTGCTAAATCCATGTTATATTTTATCAAAAATATAAATATTATCAATACGGAATTTTCACTGCTAAAAATGTAATAATACTCTTACACATTTTGACATCTCATTTTTATTTATTTCTAAATACTTTTCAATTTTTAATTGCCGCCCCTAGGTTACAATGCATAACCAAACATTTACAACATTTTCTTTCTTCAACGAACGGCACTTTTTATCTTCAAAATTATGTGTTGAAATTGAACCACACATGGTTGGAATATACCATACACATTTCAAAATATTGTGCCTAGTAGTTGTTGATAATAAGGAAAATATAATATGAGGAAGCACATTCTAAGTAAAATAGCCAGAAAATATTGAAATACTCCAGGCTCTGAGAGTTCCATAACATAAAAATTAGGAGAACAATTTAGCTTCATGTTTTCAGATTAACTAATGTGATACATAGTGGAAAAACGTATTCTGTATCATGCAAATATGCAATAAAAAAGCAAGCGATTTTTTTTCAATTCTTTGTTTCCAGTTCTCTTAATTGTATACTATATCTGTATCTTCTTAACTGCACCCATATCATTATTAAATAAATGAAGTTCGGCGCTCTAAGTTAATTTGCTGTTTTTAAGATTTTGGTTTTCTGAAATATTGCACAATGTTGGAAAAGGTTAATACAGCCACAATCCTGGCTGAAGTTTTGCACCACTAACATTTACAATAAGTTTTTGTCCTAATTGGTATATATTATTGATTTTAGTATTAAATGTTTAGTACAAAATGTTAATAAATGCTTTGAAATACTATTTTTAAAATGAAGCAAAATATAGAACGTCTAGTAAAATGGTCAAATAAAAAAGCAGAAGTTATTATAAGACATGTTGAATATTTAATTCGCAATTTAATTGCACCCCTCTCCTTAAATGTAACATTTTTAAGAGGAAAGACAATTATTTTATTAAAAATTAAATGATATACATAGCATATAAATAATATACATAACATATACATAATATAAATAACATAATATACTAATAATATACATATAATGTAAGTAATATAAATAACATAATATACTAATAATATACATAACATATAAATAATATAAATAACATAATATACTAATAATATACATATTAATATAACATATAATTGCCTAATATTTTGCATAATCATTGATTTTCGTAACGCAGATTGAAAATTGTAGTTCCTCACTAAGTTTCCAACAATTGTATGTTCATAGGATCACAAAATATTTCCAGACAGTTAAACTCATTCAATCATTGTCGTAATTGAAAGATGACAAAATTAATAGACGTATTTTACAACGTCTTGTTTTCAAAGGAGTAGTAAATAGTGACGTTATACATTTAGTAACGTAAAAGGTTATGTAGTATGTGTAAAATAAAATCGTAATAAATTGATAGTGTTGCACAAAGCGATAATATTAAAATTGTGGAAAACGGCAATCATATCCTTTTTTAATGGAAACTAAAGCGATAACAAAAATAATGGTTTTTAAGAATTATATTTTATTTTTAACTCTTGTTCAATGTTTATAAAAATCCTTTAAATATATTCCTTTTGTTTTAAATTATTACATTTTTTTCTTCTAATTTCGAAAGTAAAATTTTAAATCGATAGGAAGGCCGTGTTCTGGAATCGTGATCAAAAATTGGAAAACCTTATATATTCATATCAGAACCCAGTTTTATGAAAGAAAAATATTGCATATACGAAAGCATTATTTCAAATAATCAAGAAATGATTATTTTAAGAGACGACGCAATGAAAATGTGTATACCAGACAGCTTGGATCATCGACAAATCTTCCACAATCCTATTTATGTGCAGATGTAATAACTTACAATAAGTATGCAAACTAAAAAAGTAATAATAATTTGCTTTCGAGTTGTGGTTTTCTGACAATAAGAATGATTTTAAAAATTAATAAATTTTAAAAATGTATCTTTCTGAATTGGCCGGGTTCCTATGCAAGATATGAACATGAAACAATGTCGAGATAAGTGAGACTATGAAATGTTGAACAAGAGAGAGAGAGGTGATATAATGTAACGAGTATGTAGATCTACCTTAAATGCATTTTTACTTCTATTGCTAGAGGGAAGTATAGTTTTCGTCTTTGCGACCCAATCAAAAAAAAACATGCGTTTTCGAAGATGCTAATTACAAAGAAACAGATTTTCGTATCCCTGTCGTCTGTACATTGGTTCGATGGTTACCAAATAGAGACATCCCTGTTTTTTGAAAACTACGCAACCAAATCAAACCAAATTTAATAAATATCACATAAAGACAAAAAGAATGTTAGGGGAATGTCAGGGAATTTTTACTCTGGATAGGATACATTACTTTTAAGATCGTTTATTTTGAATAAAATCATGCATCTTCCTCGTCGATTTTCTCCTTTTTATTTCTGCTTCAATTTAAGTAAAGCTAAAGAGCGTTAAAAATGCAGTTAGACCTAGTGTATCGCAAATGTGCAATGCTGTAGTTATATATTTAGAGTCATATTGTTGATAATACAGACATCAAAATGCGAGAATAGCAATGCATTCTTTACCTACTTATTTTTACGTACTTTACCTTTACAAATAATTTTTACACTAATATTTATAAAAATACTATTTTGTAATATTTCAAATTTTATTCTGCTAAAAGCTGTCAAATAATGCAGTATATATATTTCTGCAATGTACCAGGTACTATTTACCCGAGTCATCTATTTAAATTGGTGCTTAAAAGAAATAGTATAGTAGTATCTTCACATGTCAATTATTTGTAGTAACAATAAAGTCGCGTGCTGTAAACATATCTTCTACGTCAAAGGGTTTATTAGAGTTGGAGTTTTTAAATTTCTTTATCCTGTTAAACAAATAATAACACATTGATGACTACCACAATTTTTATATAATTTACTAAAATATAACATTTTCGTTTTACTGAAATAAAACAAATCTAATTATTTTGACATTATTGGAGTAATAATAAATAATAATTTTCAACATCATAACTCCCTTCTCGATCTGACATTAATTGGTTATGAAAGTTTATTCGAAGCAAACATAATGTGCACTTTTTTGTCCGACGTTATCCTTGTCAAAATAGTATAAAATATGTTTAATAAATAAACACAAACAGGTTATATTTCCATAAAATTATATCTTCAGAATAATTCAGGAAATATAATTATCAGAAATGAAAACTTATAATTTAAAAATATAAGAAAATATGCATATAAACTTAAAATAAAAAATTAGTCCCACACTTTGGCTGTGTTAATATACGTAGATATATGATATCTTCTAAACCAGACAAAAGACCAGCCTCGTAGACTCCAGTTTACAACAGCACTGACCCGAGACGTCATCAAAACAATAACAAAGCGCACTTAAATTACAGGTGCGGTTGCGTCAGAAAATCTACTGGAAACCAAAGCTGAAACCATGCAGATTGATTAAATAATTAACCATTTAGGAAGTGTTGCTGCATCGCTCTGCGGTTAACCAATGAGATACGGCTGGCGTACTTGGACCTCAAGCGAAACTATTTGGCGACTGGCAGAAAAGGTTCACAAGCTAAAATTCGTACTATTCTATAAGATACACATTCGGTCATGGGTTTCTATTGAGAAACAGTCAGTCATTATGGTGATCTTCAGACACAGGGTATCAGTGAAAGTTCGTTAAGTTTCACATGCATACAAGCAGTCGATATTAATAATGGTGTAAAGAGTCCACTTTAAGAATGGAAAGACTATGCGGGTCAAGAAGGTAGTTTAAGAGACATTATTCAGATTCAGACATGGTGTAAATAATTCATTTAGATATACACGTGTGGTGTAGAAGTCAATATAATCAGTCTATAGTAAATATCGAGAGGTGGTGCAGCAATGAAGCTCCAACATGTGTTTCAATGTCCAAAGAAAACAACAGAGTTATGTGCTAATTAACGTTAATTTAAGTCCTAATGATTATTGGCAATTGATGCCTGGTCTCACACATCCAGTCTCCTCCTTATATATATATATATATATATATATATATATATATATATATATATATATATATATATATATATATATATATATATATATATATATATAAATATATATATGTATATATATATGTATATGTATATATATATATATATATATATATATATATATATATATATATATATATATATATATATGTATATATATATATATATATATATATATATATATATATATATATGTATATATATATATAATATAAAATCTGAAAAATTGCTACAATTTTTGTTGAATTGATTAATAAGCTAAAAGCAAAAAATAATTTATAATACAACTTGTAAAGCGCAATGCTGCAATTTTACATGTGTATACCTATATAAATTCCCAAAAAGGACAAGTAACAATATACTCGTAAATTTCCAGAAGAGTGACAAGAGTAACGGCCGGGGGGAGTTGCGACCCCCAACACTCCGGTTAAAGCTTTTTTCTGCCATGGCAAACGCTCCCGGTAGCCGATACTCCCTACCCTATCTATTTCATGACACTTATAAAACCGTAAATATTACATACAAACATATACACTTTCAATATTATGTAAATCTTAAGTTTACTACTCTACGCTAAATCAAACCAAAAAGCACTCTATAAAATATTTTAACAATTAATTTAAAATACTAATGTATGAAATTACTTCACTCGTGCCAATTTAATACTTTAAAATCAATATATTCATGACTAATTAAATCCAAGTCTGAGTGGTTATTTTAAAAAATGGATACAAACTACATTATCGCCATATATATACTGATGTATGAAATTTCTTCACTTGTGGTTATTTAATCCTTTAAAAACTATGTATTCAAAACTAATGTTTGAAACCCAAGTCAGAGTGGTTGTTTATTAAATTGGATACGAAACCTATTGGCAACATTTTCGCCATATAAATACTAATGTGTGAAATTACTTCACTCGTGGTTATTTTAATACTTTAAAATTAATACATTCAAGACTAATGAAATCCAAGTCAGAGTGGTTAATTTTAAAAAATGGATACAAGACCTATTGGCAACATTTTCGCCATATAAATACTAATGTATGAAATTACTTCACGCGTGGTTATTTAATACTTTAAAAACAATATATTCAAGACTAATTAAATCCAAGTCAGAGAAGTTATTTTTTTAAAAAATGGATTCAAGACCTATTGGCAACATTATCATCATATAAATACTAATGTATGAAATAACTTCACTCGTGATTATTTAATACTTTAAAATCAATATATTCAAGACTAATGACATCCAAGTCAGAGAGGTTACTTTTAAAATATTGGATACAAGACCTATTGACAATATTATCACCATATAAATATATAAATACATAAACACATAAACACGCTATAGTCCAGACACTTCGCAATACACCTTCCCATGGAACAACAGGTAACCTGTTGATGTTATACCATTTTCATGTATAATATCCTTTACGCTAAAGTGAATATTAAAAGATCGTCCGATATTTCAGAAAACCCTTATAATCACGTAAATGCAATCTGGATATCGCTTGAAATGTATCTACAAAAAATAACTCCGTCCATAGAATACCTATGTTTAGCCATCTGATTGTCGATTTCGCACCAACAACGTATAACAATACCGCCACTAGGAGATATCTGGTGAGCATTTAATTAGATGAGCATTTAAACTCAAATATATTGTAATTGCGTTATTTAAGTATGTAGATGCATAGAATTTAAGCAAAAATAAAATAGTTTTAGGACGGATACAACACTCAATATGAATTAAAAAGAACTTTAAAAATCACGATTTTGAGACAAGATGGATGCCATATATCATTTTGAAAAGGGTCACGTGATCGTTTCATATCATGGTCACGTGATCGCTTCATATAAGATGTGTTATTATTATTTTAATTTTTATTTAAAAAACTACTGAATATATTTCACTGAATTTTTCTTTATATATTTTATGGAACAATTTGAATATTATCTAAAATTTTCGAGGCAATTTATGAATTTTAAATCCGCTTAAAAAATGTTTGAAAAATTAGGTCCCATAGGGCTCAATGTATTTCATTTTTTCAACCCGGGTTCAATCCAAAATTAATTGGGTGATATTATTCATTTATATTCCCATGGGTCCTACAGACCGTCTGAACAACATACTAAAATTTCATTTTGATTAAGTCATTTTTACGGCAGTTATCGTGCTAACGGACAGACAGACAGACAGACAGACAGAATGAACAAAGTCATAAACACTTTTCAACTTTGTTGTAAAGTGTTAATAATTAATAATTCCTTTACAGGACTCACACGAAAGTTAAATAATTGGAGGGTTTTATATAGCGGCACAACTAGTAATGAACGATTTCAATAATAAGTCCACTAATATGAGAATTTACGGCAATGTTAAGGTAAGATGATATAATAATAATTAATGTTAATTGTAAAGTTAAAGCTTTATAATTATTTTCAAATGTGTCCCACAATATAATAATACTATTACTTATTTATATTACTAATTATATTACTAATTTATAATATAGAACAAGAATACGATATATTTTCCCTAAAACAAGAAATTATACAGTATCAGCAAGTATATTTAAAACATATAAATAAATCACTTATTTTACATCGTCATGTCTAATTAAATGAAAATGTTTTAGAAGTATATAAAATTATAATAATTTCTGCATAAAAATTAATATATAAGATAATTTATTTTTAAATACAGTCCATGATTTCGAGTTTTCAAAATAGGGATTATTTTCAAAACTAAAAGCAGAAATTCGTACTATGCCTTTGGGTAAAAGATAATTAGCTCTGAGAAGTAAGTCTTCGTAAAATCGTTTACTTTTCTGGAGAAAATCGGGTTTTGTTTCACCGATCTTGAAATCCATTTCCATAATTTATATGTAGAAACTCCTTATTAACGTCTGTTTTATCTTTGGCTATAGAATAATAACCATCCTTTATATGACATTTCAGATAATGAAATGAATGGTAATATTTAATAATTTTATATCTGGTTATAAATAATATGCCGTCTAAATTATTTTCTCAGACGTTATATTAATGTTATAAATGTTACTTTTTTATATTCCAGAAAGTTATGTGAGTTTGATTATATATCAAAAATATTGAAGTGGGAAGACGGAAGCGCAGTATAAGTCATTTTGCCATAAAAAATGCCATTAAATTAATTGAAATATCAATTTGGATATATATTTCACTTTAAAGTATCTGGAATAAAAGTAGTTGGGATAGTTATATCTATATTAAAAAAAATCTGATATGGGCGGTACATAAATTTCTTTATATAATGCAATGAATTAACGCTTTTCACAGTGAAAAAAATGATGTGAAAAACCACGACACAATGCTTTTGGATTTTAATGGTTGTACATTTGGAGCTTCTAGATTATAACATGTAAAACTATTTCGAAGCACCCATTAAATTTATATTTCCCGTAAATTTTACTTGACAATCATCAATATTAATAGCATCTGCAAAAAATATATATAGTCCATATATTAAAAGATTTTATTATTCATCAATCGTGTAATAATCGTTAATGTAGCGCATTTTCTATTTGGACGATATTATAATAAATTTGAAACTGTTAAAAAAAAGGCCACGTTGGCGATATTTCACAAATTAGTTCCCATGTACCCAGATTTATCGCCAAGCGTTACAGACAGACGGAAAAAATGGTTTTTCTCATCTTACGCAATAAACTAATATATTTGTCTGTTTTTCTGTGTGTTCTTTCCTTCTGTAGACTTTAAGTATTTGGAAGAATCAACAATAAGACATAATTGCTAACTGCAATACTAATTACATTTTAATCGTAATTGTTCATGACAATAAAGGCAGCCAAACGCTTCGTTTACAAGAATCAACACTAAGTATATATTAGTCTTTGGACATCGTTGAGACGTTTCTGCCATCAGCCAATCACAGAAGGGTTGGAAATCGGTTAAACCCAATAAATCTCTGTTAATAGTGGCATTGTAAAATTTTATCGATTAATATTGTTACAAATTATTTTTTAGAATCGTGGGTGTATGTTCAGGATGCAAGTATGAGTTCAGATTTCTGGACAACTACCTCGTTTATTCACAAACACAGCGTAAATGGGAACAATATATAGGAAAAGAGCACTTAAATGTTCCACAATTGCACAAAACACCGGATAGTATTCTCGAAACTTTGATGTATTTCATTCCATAAAACAGCTTCTACTATCCTAATAATTATGACGAATATCGCAGTTCAATGTAGCTTATATCACGTCAGTTGCTTTTGAATTGAGTTTTGACTCTTTTTTATAGACTCTCTCTATAGAGACGTCAAGAAATGGCTCATATCTCGTCGAATAATCATTATTTCGAGGTGCCTCTCGAACCTTCGGAAAGTCGTCAAATTGGCGATAATTGCTCCAATCTGGCAACACGTCTTCAAACTTCGACATATGGCAACCCTAGATCCATATCATGGAAAAAGATGCCTGTCGGGTGTTTTGCCCATCTGGTTTTCAAAAGATACTCTATCTAGAGGGAAAAAATACGCTAGAACATTTTACACCTTCGTAACAATATCCAAATAACTAAAGCGTATCTCAAAATTCTGAGCTTGTCTGGCACTTGTACAAGTTCATATATGCAAAATTTCAGAACTATACATTTTGCCGTCTGTTCGTATAAGTTCGTATCCATAAATACATATATTCCATATACAGGGTGTCCACTTATATCCGTTACACCCCCTTAGCTTCTAAACGGTGACAGCGTAGGCCATAAAGTTGGTGTCTAGGTATAGTAAAAAGGCTATGCGCTACTCGATGAGACAACTTACAACGCCATCTATCGGCAAATTTTGGACTTAGCGGTCCTATCTCGTAAACGGTGAAAGATACGTGAAAAAAGTCAATTAGACAGTTGTAGAGTGCTCTCGATTTAGTACGAAAAGATACCTTGCGCACATTAATACACAAAGCAGAATGCAAAAAATTAACATATGTTTGGTCACGATTTCGAAAATTGTCATGTCATAAAGAGTGGAAGAAAGCAGCTGAGACACTTCCCTGACTTCAGGATCATTTATTTACAATAGCATATTGCTCAAAATGCTCTCCGTTAGCCACTATACACATTTGCACTCTGGACTGGATTTCTCGCTGCACATTGTGCAACATGGCAGATGTTACGGACGCACAAGTATCAGTAATGCGTCGTCGAAGATCATACAATGTTGGTGGAGGGGTCGCATATACATGCCCTTTTATGTGTCCCATAAGAAGTCCCAATGGTGTCAAGTCAGGTGAGCGCGGGGGCCACTCGACGGAACCACCATACCCGATGAATTGATTCTGGAATGTCTCTATTAGGTACTGCTGAACGTTTGAAATCTTATGCGGAGGTGCGCCGTCATGTTGGAACCATACATTTAGGAGTTGGCGCAACGGTAGATTCTCAACAAAAGCGGTTATTACATCCTGCAGAAGCTACAAGTACCGTTGTCCCGTTAACGTGCCCTCGTAAAATACTGGTCCAATGAGCCTGTCATTAAAAATTCCGCACCAAACATTAATCGACCAGCGTTGTTGATGTCGAACTTCGACGGCATATCTCGGATTTTCCAGCGACCAGGTATGAACGTTCTGTCTATTAAACATTATGTTCCTGCCTCAAAAACATGCCTCATCCGTCCATATTATATCTACCAGGAATGTTGGGTGGACCTCTAAGTTAATCATCACAAAGTTGCACCACGTGTAACGTCTCTCAGCATCTCTTGGCAGCAATCCCTGCACAGGTGTGGTCGGTATGGATGAGTACCTGATTCCTTCAGAATTTTCCAGACGTGCTTTTTGATAGGCCACAATTTTCACTGATCATTCTTGTGCTGCTCTAAGGATGGGCGAGAGTGTATGCTAGCACATCTTCAGGTTGCACTTTGCGTCCTACATTACGAAGTGTACGAATTCGAGGTCGGCTGGTCACGCAGCCCGTTTCTCTTAAACGTTTTACAACTTTTAAGATGGTCTGCCGTGTAACATGCGGGCCTTGAGGGAAACGTTCACGATGTGCGATTGCAGCTGATTTTGCCTTACGCCTACATTCACCGTAAATTAACAACATCTCGTAATACTCGTTACTGCCAAATTTAGCCATAACTCTCCGCTTTAACGTGCAACCCAGCAGAAACATCCTTTTTATAGTAGTAGTCTCTGGTGAACAGGTATGACGTTCCATCATCATTTGCATAATACATGAGATCCATGTGATTTTTACACCAGATAAGGTTGAGTTGAGCTGTCTGTTTGGAGAGACGATTTTGCAAGATCAGCAGAAAGTTTTCACGGTTTGTAGAGACACTCAGTCAAACACACAACCGGTGGGGACAGAACCATGGTCCTCATGAATGCGAATCACGTGCGTTTCACCTACGCCACAACACAGGCTCGTATTTAGTCCGTAAGGTGGTCTTTTCTCGCTTCGCTTCACAATCAAACACATGTTCATTTTTTGCATTCTGTTTTGAGTATTAATGTGCACAAGGTATCTTTTCGTACTAAATCGAGAGTGCTCTACAACTTTCTAATTGACTTTTGTCACGTATCTTTCACCGTTTACGGGATAGGAGCGCTAATTCCAAAATTTGCCAATAGATGGCGTGGTAAGTTGTCTCATCGAGTAGCGCATAGCTATTTTCTATACCTAGACACCAACTTTATGGACAAGCTGTCACCGTTTAGAAGTTAAGGGGTGTGTAACGGATATAAGCGGGCAACCTGTATACATATATTCCTTGTGTAGGTATCAGAAAGTACGCTAAATGGATAATTCTTTTTCACTTGCAATTACGAGAACAACTAATTAACTAAAGCCACATTTTTAATACCAGTAGAACTACTAAAGTTCCAATCATGCATTTTCAACAAATACTTTCGGCGGAAAAATATCAAATGCTATGCTACAAATTGTGAGCTACTTAACATATAAATGCAGAAATAGAACTTTCAATACTTATTAGAATGCAGAGACGTAAGTCCCCAGTAATGAATATTTCTAAATACAGTAACAAAATTCCATCTAACTAAAAGCATTTACTGCAATAAATTAAATGACAGATCTGTGCTGTGAAGTGTGTCCTCCGTATATGAGTCTCCAGTGAATAATGATCCTGTTTTCAGACACGAGATGGAATCCTGTGCAAGCCAATATGGCGATTGAAAACGAAAGAATATATTTGTCATTTAGAATATTAGCTAATGATCCATAAATGCTTTTGTGTATGATATTGTAGAGGTATAAAACACAACAAAATAAACCAATATACAATTCTTGCTCTGTTTTGCTTAAACAGGAAATTAACAAGTGGCAATTTATTAAGGTCTAATAATAGACCAAATTATGTTTATTTAATTCAGTCTAATATATTATTAAACAATTATTTTTCCAATTTCTTTTACTTTTATTTTTTTTGTGGTAGTTATTTTAGAATTAAAGTTTTTTGTGGTAGTTATTTTAGAATTAAATTTTTTGTGACAGTAATTCAAAGAATTGTTTCTTCTATTGTGAATTTGAATGATGAAATTGATCTCATTGGAGATAAATTGCTTATCAATTTCTAATTGGCCTATTGTATGTCTTATAGTGTAAAACAGAAAGATAAATCATGCATAAAACATTGATTATGAAACCATTTCCAACTGAAATGTAACTTTATTTAAACATCTTCAAAATTCGATGTTATTTTAAAGATATTTAAATAAAACAGCAATAAAGTGGTAATTTATTAACGTGTAATAATAGACCAAATTATGTATATTTGATTTAATTTACTACATTACTAAAAAATTATTTTTTCAAATTCTTTTACTTTTATTTTTTTGTGGTAGTAGTTTTAGAATTGTTTGTCTGAAGAAAGCTGTACTTTATTCAAAGGATTGTTCCTTCTATTGTGAATTTGAATGGTGAAATTGCTCTTATTGGAACCAAATTGCTTATCAATTACTAATTGACCTATTGTATGTTGTTGTTGTTGTTGAAACCCAGACCGTCCGACCTACCAGGAAGGTGTAAGGTAACTGTTTGGACGGTCGGGAAGTGCTACCCAATTTAGACCGGAACCCAGTGGGGGAGGCATCCACAGGGACCGTACCCTCCTTCCCCTATAACCAACCTCTCGGAAGGACTTTCGGACCCACATGTTTAACGTGATCGTACTCCGCATGAACACGGCGGCAGTTTTGGCAGTGGCTGGAATCGAACCCGGGCCTACCGAGTGCAACTCCAGCGCGCTAACCAATGGGCTACCGCGCCCCTGACCTATTGTATGTGTTATAGTGTAAAAAAGAAAGACCAATTATGAATAAAACATTGATTAGGAAACACTTTCGAACTGAAATGCAATTTTATTTAAACATCTCCAAAATGCAATATTATTTTAGAGATGTTTAAATAAAACGGTGATATTTTTAAAATTTTCACAATGCTACAATAAATTGTTTTACTTGGAAACTCAAAACTTTATCAAAGAAGACAATGCCATAAAATCATCTGCTTCGCTATATAAAATCAATGAATATTTCATTACTGTCACTTATATTCCAGACTCAAAGTTAAATAATTTTAAGTTAAAAAATTCAGCAATTCTTATACAACCCATCTTACACCTTGGTTTGTTTACATTCTGAATAAATTAAGATTCATTGCAAAAATAATCAAAGTTCAGTGATCATTTAAAATAAAAAATATTGTAATTGTGTATTTGTAGATGCAGAGATAATATGCAAAAATAAAGCGGTTTGAGGAGGGATGCAACACTAAATACTAGCGTTGCAACTTTATATAGGCGTTCCTGAAAAGTCACGATTTGCAGTAAGTAAAAAAATAGATGGCAAATCTTATTTTGCAATGAGTCACGTGATTTCTTAATATAATATGTGTGTAAATATTATTTCTATTTTTATTCAAAAAACAGCTTAACATATTCTGATGAAATTGTTTCATACATTTTACGGGATAATTTGAATATTTCTAAAATTTTCAAAGCAATTTGTGAATTTTTACTTCGCTTAAGCTTTCTTTTAAACTTTAGGCCCTATAGGGTTCAATGTATTTCATTTTTTCAACATGGGTTCAATACACAACTAATTGGGTGGTACTATTCTTTTTCATTAATATATGTCCCGCAGACCGTCTCAACAACGTACTTAAATTTCATTTTGGTAAAGTCATGTTTACGCCAGTTATTGTACGAACGGACAAACAGACAAAACAGAACGGCCAAAGTTATAAATACTCTACAACTATGTTGAAAAGTGTTAAAAATGACTTTACATTTTGAAATAGGCAGTTGATTTGTTTTAGGAACCAGCTAGCTTTAACAAATGCATTTTAAATTTACTTTCACAGATAATCTATCCTTAGGAAAATGCTTGTACGTTTAAGTCCGTCCTGTGGTCAAACGGTTCGCATGATTTTGCTGTTATATTTATAAAATGCGGGGTTGTGATGCCGTTGTGGATGGAAAACTTTTTCGTATAAATACATATTCTTAGAGGTTAGAGATAAACACTAAAATACTGATAAAATTAGCTCTTATGGTACATAAGGAGAGCAGTTAAGCATCAAAAACTTCCTATCTATACCACTCTCAGTTCTGAACGAGGTTTAAATCTAAATACTTCAGCCGACTTGATAATCATGTATTTCAATTGATCAATAGAAAAAAGTAAAGCTTTAAAATCCCAACAAATTTAAAAATTACAAGCCGAAGAAAATTTCCTTGAAAAAAGGGTTATGCAACAAGAACGCTTTTTTTGCTGCAGAATAGCTGTATTTTTCTCACTACAGGTTAGCTTTGTAAATTTCTAGGCGTATTGTCTGGAAGAACATGAATGTGAAGGAGCAATCTTGTCTGCCTAACATTTAGTCGATATGTATATGTGTAAGATATTCCATACAGGGGTTGACATGTGCCAATTATTAAAATGAATTTTCTTGTATATTGCTAAAATATTAATATTTTATTTTAAAACATACTGCAGTACACTTCAACTGTAGATAATAGCAGCTTTTATAGTAATATAAAAATACTGAAGAATTGAATTTTTTATTGTAGTGTCCTCAATTATGAACTCAGAAAGCTGCTTAAACATTCTAAGATGATGAAACACTGCTTAGACGTGACAATACTTCGTGACAGACTCCTTCTGTATTCTGTAATACATGGTTTCATGCCATACGTCGAAGTCTTTACAAAGAAGGGGGTGCAAAGGGTAATTCACAATGTATTGATTTCGTGAAATACATTTAATTTGCTTCTTTCATGCTAGGTCTCCGAACACTTTTGATAGTATAGTGAATATTAGAAACGCAAATGCTGCAGGTGGACGGATGGAAAAGAATGTCTCACATGGCTCAATATACCCCATAATATGGCGGGATTAATATGTAGTCTACATAATTTTGCTTAAAGCGATAAAATGTATTACATGCTATTACGTTTATTTATATTAAATTAATAATAAAATGTTTAATTCCAATTTGGATATCCTGTTTTTAAATTTCTAAATTATTTTTAATGCCAGGCTATATCTATATAGAACGTAAAATATTTGTTGTGGTTGACGACTTTGATTTAAAATACTTAAAAGCAAAACAATTCAGCTATTTATCTTTTCCGTTTTTACAAACCGGCAGAATGACAGTAGTGATCTCTCAATTTCTGGAACACTGGAGAAAATGATGTCAAACGTCAAAATTTCTTGGGTTCTTTAAAGGCTTCAAAGTAAATGGATAGACATACTAAGAGTAATATATATATCACTCAATAATCACAAGCCTTACATATAAATATATAGATAAATATATTTTACACTATGTAATGAAATATAATTAATTTTTAGATATATTACTATTTATATTATATCACTAAATGTTAAACGCGTGTTCTATGTTTGGGAGTTATATTCAATTTAGCACAAGTGGTTTATTTATATCTTTCTGTCTTTTTAACCTGTCCGACCGACCTACCCAGTGTAAAATATCTTGGACGTCAGGGAAAATGCCGCCCAATTTAAGCCAAATAAGCCCAATACTAATCAGTTTCATATCTAGAATCTTGATGTTTATGGCATTGTACCGAATGATTCTCGATTTTGAAGCGGGTGACCAAGTCTTTTAAGACTGTTAAAATGTATTTTCTAGATGAGAGTTGGAAAAATAGAAAAACTGACATTAGTTATTGACACACAAGACATTAGCCTCCGCAGTAAAATTTTATTTTGTCTTCGTTTACTTCGACCGGCAAAAACAGTATGACCACCAACTTATGATGTTAATTATCTTCTTGTCGCCAAACAGTCTTTAACCAGCGAGACATGGGTTTTACTAGATTTTGGTAGATGCCATGTGACAGCTGGAACTGGAGAACTTCCAGAAGTTTCTGGAACTTCCAGAAGTTTCTGGAACTTCCAGAAGTTTCATCAGTTCTAGCAAATTCGTTGATGATGTGATGTATCCATTTCTACAACGAAACCTCGAAAACTGAATTGGATTCAAGTCACGGGAATTTGGAGACGATTTTATCTGTCTGATTTATTCATTTGTCGTAATGAATAATGACCTTGTAGATTCGCTATTCGAAGTCAGCTATTATATACCTGTTCGAAGACCTTTACAAGTACCGCTGTGTGTCTGCTGTAGCTGTTCATTGCATGTACAGTCGTAATCATACGTGCCGATACAGAATAAATTGAGTTTTTCCAAAAACATAAATTTCAAATTGATACCTTTAAAGGATGTTTGTCCTGTTGGAGATTGAACCACTATTCTTTGAACTGGTCAGGCAAAGTTCTAACCGTTGACTTACTAAAACATGATGTTGAAGTACGATGTTGACATGCACTTCCTATTGGAGTGCATCCTATATACTCCTCCCATTTAATTTAGATCGACATGCAACTGCTTATCTAAACGACCACTTTAGTGTTCTTTGTTGTTGTTTTTATACAGGTCAGTATCATGTGTAGTCGCAATGTTGAAAAATTGCCGCCATAATTCATATTGTCCACCAAAATTTGGTCTTTTTCAGTCACCCATCATCATTGAATTTAATATCAGGGTTTATTAGTTCGAGCGCCATCACAGAGGTCTGCCTCATTATCCCAGCCGGTGATCAAACGGCAGTTGAAACAAAACTGAGCAACTGAGCAACTGAGACAAAATTTCAATTTCTTCTCGTCAAAATGTACGCTATAACTTAATTAAAATTAAATCGAATATTAGATTTAATTACATCAAATTTAGCAGTTACTTTTATTTATTATTTTGTTTGTTTGCATATTTTGAAATGACATCAAATTACCAATATACATTAGAACGGAAATATCTTAAGAGACAATTATCCTGGCATAGGGTTAATGACGACATTCGTTTTGTCCTAAAAATACACAAAACAATAATCAAATGCTAACTGAACCTATGCATATTTCTTTTGTTTTCCTATTTTTCTTTTTCAATATTTGAAGGTCATTTTGTCTAAATAATGACCAGTTCTTCAATTGCTTTACTTTCACTAGAAATATATTTAATACTTTTGTTAAATTTATTCAACTTGGTAATTCAAATCAAAAATTTAATTTTTATGTTTTATGTATGTGATATATGCTACTTGAAAATAATTATAAATATAATTAAAATTATGAAAGATTATTATAAACAAATTATCGATAAATAATCGCATTTATCTTCCTATTTTTTCTTTTTTCCGTCGAATATTCATGAAGCATAAGTAATTTTGGTTATTCTCGTCTTGAGAATTTCTATTGCACTACAACGTTTCTTTTTCAAATTGATATTTTATTATAGAGTGTGACAATCAATTTTTTTTTTATTTTATGTCTTAACATTAATTGCATTAGAGTAGTTTTCTAAAAGAACAATGTATGTTTTAGTTTTGTATCATCTGTGCTCATTCACACAAACATAGAATTCTGTTTGAAACGTATATAATCATTTTTCTATCGTATTTCATAAACCAAAAGAAGTGCGATCTGTAAAAAAAACGATTGGGTTAGAAATAGTTGATTGGGTCAAAAGAACAAAGCTATTTTTCTGCCTCCCATTTGTCAAGATCAGCACAAGATTTTGTCATGTTTCTGATGTAATATTCTCGACTCAAAGCTTACAGTTTTACAGGAAGGAAAGGGAAGTTAAAATGATTACCGAATAAAATAAAAACAAATACTTTGGGATTAACAAAATACATTAAATACAACTTTTGGAGGAGCTAGAATATTTGTAATTATTAGAAAAGTTCAATCGTAAATCAACTATCTTTTAATTCTTATACATGAAAATAATAAAATTAATCTGGTAGTTGTAACATTTGTGTTTCATTTATTCAATTATAATAGAGTATAAAAGAAAATGATTTTCATATTGCCATGTTTCTGATGCAATATTCTCGATTCAAAGCATACAGTTTTACAGGAAGGAAAGGAAAGTTAAAATGAATACCGAATAAAATAAAAAAAAATACTTTGGGATTAACAAAATACATTAAATACAATTTTTTGAGGAGCTAGAATATTTGTAATTATTAGAAAAGGTTAATCGTAAATCAACTATCTTTTAATTCTTATACATGGAAATAATAAAATTAATCTGGTAGTTATAACATTTATGTTTCATTTATTTAATTATAATAGAGTATAAAAGAAAATGATTTTCATATTGGGAAGCTGTTATACTTGTATCTACGGGCAATCATTCTCCAAAATTAAACATATTAAATCTAAAAATCGCTAAGATTAACAGATAACCACTTTAAAGTTTTTAAATACATTATGTACAAATTTGATTCCTAAGTATTGAAAATATCAATCTAACAGCCACTATGTAAGCAAATTGTTGTCATTAATTGTTTTCATAGGCTAATAATTCTATAGGCTAATATTTAACTTTTGTTTCCCATTGTTCACTAACATAAGAAAGCTCTTGCATTTATTAACTGTTGTTGTTTGCATTTATATAACTATCTCCTTGGTATCCGAGAGGCTTTAAGGTGCCCCTAGATTGGGAGAAATGATTATAAAAGCGGTAATAATCAAATAACTGAAAAAAAATATCCTGCTACGCAATAAGCAGTTATCGAGCAAAAATGTTTTGAGAGCTAGTTTGATATTATGTGCGCTACGTAGCGTATTTTCTTTTCAAAGGTGTTACTTTTCATGACCATTTGGCACAGCTTTATTTTTCTTTGGCGTCTTGTTTCCGCTGCAGATCTTTTGGCGTCTTTTTGTCCATGCAAACTAACTGTTTTTGAGGGGCATAAATACAAACTGGAAAAACAACTATAAAAAATTAAAAAATTAGGTGACAGCAATTTCTTCGATGTTTAGAAACGAAACCATTCAGAGTAGAATCATTAATACACATAAAACCAAAACTCAAAAAACCAAAATTTAAATAAAATGATTAAAATAAAATGAAACAAATCAATGTATAAAAAATAAATACACGGAACTACATGCAGCTGAATTTCGATATTACTTTAAAAAATAATACTTGCACTGTCTAACTTATTTTTTTTTATTTTCCCTACAATTATATGTAAAGCGAAAGTATTGAGATAAAGTTAAAAATCCAACTATTGAATTTTGATCATGCCACACATATTTTGGCATTCCTGAATCATTTTAAAGCATCCATTGTTAATAATCAACCATTTTAAAATAAGGTACGTTCTACAGAGGCGATATCTGAAAAAAGAATGTCTATAATGCGATATCTATAAAAAATTGAGAGAATCGAATGAAATTCTATACACTTATATCCGTTGATAAATTTCGAAGGTTTATTTATTTTTAGAATGTTCGAATTAAGAAATTATTGTTCTGCTATTGTAGCATTTTGGGCCAACCAACGTAAAACCTACGTTTGCCTTTGTTAGTGTACTGCAATGTACGTTTGTAAGAGAAACGCTTGTAAGGGAAAACATATCCAAGTTTCGAAACAGGTTGATATTAATGTATTTAGGTTTTCTGTTATTTACTTAGACTTTTTCAAGCAACAAGTTCGAAATTAAAGTAAAATACTCCAAGTACACTTTCGATAAAATAGAAAAACCAAAAAATTATTAAGCTATGCTCTAAAGAAGAAAACATTTCGACAATGAGAAAGTTTAATTGTTCTTTCGTTCTTAAAGGAAATATATTAAATTCCAAGACAAAAATCATTAGAAAAATAAATTACATCTGTTAATGCATCTTAAAGTCAAATATGATGTCTAATAGTAAAATGTTTCTCATGATGGAAGATAAATTGGATTTAAAAAATAATTTTACAAACACACTTATTTTATTATTAAGCGACTTAATGGTGCATTAACGTATTAATACAGATCATTGGATTTTAATGGTGTGAGTAAAATGGATGGAATATGCTAAAAAATGAAAGTGATTGATATTAAAAATATTTCATGCATAAAAAATGGAAAATAATGTAAAATATAAAAAAAAATTGCACTTTATAAAAATACACTATAGAAATTCTGTAACCTACCGTACTCGGTTGTTTAAAAAAGAAGTCATTTAAATTGGAATTGTGTGTGAAGTTATTCAAAGGAATTTCTTGATTGCCGAATATGTGTAGCTGATAACATAATTGACAGAGATGAAGGCAGGGACACTAAGGGGCAACATTTCGATTGGACATTACAATTCACAACATGAAACATTTTTGATCCAAATGTGGAAAAAAACCCAGAAGAACAAATTTTTGGTGAACCACCCTACACCCTCTAGAATTTGATGTGAAATCCACATCTTCAGTTATCATTCATCTAAGCTATATATATATAGCCAATTTTGAGATATAAATGTTTTAAGTAAAATGACAATTTTTGAACCGGAAGTAGATATCCATAGTGAACATCCAACCTCCTCCGAATTATGATGCTAACTTCAAATTAGTCATCATCTGAGCTCTGTCTATTATAGCAGATCACGAGAAATATATGTTTCAAGGAAACATTTTTCCCAAAAAATATAGTATGGCAAATTTTTGCCACCCATAAAACTTATTACATAATATAGCGCTACCTTGATTAAACAAATGCCAAAGGACTAGCATAGTTAAATCGAGGAACTCCTGCATAAAACTAAAATCTTACTTTTAGATGCGTTTTAAAAAAATCTGGCTTCGCAAGTTCCATTTATAATCATACATTTTGGTTTGCATAATTGACATTCCGCCTTAATACTCCATTAATACGTATTTCAATACTTATCATTAATAGAAAAAACTTTAAAATATTCCAATCTAATACAGCCCAAAATACATTTGCATCATGAGCGGCAATATATTCCATCTTTTCTCATGTATTTGCAATAACTAACTGCATTGCATCTCATTCATTTATTTTAAAGATAATTACAAAGTAGAGCTTCTTCTTCTGTCATCCAGACTGCCCAACCTACCCGAAGGTATAAGGTATCTATTTGGCCGGCCAGGAAGTGCCACACAGTTTAGACCAGAACCCAGTGGGAAGTGGCGTCCATAGGAACCGTACCCTCCTTCTCCTACCACCAACCTCTAGGAAGGACTTACGGACCCACATACTTAAATTATCCGTACTCCACGGGGACAGTTTAGACAGAAGCGGAGATCGAACTGAGGTCGTTCGTGTCAATCCCTGCACGCTAACCACTGGGCTATCCCCGAATATTAGAGCTTGGATTGCCTGTTCTTCTGTTTTCACAAATAATGGGACTTCAATCTATCGTTTTCATTTTCTGTATACATAGACAGAAAGGTGACATCTACCAAACAACATCATTATATTATAATTTCTAAAGGAATGTAAAGTTTATAACAGAAACTATATTTTAGAGGCCACCACATATATTAAATATCCCATTAATTAACATCTTTATCGGCGCCAGGTAGCAAAAAGCTGTTAAATTAATTTCTAGAAACAAATTCAATGACTAGACAGAATACATTCGTTTTCTCCTTTACGATTCGCTCATCCGCGGTTTAAACACGACAGTTAAAAATCTGAAGAAATGTATTTTGAGTATTTTGAGAATACAAAATGTTCTGAAAACGTATTTTCGATACATTACAAAAATGCTTTAGGTTCAGCTTAAAATACAAAATACAAATGCATTTTGAAAATATATTTCAAATACATGTATTTTCGATACTGCCCAACTCTGGCAGAAGGTCAGCTAATATCCCAGCATGGATATAGCTCAGTTTGAACAGTATTTAAAAACAGCTCTGACAAGGTTGAAGTTTAAATTTATTTACTAGAATAATATTGTTCTTCAAAATACTTCATACTTCAGTATAAAATGAATTTTTAAAATTATTTTATGTACTACTCATGTAGTTTTTAATTGATCATTTTAAAATTCACCAAGCTGACTTCATATTTATTTACGTTATATTAATCAAGAAATTTGTTTCAGTTCTAAGAAAACTAAAAGATGTTTTTCAACTTTTTATTAAAATAATTGCAGCAATTTACTGTGTTAAAATATATGATTTCTCCCAATTCTGTTGCACATGCTGAAGTGCAACACGTGATTACATAATCATTGACAAATACAAAATAATTGGGGTGGAAAGGAAATAATGCACATTCCTGTAATTTTGCAAGTGTGTTCTATGATTCTAGCTCGTTTCTGTGAGAAATTTTAGTTGAAAAAAATGTTCTAACAGAATAATGAGTATAAATCCTATGAAGTGTTAACATTTGATATTGTATATGGTTGCGATTTTCTCAAATGAGGACGTCACAAATGGTTATGATGACAGTAGAGAGGGACAATGACATGCTTTCATCGAAATATGAATGTACATATTCCAAGATTATAGCGATAATACTATAGCCACACATAGTATCACAAGTAAAGTATCTATATATTAGTTCTGAAAGATTCCATACTGAACATCTGAAAATACGACTAGGAAAGAGTAATATATCACATTAAAATGCATCACTTGTAGGTGGAACCTAGTGTATACATTTTTAAAACCAAACCTCGTGATAGTTTTATAAAGTTTCTATCAAAGATTTTTACAACAATTTACATTTGAATAGCAATATTTTAACGCAGGTTTTAGCAACAAAATTTTTTGTAATTGTTACTTGTATATAAAACTCTATATTTCAAGTCATTTGGAAAATTATTATGATATGAAAGAGTATTTTCTTACTTAAAATAGTCGTAGTCTGGCCAATACACTGAAACACAAACACTTAAGATGAAATAGTATCACGTTCTATTAAAAAAATATTTATTTCACAAGACAGTGACAGACATTCGCAAGAGCAGGAAATACATCTAATTTTGACCCAATTTTGTATAAACCGTTTTACAATATATCAAATTAAACTATTTTTACACCAGTTCAACATTCATTTTATAATCTATTGTTTGTAATCCGATAACATAAATGTATGCATAAACATATACCTTCAATTAAAACATTTTCTGAATGTTGTACTTATTTAACGAGCAATGAAAAAAATGTCCAAAATCTTTAAAACATCTCTCCTCTATCATATGATAAATTGGTGTCTTACCTTTATATAAGCATTACTTGATATGATTCAGGCACTTTTTTGCTCAGTAATTATTCTTCCGAATATGACAAGATATCGGTGACGAGGAAAGATAGTTGCTGGTGATATCACAAATTAAGTCTGTCGCTTATTGCACTGATCAGAAAAAGAACATGTGCCGTGCAGGTTCAAAGCTTTTTGTCCTATATCTGCTAGAATGGAATATAATGTTTTATAAGACAAAAATAATACGCAAGAGAATATATATATATATATATATATATATATATATATATATATATATATATATATATATATTACGCAGTACGGTTTTTATTACTCTCTTTGGCAACAGAAAATCAAATCTTTTCATTTCTGCATGTGGCAACATTGGTCTAGTCATATTTTGTTCGTCATGGTTGTACTAATGAAGAGTATTTTAAGGTATTTATGTTTCCTTTATTTTTCCAATCTATATGCTTGTCGTCCATATAACACAAGTTTATAGATAAAATCCATCTTGTGTTTCAGAAACAAGCATTTTTGTGTTAATTTCGATGGGATATATGGACTTGACAAGAATTTTTTCGAAATGAACTTATCTTAAGCCTAAAGCTCTTCCACGTGCAAGCTTTTTTGCTTGATTTTTTTGTTTTCCTATTTTCATTCCTCACCTTTGAAATTTGTTGATTGTCTTTGTCTTTATGACCTGCATTACGCTTTATAATTTCCTCTTTATATTTGAATTTCTTTTATTTCTTTGTATTTTGTAGAAAATTTTGGGATAGTGTATTATGAGTTACTACTTACATTCTAACATTGGATTTACAATTTCATTGGATTTACAATTTTGGTTCAAATAAGTTGGAGGACAAAATATCGTCTGAATAATGCTATCTCTATGGAAGATTTAACGATATTTTTGTCAATTTAGCGACATTTTAAAGAATCGCCAAATTTATCGCCAAGTGGGACTGTAGAAATGACAGTCCCACTTGGCGACACATTGAAGAAACATCATTACACAATGCTATCCCCTAACAAACCATAATTCATTTAATTTATTTTGCGCAATTTTATCAATTTCAAGGTATTTTTATGGATTTGCAAACATTTATATCGCTGAATGTGTTACTAAGTAGGGCGGTTGAACTGACAGACAATTGCTAACGAAAAATCATTTCAATACTCTCTTCTAACAAAACAAAATGAATTTTATTGATTTGCGTCGATTTTAAAAAAATGGCGGTATTTCCTTCAATATGGTAACGTTTAAGAAACGTTGTCAAGTTGTTGATATATCGCCAAATTCGTAGCTCTGAATTTGCACATCTGAATAAAACATCCTGATCCCGGTTTTTTATACTAAAAAAAACACTAAACTTGTATTAGCAGATATACCCGTTCTACTCTTTTTCTGTATTAATAATTGGCTAAATGAATTTATTGGCTGAACACAATCTATGGTGTTATTAGCTAAACACAATATATAAGCTTGAAAACTCTTTGCCAAAATAAATGAAAGTGTCGTACGCAGTCTGCAATTAACATAATTTAAAGAAAAATCAAACCGTTCATTTATAAGATATACTTTTATATTCATTTGTTTATTATTCAAATCGAAAAATAATAATAAACATTAAAGAACGCATATAAATTAAATATACATTTTGATTTCTTAATACTTTTCATTGCTGATTAAAAACTTCTGAATCATAACCCATGGTGATAGATTTTCTATTTAAATTCATGTTTCATGAATTCATGGTTTGGCTATCATTTTGAGGAGTGGATTGTCCCGGAAGCGTTCCTGAGTGGATCGTCCCGGAAGCGTTCTCGGGTGGATCGTCCCGGAAGCGTTCCCCGTCAAACAGACACACTCTGTTTTATTATAAGTAGAGATAGAGATGAAATAAGATACATAATTCATTGCTTGTAACTGTTTTAAATATCTAAAAATAATGCATCAATCATAGTTCCAGATTTCGCGGTTGATACTTTTTGAATAATTATTCATTTTCAATTTAAATTTTGTATTTAAAAATTCACACAGTGGCTCTGCTGCTAGAGAGGAAAAGTTTACATTGAATTCTCCACCGAAATGTACTGGTATTGTATCTAAATCAATCCTGAGTGAAACTGAACCTTCGCCACTGTAGAAAATCTAAATCTCTTGGATAAATACGATTATTTAAGAATCTCGATTTTCAAAACGCAACCAACTATAAAAATTATCCCACTTTTGTTGCACTCACGGTCAAAACAGCTATCTGGCGTAAGTTCAAATCCATCTGAGCGGTGACAATATTTGCCTTACCATTGGAATGATGATAGACAGAAACTCCACCATTTCTCGCATCAGGCCGTTTGAATTAAGAGTGGGACAGCCCAATGGTTAAGGCACGGTGTTTGCATTCTGAGGACCAGATTTCGATAATCGGCTCTGCCCAAACCTTCCCCGTGTTCACGCAGAGTACGGGGACGTTAGAAAATTGGGACTGAAAGTCCCACGTTTTGAGCCCGTGATGTTGGTGGTAGAGAGTAAGGGGTAGGTCACTGTGGATGTCTGAGTTCTGGTCTAAATTGAGTGGCACTGTCTCGGCCGTCCAAATAGATACCTTACACCTTCGGCTAAAGGGCGCGGTATCCCAGAGGTTAATGCGAGGGAATTGCACTCGGTAGGCCCGGGTTCGATTCCCGCCACTGCCAAAACTGCCGACGTGTTCACGCGGAGTACGATCACGTTAAACATGTGCGTCCGTAAGTCCTTCCGAGACGTTGGTGGTAGGGGCAGTAGGGTACGGTCCCTGTGGATGCCTCCCCCACTGGGTTCCGGTCTAAATTCGCTGACACTTCCCGGCCGTCCAAACAGTTACCTTACACATTTCTGGTAGGTCGGACGGTCTGGGTCTCAACAACAACAACACCTTCGGTTAAGTCGGACGGTCTGGTTAGAAAGAAAAGCAGGCCGTTTGAATTACACTGCACAGACAAAGTTTCACAAAGTTACACAATCAAATGATTTTTAATCATTTTTCAAGCACGTTTCTATAAAAAAATATGCTGTTTGATATCTGCACTACTTCATCATGGAAATATTCTATGAGTTGATCGTTGGCAACTGACCATCCGGTACTGAAGTAGCAGTAGCAGCTGATCAGTACTGTAATATCAGATTTCATTTCCTTTTGCCTTGTTCGAAATTCTCTCGCAAGCTCTGGCCCACTATTTGGTGCTTTTTTTTTTTCTTTTTTTTTTTTTTTTTTGCGGTTTTTTTGCGGTTTTTATGCACGCGGCCCAGTCCTCCTCCACAAACGTATACGGCAGACATCAGCACTGGGTGAGAAGCGGAGTTATCTACTAAAGACAAAATGACTCCAATGGGGCACTATCTAGACTCTAGACTAACCGAGCTCGGCATCAATCCAAACGCCTCTGCCTATGTTGGTGATTCGGTGGTAGGCGTCTTCATAGACTTTGATACCTGATCTTACCTTCTCTCCGAATAGTATCCCTTGAAACAGGACGAATGCAGGGTGGTAAATTCCTTTGAATGGCTGATAATGACGCTATTGTTGTGGTTGTGGCTCCTCTCTTGACTGTACGGGTTATCTATCTTAGGCTTCCCGAGCCTCTGAGATACTTACATGTGCCCTCTCTGATCTGTTGTTGCTAAATCCGAACAATTATCATATCGCTTCGACCAAGATGGCAAGTTACACGTCTATACCAACCGACTTCCATTAGGCCTATGATGCGACTTTTCTCTAAATCCGACATATGATCGTAGCGCGGTCGAACACATCTCAACGGCATCACTTTGCATAATTTTTAGTATCAAATTAGAAAGTTTTGTCCAATTGCTCGTGAGTGAGAACACGGGTCGTTTGAAATGCCACACGATACATCGTTCTGATACGCGTTGCATGAGCCCTATAGCATCATTTTCACTGACAGTTTGCTCATTTACATAACTCTTAAACGACATTTGCATGACGAGTGTCGAGGCTGTAGTGCACATTTTTGTGACTATATGTTTTTTTTTTCAACAGAGTGTATTTTAATTGAATAATATCCATTCTAAATATATATATGCTTCTTAAGAATATAAAATTTGTGAAATAAAATCATGAACTGGACAGCTACAAATATGAATGAAATAACGCGTAGTTGAACATTCTAAACTTTACTTTTTCACTTTTAAATTCATTTATTGAACTTCCTCCCCTTACTGTCATGTGAAATAAGATAGACATGTGGGGATTGGGAATAAGAAGCTTTACTAACTCCCTAGGGCGGTAAACTGCCAAAAGTTTTCGAAACGGGCCAGAATACGATTTTCTATTTTCTTATTTGGATAAAAATATTGCAAACTGGAAAAGTGTGAGTTTCAGAATTGGATATGAAAAAGAAATTATATACAAGTTGTATATCCTATTTTACGTTGTTTTGCATTACGTAATATACAAAATAATTTGTATAAGAAAAATCAGTATAGGATTTGTCCAGCACACGACTACCCCTACACTGTAAAAAAATGTACTTCACATTTCTTCACTAATAAAGAAATATTCTGCAAAATCTACCGTATTATTTTTACAAAAAATATAATTATTTTTGAGCCCAGAATAATATTGCCAAGACATTTTCTGAAATCATTAATACAAGCCGTTTATCAATACCGGATTTTCCGTGTACCTTCGGGTGGGTCGGTATTTCTTTTTGGATACCGGACTTTCTGCAAGCTGCAAGTAGAACTTGTGCCCAACTGTTCACTCTCTTTCTTTCAAATTTCTAGGAATCGGATTTGAATTCCGGACAAGTGTAGATACTATATATATGATAAATATTTATAGTGATGAATTAACTTTACATTTTAAGTCCTAGTCAAAGTAGTTATAGTGTAAATGTAAAGAAGAGTACATCGCCAGACACTTCATGGTCCTGGTGTGCATAAAAATAAGAGTAGTGTTCCTGCCTGTTATTACAGGTCTTGTGTACATAAAAAGAAGAGAAAAACACTTTCCGGTCAGTGTGGTATTAGTGTGCATAAAAAGAAGAGTAGAGTACCTCACGGTCAATATATTCCTAGTGTGCTTTAAAAGAAAAGTAGAACAAACACATGCCGGTCAATTTATTCCCAGTGGGCATAAAAAAAAGAGAAAAGCGCCTTCCGGTAAATATGATCATAATGTGCATGAAAAGATCCGCTCAATGGGCATGAAAAGAAGAGTCGATCTTAAAATAACACAATTAAGTCTGAAATTTGATATCACTGTCAAAAATCATTGAATTTATTCATTTTTATGTGACAATAAAACTTTCTTCTTACTTTGCGAGTTAATTTCTGATTCGTACAGGAACTGAAGTTCCAAATGTTTCTTCGATTCTTTTGAAAGATATGTTCATTGCGGAAATATAAAATCTATCTGTAGTGGGCGTGACTTATGATTGTTCCCAGAAATTGAGCTCACCAATTTCTATTAATTACGACTTTAGTCATTTACTCATTTAATGCTAGTAATCATATATATATATTTTTAAGATTTTTTTCTACTCTGGAGAATGACACATGTCGGTGCCTTGAAAATAGCTTCACTCACCCTTAAATAAAAAATACAACAAACATATTTTATTAATGCTTTAACAGATATTTTTATGTTTCCTTATCTTGAAAATTTATATTAAAAAACAATGGGACAACGATACCAATGTTACGTGTATTAGTTGCGATAATCGTACCAAATTCTTCTTGATTTGTTCAATTTGTTAGAGTTATCCTGCCAATCCTATTAGAGTTATTCTGCCAATCCTGTTAGAGTTATCTTGCCAATCCTGTTAGAGTTATCTTGCCAATCCTGTTTGAGTTGTCCTGTCCGACCTAGATAGACAGACAGAGAAAGATGTATAATTAAAATAGTCATTTTTATTCTTAGATGTTGAAGAGGTAGAAACCTATCAAAACCCTATATTTTATTTCTATCCCATCGTAATAGTTTCCCATTACCTGTACAATGTTTTGTAGGAAAAATAACTGGTTCTATAGCAAACGTTTTACAATATTCAAAAATAAATAATTAATAGTTTAAGTGATGAAACATTTCAGTGCCTTCATTACATGGTAATAAAGTTGTTGGTTAAAAATAAATCATAAAAATTTAAATATCTTATTAAAACGGATAACTTGTGATAAACACATTTTGCACTTTTAAATTCAATAATATAAATTTTCAAAGATACTATCACTTTTTAAAAGATCGGCAAACAAGATCTGGGGATAAACAGCTTCTACAGTTCCATATGGTAAAAAGTACCTTAACGTTTTCAGCGGTGGTTAAAATACAGTTATATTCTTTTGTAGAAATAAAAATATCGTTGGCCAGAAAAATATACATTTCCGAAATTGATCAAAGATAAAGTTGTATAGAGTGTTTCAGATTTTTTTTTCTATAATGTATGAAAAGCTTTGAGGAGAATCTAACATAATAAAAGGAGATGTTTGTTATTCTATCTGTGTTTTGGTCGCGTAGCAGATAATCTAACCGACTCACACATAAGAAATTCGGTTTAAAAATAGTTCTGGTCATGTTCCAAGATATTTCGTTGCAATTTTTACATAAATTTAATAAATATTTTAGTAATTTCGTGTGGAAATGCAAATTTTTAACACTTTACAACATAGTTGAAAAGTGTTTATGACTTTGTTTAATCTGTCTGTCTGTCCGTTAGCACGATAACTGTCGTAAAAATGACTTTACCGAAATAAAATTTTAGTATGTTATTCAGACGGTCTGTGGGACCAATGGGAATATAAATGAATAATATCAATCACTTAGTTTTGGATTGTACCCGGGTTGAAAAAATGAAATTCATTGAACTCTTTGGAACCTAATTTTTCAAACATTTTTTAAGTGAATTTAAAATTCACAAATTGCTTCAAAAATTTTAGGAAATCTTCAAATTATCCTATAAAATATATTAAATATTTTCAGCAAATATATTCTGTAGTTTTTAAATAAAAATTAAAATAATAATTACACCGTTTATATTAAGAGATTGCGTGACCATTATATGAAGAGATCACTTGATCTACTTCAAAATAAATAATGGCATCCATCTTGTGTCAAAATTGTGATTTTTAAAGTTTTTTTAATTGATATTTAGTGTTGTATCCGTCCTAAAACCGCTTTAATTTTGCTGAAATTCTGTGCATCTACATACAGAAACAACCGAATTACAATATATTTGAGGTTAAATGATCATCAAATTTTTATTATGTCTACAATGAAGCCTAATTTTGACTTATGGAGAAAGTAAACACCAAATGATGTAGAATGAGTTTTATAAAAATTACTTTATTTCTTTAACACAAAATTATTTAGCTCATGGAGTCTGCAGTATAGCTGATATGAATGACACATTCATTGATTTTACATTGAGAGGCAGACAATTTTTTCGATGAAGTTTTAAGCATAGAGTTAAATTACTTGTACCCCATGATTTTATGTTTTTAAATAAAACGAATTATTGTAGTATTGTGATGAATAAAAGGAATGGAAAAAAGTTAACTAATGAAATTCTGCTTTTTTATAGGGAGCCAACCAATTTATATTTTGATGACGTCATTTGAATAAAGTCCATTTGTTTTCGATGCAGTTTTCAAATGTAATAAATTATTGTAGTATTTTGATAATTTTAAAAATATTACCAAGGAATATATCGCATTTTAGAGATGTCTAAATAAAATTCTATTGAAGTTGAAAAGTGTTTCATAATCAATGCTTTATGCATGGTTGATCTTTCTTCTTTTCTTTCTGCAAAGATTTTTAGGCAGTCGATTCCTTTTAGCTATCAAAAATATATAACATCAGAAAGATCGAAAAACCTTCTTTTTATGAGCTTTAAAACAAATCGGCAGAATAATTTCCTCACATTACAAAATAATTAAACACAGACCGATATATTCTTCTTTTACCTAATTTCTCTTTCATTTTCTTGCATCCGATTGATTCACACCATTCTAATTTTTGTTAGTGAATGTTATCATCGTATTTGAATAATAAAAGAATACATTCAAGTGACTTCATTTATTAAATTTTAATTAAATTTGCAGTGAAACTTTTAATAAATTTTCAAATCTCTCATAGCAGAGTCGTTGTTTCCTATTTTTCGACCTCAAACAGGGGAAAGTTTTCCTTTCTCACTTTTAACCAAAACTTGTACTAACACGCGTTACTAAATCTTGTTTTCCTTTCTACGTTTTTGCCAAAATTTGTTTTCCTTTCTCCCTTTTTGTTAAACCTGTTTTTCTCTCTTCTTTTTATCGAAACTTGTTTTCCTTTCTCTCATTTCACCAAAACTTGTTTTCTTTTCTTCTTTTTTATCAAAACTTGTTTTCCCTTCTGTTTTACTAAAACTTGCTTTCTTTTCTTTTTTTTACCAAATCTTATTTTCCTTCCTCTCGTTACTAAAACTTGTTTTACTTTCTTTTTTTTGACCAAAATTTGTTTCCTTTCTCCCTTTTTTAACACTTTACGACAAAGTTGAAAAGTTCTAATGACTTTTTTCATTCTGTCTGTCTGTCTGTCCGTTAGCACGATAACTGCCGTAAACATGATTTAATCAAAATGAAATTTTAGTATGTTGTTCAGACGGTCTGTAGGACCTATGGGAATATAAATGAATAATATCACCCTATTAGTTTTAGATTGAACCCGGGTTGAAACTATGAAATACATTGAGCCCTA
The DNA here is from genome assembly GCA_951213105.1 of Amaurobius ferox. Classification (NCBI taxonomy): domain Eukaryota; kingdom Metazoa; phylum Arthropoda; class Arachnida; order Araneae; family Amaurobiidae; genus Amaurobius; species Amaurobius ferox. The sequence continues at coordinate 32,258,779 of OX578143.1, forward strand.
TGGGACCTAATATTTCAAGCATTTTTTAAGCGGATTTAAAACTCACAAAATGCTTCGAAAATTTTAAGTAATATTCAATAGTAAAATATATAAAAAAAATTCAGCGAAATATATTCAGTAGTTTTTTAAATAAAAATTAAAATAATAATAACACCTCTAATATGGAGCGATCACTTGACCATGATATGAAAAAATCACGTGACACACTTCAAAATGATATATGACATCCATCTTGTCTCAAAATCGTGAGTTTTAAAGTTCTTTTTAATTCATATTGAGTGTTGTATCCGTCCCAAAACCACTTTAATTTTGTTTAAATTCTGTGCATCTACATACTGAAACAACGCAATTACAATATATTTGAGTTTAAATGCTCATCCAAATTTGATTATTTCTACAACGAAGCCTAATTTTCACCTATGTAAAATGTAAACAGCAAAATATGTAGAATTAGTTGTATTAGAATTGCTGTATTTCTTTAACACAAAATCATTTAGTTAATGGGGTCTCCGTAGCTGATATGAATGAAATATTCATTGATTTTATAAAGAGAAGGACGATTTTTTTCGATGAAGTTTTACGCTTAGAGTTCAATTACTTGTAGCTCCATGGTCTTAATTTTTAAATAAAATAAATTATTATAGTATTGTGATGAATGACATGAATGGGAAATTATTTATGGATGAAAGGTTGCTTTTATAGAAAGTGCCGGGCCTGTTTTTTTTACATGACGTCATTTGAATGCATTTCAGTTGTTTTCGATGAAGTTTTCAAATGTAATAAATTATCGTAGTATTATGATAATTCTAAAATTACTCCCGAGGAATGTATCACATTTTAGAGATGTTTAAACCAGGCAATTTATATTTCAATGCCGTCATTTGAATGAAGTTCATTTTTTTCGATGAAGGTTTAAGTTTTCAGATATTATAAATTAATGTAGTATTGTGATAAGTTTTAAAATACTACCGAGGAATGTATTGCATTTTAGACATGTTTAAATGAAATTGCATTGAAGTTGGAAAGTGTTTCATAATCAATTCTTTAAGCATGATTGATCTTTCTTGTTTAAACCTGTTTTTCTCTCTTCTTTTTACCAAAACTTGTTTTCCTTTTTCCCTTTTTACCCAAACTAGTTTTCTTTTCTTCTTTTTTACCAAAATTTATTTTCCCCTTCTTTTTTATTAAAACTTGTATTAATTTCTTTTTTTTTTAACAAAACTTATTTTCCCTTCTCCCTTTTTACCAAACAAGTTGAACAAAACGTGATATATGTGAAAACGGAATACTACGGCTCCAAAGTCACACTATAACGGTTGTCAAAGATGCTGCATATGACTATGTCGTATTTAGTGCCTATTTTACAGTTTATCAAATAAAAAAAATCTGATGTTAGCAGCACATGACTTCCCTTATATAATTCCATGGATTTACTAGTTTTACAGTAAAAAAATGTATAAGATCCGCAGCGCTATGTTTTTATCGATAAATTCTACATTTAGCGATTTTCCGGATGGCAAAATAATACTCAATTGTACTCAATAATGCTCAGTGATACTCAAAATACTCAATTAACTTATACTTCGGACAACTCTGCAATCATCGATAGCATCCCCAATAAACGATAGAATCCATATACTAAAATACTTTAGTAATTACTTTATACATTAGACTTATTTTTCATTAATTTAACGTCATTTTTGGCAATTTTGATCATATTTTTGCCAATCTGGGAAGAAATATCGCCAAGCTGGCGATAATTTGCTAATTTATTTGCTGAGTTTGCCAAATGTAATAAATTATTGCCAAATGCATCACCAAGTGTTACAGAAAAATGGAGAGTTTTTTATGGAGCATTTCTTATATCCTAGAAAGTAAGCTCTTCATATGGCCGAAATCAGAATTGGCGAGACATTACTTCCCATTTGGCGACCTTTTTGTTAATTTTGAAACATTTAAGAAGTCGCCAAGTTAACGACATTTCGGCAAAATCTCACCAAGCGCTATGGACTGAGAAATAAGTTATTCTTGTAGCAGATAAATGTCTAATGGCGTCCTAAAAGGCGTTAGATAAATGTCTAATGACGTCCTACTAAAGTATTACCTAAAGTACCTTTTCTCATGAATGGAACTTGATAGATCCACGAGAACGATGTAACCAATTGTATCGCATAATAATACTTATGAAAAATGAATATATTTCACAATAGGTAATATTTTTTTTTTATTTTATATGATTTTTTGATAATGTCTTTTAAAAATGTGTAATATCTCGAGAACGGTTCATGCAAGCGTTCTAAAATTTGTGTCAATCGTTTTCTAATGATGAATTACATAAGAAATGACTATTTGCGTAACTTTATTAAATATTTTAATTTTTTTATGATTTTTTTCAAAATTTCACTCGAAAATTTAGGGGGTTCTGCACATCCGATTGCGTATAAAAACAATAGGCTTCCAGTATTCATGGATTGTAATTTTTGCACCAAATGTCTTTCGCATCGGCCCATTCGTTCGTCAGTTATCGTCTATAAAGACTCACTTGCACACGCACACACACATACTTCCACACAAACACACTCACACACACAAACACTTTTACACACACACACATACTTTTACATACACACACACACGCGCATCATCTCAAAAACGTAGGATTCGTGTTCAGGGATGCTTGAAACGTTCTCTCCTGTCGAAAACTCGATTTCGAATTTTCGACCCCGTCACAGTACGGTTCGACCCCGTCACAGTACCCCGTCACAGTTTCCCTTATTCATATTACTTTCCTTATACATTATATGTATATAAGGAAAGTAATATGAATAAGGGAAAACTAAAGCAATGAGTATAATTACAAATAAAATGATAATGCAGCATGCAGCTGTTTCGAGAATACGTTAGATCCCCTTCGTCAGTGTAAAAGAACCAAGAAACCCAAGTCCAAAATTGAATTGGGTGCAAAGGAAGATTGAAAGGGGATTATACAGGGTGTCCCAAAAAGACTGAAATGCGCTTTAATTCGTTACCTGTTGGAGATAAGTGGGCAATTTATATGGCAAAAATGTTAAAAATAAGTTAGGAAATAAGACTACGTTAATGAAATAGTTCTCTCATTAATTTTCAAAAAGTTACACTTTTGAATTTTTACACGACCCCCTTAGACAAATTTGGTCATTCGGGAATTTTTTATTTTTAATGCAACAAGGTCATTAAAGAAACCGCATATCTGTATCTTTAAAATCAACTGAATTACGATAAAGGAAAAAATCTGATTTATGCCACTTTTCCGTACCATGTGAAAGGCTTTTTCTTCAGTAAAAATAGGGATCATAAATTGACGGAGGAAATTGTTAAGATCAAAAATACGTTAATATGTGTCAAATTTTTTTATCGCAATTGCATCTAAATAAAGCATTACACGCACAGAGATCATATAGATCAGCAGTATGCGGTTGGGGCACATAATTAAAATATACATACATTGATGTTTTTTGTGATGTATCACAAATTTACATTTGTAATTTCATAAATGGTCGCATTCACAATATTCAAATTTCAATTAAATATAACCCGCTCAATTTTAAAGATACAGGTTTGTGGGGTTTTTTTAATGATCTTGTTGCATTAAAAGTAAAAGTTTTGTGATTGACCAAATTTGCCTAAGGGAGCCGTATAAAAATTTAAAAAGTGTAACTTTTTGAAAATTAATGGGAGGACTATTTCATTAACGTAGTCTCATTCTCTACTTTGCTTTCAACTCTTTTGCAATTTACATTGTCCACTTATCTCCAACTGGTAAAGAATTAAAGCGTGTTTCAATTTTTTGGGACACCCTGTATATACCGAACATGGAAGTATCCACCGTTTGCTCGCAACAGCTGTATTCTGAATTATAATTTTATTTGAGCTTATATACTTTGTTTAAGAGTTCCTAAACCTTTCAGACATAGTGTATTTTGCTTATTGATAAACAGGAATTTTTAAATCCGAGGTTACATTCAATTAAGATTGATTTTGTCCTTTGCCGTAGATTGCAGTCATTAAATGCTAAGATATTTCTTCTGCTTTATAGATATCTGAAAAAATATTTTCGGTTCTAATTAACATTAGGAAATTATAGATGACAGATTGCAGAGTGAGATTGGGATTTGATTTTCCTCATAAATTACAGCAATAGAGCGATTTTGTCGCTCGCTGTGTAGCTGTTTTGTGTTAACCAAATAATATTTTAAATTCGGAATAATACAAAAGTTTATTTTGTGAACTCGTGATTCCTTAAATTTGTGTAGGAAGTTATGTTGTTCTTTAAGCAAGAAAAGTGGCCCTGGTAAGTTTCCCAGATTATATACATAGATGTCGATCATATCAGCGGGCACATACAAACGCATATTTGGTACGTCTAATGGGAAAAGACGTATTTAGGCATTTCCCTAACAGCATTTTTTTCACAGTGATGTAAGATTTACGTCACACTGTATCTTTGGGACGTCACAGGACGTCGCAGTACGTCTCGGCAATGTCATATTGAGGTCACAGCGAAGTCATTTTGGTCATTTTCATGGTCATTTGTGACGTCGGATATTAACTTGTTTGTGACGTCACATCGTAATTGCCATTGTAATGTCGTCACATTGTTACCTGTTAATTAAATTGCGGAAATGTCACGGAATATAGTCACGATGAAGTTACAAAAATACTAATACGTAACGTCGCATAGAAGTCACAAATATGATGTCACATTGTGACCCAGGTGTCACGTGACTGCAACGTCACTGTCACACATGTGACGACCTTTGCTGTGAGGGTTATTTGTGGCATACCATTAGTGAATGAATTGCAATTATATCGTTCTCATGTATCATGTATTAGGACACGGCCGGCGCGCCTATCAGCGAGCAGCGGTCGTAAACATATTGCAAATACAGATTGTGGAAGTACGTAGATTATGCACGCAGATAGCGGACACATACGTAGTCGAAAACTATAGTAAGTGTGGGACGTGGAATTGATGATTTACGTTTAAGGATTATATTATTATTAATTGTTTATTAATCATTCAAAACATGGCCGTTGATCTCATAAAGTTGAATTAACATTTAAACGTACATCGCTCGTTGTTGTGCCGCAATAACCCTCCAATTATTTTTACCTTTTGTGTAAGTCCTGAAAAGAATTATTAATTAATATTAAAAGATTAAACTATTTAAAACTTAAACAATATAATTTATTAACCATATCAATTTATCATCAACAACAATTTATCATTTATATCATTTCTCATTTATTATAAATTTTCATTTAACTATTTTAGCTAGGGGAGATACGACCAGAACTATTAATTTTACGAAGATGTCTAGGACCGGTAACATCAGAGCACATACCTTCCAGTTTAGACTTGGGCTCATCATCTCGCTTGCATCGGTCTTAGTGCTGAAGTACGGCCATAACTCTATGGTGTGTGGCTCCTACTCGTACTTTTCACTTCGACTGATACTTTATATCTGCAACTGCTAGGTCATGTTCGCTTCGCTCCTTTTGTCAAACTCTTTTCAACAACACTTCGTAGGAAACTTCTCGCAACCACATTTCGTGTCAGACTTGCTTCTGCAACATTTCGTATCCGAGTTACTTCTGCGACATTTCGTATCGGTGTGTCTTCTGGTTCCTTCGGCGGGGGGGGGGGTAGCTCCGCCCTTCTTCTCCTTGGCGCTCATTGGTTCTTCTGAACCCAATGGCATCACTTGACATTTATCAAGGCCCCTCTCAGCCCCTTTGGCCCGGGGACACCCAAATTTATGGTATTTGACCTAAAAGTTCACGTTGTTGTAAACTCTGGCGCCAGCTAGACTACAACCTTTGTTAGCCGTTCTATGCACCATAGATATTGAAATAAAAATGTCTAATGTGAGGACATATTCTGGCCTCACAGTAAGAGATATATTGCAATTAAGAGCTTTCAGAAACACAGCTTGGAGTAGCCACGTGTGTGCCCGCATAATATTATTCTTTTATTTTAAACTTGTATCTTGTTAAAATGTTCTTTTGTTTTTGAGAATTTGGCATGATGTTCCGTGTAATTTTAATCAAAAATTTACATGATAAATCCAGGGCTGTCCTGAAGAACATTATTGAGAGTATGTGGGTGGTTGAAAGGGGGATTTACCCCCCTTGAAAACTCTCTCTCTCTATATATATATATATATATATATATATATAATAGATTAACAGATATGGATCATTTTGTATATTGGAACGCTTTCTATTTTTTTCCTGCACTTTCACAAAAGACAGGGTTACTGGACTTGGTGACGTCACTGCACGGCGCTGACTGCCATTTGACTGGTCGTCTACCGTCTATCCAAGTCCAAGGTGGCAGTTTCCACTTTCATCAGTCAAACAAAAAGCATGAATTTTATTGAATGTTGCCCCAAAACCAGCAAATACAAAACCTTTCTTGAGATCTTGAGGTGGCGCGTACTCGGTATTTTTCAAAATTTCTTGAGAGTACAAGGCGAATACAGCGCGTACTTCTTCGCGACAGCCCTGCTTAAATCCTGGATAACGACGATAATTTGGTCATTCCAAAATTAATAAACGGTATAAATATTATTGTGAATCATTCCTGTTTTTAGAGACTTATTTATTATTCAAAGATATGATGTAATAACATTCCCTGTGTCTGCATACTGTATGAGATAAATGACTCCTTGCAAGTCCTATATGTATCTCGAATGCAATACTTGGATAATAAGAGTTGCTAAAACTCCCCATAATTCAATTTTCCAAGCCAATTATTCATTCGACATTACAGTCAGTTCTGCAGTTAACTACTAATTAATAACTTTTCAAGACAAGTTCTTCAGAATTTGTTGTTGTCAAACTCCCTTCCTTAGCTTTTAAAAACTGCACTTGCTTTTTGTTTCAGCTTATATGTCAATTTTTACAATTAAATTAAGTATTCAATAACTTAATTTTAATTTAGAGTGACAGGTCTCCGGAACAGCATGTTTTATCCATACTATTAATCTTATCTATACAATTGTCTATCTTCATCCTGTTCAAAATTTGATGCAATTTTCAAGTTGTATTTTCTAATTTGCAATGGACACACTTAACCTGATTGACCTGATCATGCTAAACGTGGCCTAACATGTGTTACTTTACTACTTTGACGCCCGCACATCGGTTGCTGAACTTGCTAAAATAACTGATTGCTATAAAATCAGATTGCTATATTTACAGTACGCTATGGGGCAAGTTACGCTAGTAATGTTGAAATCATATATATAACCATGATAACATCACATCATAAGTTTGTTACACAAATGTATAAGAGTGAAAAATGATAATAGTAATAATCAATATATAAATAATTCTGTGTGTTGTGGTTTTGTTGTCTTTAGAAAAAAAATATATTCCCGCCTGCTAATGATAACCTTTAGATCACATATCTCTTCATGCGTTCAACAATTTTTCAATGGAAATCTTTCTAAAAGGCCAGTTATCGAGAGAAATATCTGTCAGAGACAATGAAAGAATGTCATATCGTCCCAAATACATTTGTCAAATGCGCTAAGGAATTTTTATATTTCATGGATCATTTTTTATGAGACTGTTTTTGAAGGTATTGATCATTTTCCCCATGAAAAGTTGGATATGGACGTTGGATTTATTGTTTCAGGAATAACACGACATGTTATATCTATTACAAACACACACACACACAAAGGAAATATGTTCATTATTTTTTGGATGCTTATTTTCTTCCTAATTGTATTAATTGTTTTATCTAAACTACCCATTATAAAATCACATCGGCAGACATATTATTACGAAAGTTATACTCTTGAATCCTGGGTGTATAGGTAGGACACAAGAGGGAGTTCAAGTTTCTGGGTAACTTACATTTATTCACAAGCACAAAGTAAACAGATCAGTATGCAATCAAACAGAACTTAAATGCTTCACTAATTTCACAGAATAAGCGATTTCACATAATGTTGGCGAAAGTAATTTCACAAAACAGCAGCTACTGTTCTCAAAACGTTGACAAAAATCACATACCAATGTAACTCGTGTCACGTCCATTCGTCAACTCCCCTATAGCGGAAGAGTGAGTCCTTTTTATAGTAGTCTCTCCGTAGAAACTTCTGGAAATCTCTATATCTCAAAGAATAATCTTTCTATCGATACGTTTCTGGAACGTCCTGACGCCTCACGCCGCCGTCCTCACTGAATGCTGACGTCATGAACTTCGACTGACTTTCGAGACAGACGACAAACTAGGAGCCAAACGGAAAATTGCGCGTTCGTAACAATATTTAATAAAAAAAATAAAATAAAATAAATTCATATTTCGTACGCAACGTTTGTATATAACTTTTCTAAATAAAAATTTTAAAAACGCTTTTTAGTCTAACAATAGGTTTCTATCACATATGAATTAGATGCATTAGGATTATTTTAAGCACGTATACAGTACTTTAAAGCTAGGCTACAAATCGAAACTGAAACGTCGTAGGGTATCTAGCTACATGTTTAATAACCGATATGTTTGTTTCAAGAAAGGAGCAAAAAATCCAAAATGTTAAATTCAAAATATTGTATATAAAATAATTATTTTACAAGATAGTCTAGTAATTTGTATAATTACACAGATTATACGAAACAAATTGAAAAACAATTGTGCAAGGACATTTTTAATTTATTTTTTTCCGCGGACTTAACATTATCTGATACTTGAACTTAGATGTCTTCGTATATAGATTATTTATATTCATAATGATGTTAAAACTATTTTTCCTGCATCTATTCAAGAATTAACATTACTGTTTCATGAATTATCGTATTTGACTATAGAAGAAAATACCGTAAAATCCTAAATTTCGCCAAAATTGAATTCGATTCACTGTGAATTGAAATGAAAAATTATATCTATTTCTTGCTCTTTACATAATTAAAATTTTGATAGCAGTGCCTATGTGAAGTCGCTGTTGATGCGCAGCAAACAAATTTCAAGTGTAAGCATATACACACAGATGGACCTATTTTCGAAAGTGTTTGAAATATGTTGACGAAGTCTTAAAGCATGACTATCCGACACAATTTTCGAAAACAGTCTGAAAATAGCACTTTTACAATGCAATAGTACCGACAGTAAAAGTATACTTTCCCTTGCAGGGTTAGAATTGTTTAAAGTTAGAATTCATTTATCTATAGCTAAGATACATTCAATGTAAATAGAGAAAATCAATGCCAGACGAAATCGTCTAAGATTTTTGTCAGGCTAGAGATAGTGGCGTTTAACACTCAGTATAATACAACTTCTTGAATATCGTTTTGATATCGTTTGTTACTTCCTAATATCGTGATCACGCCCATAGATGGCAACGATCGAATATAAATTGGCTGAGATAGCGCTTAATTATTTCTTTTATACATCTTTCGGTAAAAAAAATTTTGTAGAGTCCATTTCAAGGGTAAGAGTTTGCAAGTCATTTCCAGCATCTGGATGATAGAGCGTCAGTTGGCTACTACGAAGATATGTGGGTCGTTTCCCGGTTGTGTAGCAAGGTTCTTTACAATGGCGCCCAAACAAATCAACCCTGTAGGTTACTGTAAATATATCGGAGGTCTGAAGACTCCAGACCGTGCGACTCACATAGTGGGTTTAGAGTAGCTATCTGCACGGCCGGGAAAGGATACCTCCTGCATTCAGGAGGCACTCAAGGCCTACCACCCCGCCAAAAGAACTTTTATTTAGGTCTAAAAATATAACAATTTATGAAAAATATTGTGATTAAACAGACAGTTTTACATTATATTTGAACTTCTCAAATACGTCCATTTTACAAAAATGGGAAAACGGTTTTTGCGAGTATAGATAAAAAGTTCATTGAAAAATAAAATATCGGAGGTCTGAAAATTACCCTAGTACAATTGGCACGGATTCAGTGGTCATTGGGATATTAAACGTCAATTTCAAATCGGAAGGACAACGACCACTCGGCAAGCTAACCTGGAGGATAAAGATGGCTTCAAAAAGCGATACTGAGGTAAAAGGTAGCAGAAAGTGGTCAGCCAGATTGTCAGTTGCATTCCAATATGTCATTAGAAATATGAAAATGCAGAGTCCACTTCAAAAATAAGAGCTTACAATCATGTCCTGGTAACTCAACGGTAAAGCATTAGCTGGCCAGTATAAAGGTCCATGGTTAGATTCCCAGTTGAGACAGAAAGGTTTTTCACTCTTTTCTGTTTCTGCGAACGTTTATGTCTTCATTATTTTGAACGTGTATTCAAGAACGTTTATTATTGAGAATGCATATTTTGTCCGTTTATATAAAATGCTAGTGTGCAAAACGTTGCACCACCAAAACCTCCTTTTTAACACTTTGCAACAAAGTAGAAAAGTGTTTATGACTTTGTTCATTCTGTCTGTCTGTCCGTTAGCACGATAACTACCGTAAAAATGACTTAATCAAAATGAAATTTTAGTATGTTGTTCAGACGGTCTGTAGGACCTATGGGAATATAAATGAATAATATCACCCTATTAGTTTTAGATTGAACCCGGGTTGAAACTATGAAATACATTGAGCCCTATGGGACCTAATATTTCAAGCATTTTTTAAGCGGATTTAAAACTCACAAATTGCTTCGAAAATTTTAAGTAATATTCAAATTGTTCCATAAAATATGTAAAAAAAAATCAGCGAAATATATTCAGTAGTTTTTTAAATAAAAATTAAAATAATTATAACTCCTCATATATGAAGCGATCATGTGACCATGATATGAAAATATCACGTGACGTACTTCAAAATGATATATTGTATCCATCTTGTCTCCAAATCGTGATTTTTAAAGTCTTTTTAATACATTTCGAGTGGTGTATACGTTCTAAAACCACTTTATTTCTGCTTAAATTCTGTGCATCTACATACTGAAACAACGCAATTACAATATATTTGAGTTTAAATGCTCATCTAAATTTGATTATTTCTACAACGAAGCCTATTTTTCACCTATGTAAAATGTAAACAGCAAAATAAGTCGAATTAGTTGTATTAGAATTGCGGTATTTCTTTAACACAAAATCAGTTAGTCCATGGAGTCTGCGTAGCTGATATGAATGAAATATTCATTGATTTTACAAAGAGATGGACGATTTTTTTCGATGATGTTTTACGCATAGAGTTTAATTACTTTTGTAGCTCCATTATCTTAATTTTTAAATAAAATAAATTATTTTAGTATTGTGATGAATGACATGAATGGGAAATTATTTATGAATGAAATTCTGCTTTTATAGAGAGAGCCAGGCGTGTTATTTTTTCTATGACGTCATTTGAATGCATTTCAGTTGTTTTCGATGATGTTTTTAAATATAATAAATTGTAGTATTATGATAATTCTAAAAGTGTTACCGAGGAATGTATCACATTTTAGAGATGTTTAAACCAGATAATTTATATTTCAATGCCGTCATTTGAAGGAAGTCCATTTTTTTCGATGAAGATTTAAGTTTTCAAATATAATAAATTAATGTGGTATTGTGATAAGTTTTAAAATATTACCGAGGAATGTATTGCATTTTAGACATGTTTAAATAAAATTGCATTGAAGTTGGAGAGTGTTTCATAATCAATGCTATAAGCATGATTGATCTTTCTTATTATATAAAGCAAATGTGAAGCAAAAGCAAAATATTGAAACTTAAAAAAAAATCATAATGACGCATAACACACTGAGCTGCAAAATTACATGAAAATAATAAAAAAATATAGTGTAAGTTTGAATATGTTTAAAAAAGGGGAAGTTAGGAGGAAAAAACAGTTTAATCGTTGGATGCATACATTGCACAAGTATACACACAAATATCCCCTTCACGCACAAAAGGGGAGAAATAAGGTGAGAAAATATTAAATTAAGGCCAGTGTATTCATGTTCCCATGTGCAAGAAACATATATATCCGTGGGAAATTTAATTTCGAAACTTTTACTTTATTCCATTAAATTAATTGTAACTTATACAATATATGTATAATATGAAAATGAAGTGAATTTACATTAATCCGCAAAATGGTCCTTTATTGTGCAGAACATAAATTGTTCACAACAATAAATTTAAACTATTCATGAGAACAATGTAACAGATTTTATTCACTCATCTAAATAAACTGTTCTTACGTACTTTAAGTGTTTCAGTATAATAAAATATTTCATGATCCATAAAGAGCTTCATGCTGTTTATTTTATGACATATTCCCTTTCATAAAGATATACGTAAATTGAAACGTCTGCAAAATGATGTGTATATGTTTGTATTGTAAACACATTATATTTTAATACATAAGCGGATTAAATTTAAGTAAACAAAAAATCCATCTGCGAATATCTTTGAGTATTATACCGATTTATTTGATACTATTTACAGATGCTTAGTAAGCACATTTAATCTTAGGATATTGGAAAATACAATAGAAAAATTAGGAAATGGAAAATAGTAGAAAGTATCTTTAATACAGAAATGCCAAAAATTTCATAAAAGGGGGACAGATGTATCACATGTTACATAGTAAAAAATCTGATGTGGGCAGCACATGACTTTCATTATATAATGCAATGAATTTACTACTTTTACAGTAAAAAAAAGATAATTTTTATAGTAGTTATTTATATTCTTTCCAAGATATTGAATTTTCGTCAATGTGTCGTCATTTACCATGCCGTCATCATCAATGAGTCGTCATTGAGCGTCATTTTTATCCATTTGGCGAATTTTTCGTTAATTTAGCAACATTTAAAAAAGTCGCCAAGTTGGCGACATTCCACCAAATTCGTCCACAAAATCTCGCCAAGCGTTATGGACGAAGAAATAAGTTATTCTTACAGCAGATAAATGACTATTGGCGTTCAAATACGAAAGTATTACTCAAAGTATCTTTTTTCGGGAATGGAACGAGCTAGATCTACGATAATGATGTCACCCAATTTATCGCATGGTATTACATGTAAAAAGTGAACATGTTTATCAATAGGAAATATTTTTATTTTTATTTTATATGACTTTTTGATAATTTTTTCGAAAAATGTGCAATATCTCGAGAATGGTTCATGTTAGTGTTCTAAAATTTTTGTCAATCGTTTTCTAATGAAAAATTACACAAGAAATGTCTATTTTCGTAACTTTATTAGCGGTTTTGATTTTTTGAGAATTTTTTCAAAATTTCACTCGGAAATTTAGGGCGAGTTTAAACATTCGATTACGTATAAAAACAATGGGCTTCTAGTGTTTACGGATTGTGATTTTTGTATCAAATTTCGTTCGAGTCGGTCCACTCTACACAGACTCACTGACACAAACACACACACACAACACTTCAAAAATGTTTGATTCGTGATCATCGATGCTTGAAACGTGCTCTCCCGTCTAAAACTCGAATTCTAATTTTCTACCCCATCACACTACTTTTCTTATACATTACGTATATAAGGAAAGCAAAAAGTTGTATATATGTTTGATTGTCCGTGCATCTGTATCGAAAAATTGAAGTTTCGAACATTCACAAAACTTGGTATGGGAGTGCTTATACTCAGCTACACCTTGACGGGATTTTTAAGATTCGAGCTAGTTTAAAAGTAGTGACAATTGAAATTTAGCCAAAATTACGCCATTTTTAAACAAATTTATTTCTGCATATACGCCTGCAAACAATGTGAGAATGTGATAGGCAGCTGTTTTAGAGGTGATCATATCTGAATTTTGGTGCGTTAGACGATGTAATTGCTTTTAAGATCAGAAATACTAACCTCATGGATTTTTAAAGGTGGCATTCTCATTTTATAAACAAGACACTATTTTATAATTATAAGTATCGCGCTGTATATATATATTTACATATACTTTTACTTTTATAATAAAAAATATAACGTTATACCATTTAACGCTATTTTAACATAGAGTGATGAATTATTGCCCATACACAATATTAACATTAAGATTACTTAGAGATATATTAAGACTAATGGCAGAAAATATTTCAATTATAATAATATTGACAAAAATTTAGACGATTACTCCACCTTGAAGTGTAGCTGTGATGGGGAGATAAACACTAATAAATATATTGACGCCACACACGGACACGTAATAACTGGAAAATTGGAAATGATTGATGATAATGATATCAAGCTGCTGTTAAAACAAGGAACAAAATTCCGTAATCAAAAACATTACAGAAGTGCTTTTACTTTTGATATAGACGTGGAAGATTTTATATACAAAATGGCGTTGAAATACAGTTAACCCATTCAGACTTTCAACAAATGGAGAAACGAAGTAATAAAGGGATTCGAAAGACATTATCATCCAGATTCCCATAAAACATTTCAAGACAACATAGAACAAGAGATGGAGTCCCTGAAAGAAAAATTCGCAATAACTTACATGGATAAAGTGCCATCGAATTACGTATTTGCCTGCAAAAAATACTACATAGACACTTTGTGCAAAAGTTATGAAAATGAAAGTATGTATAAAAAAATCAATACCGCAGGCAAAACCGTGGAAAGCCGTATCAAAGCAATTTGTAAAAGAATAGGACATGATTTAAAAACTGTAAAGTTTCCCTATCTTGTACTAATTCCAAAAATGCATAAAAAAACGATTAAATTTCGACCTGTGTTCAGTCGGATGCGGTTCTTACCTTACAGTAGCTAAAACCAAGTTATTTACTATTCTGACTCCATTACTAAAGGAAATTAAAAAATCTGATGTGGGCAGCACATCACTTATATATACTGAAGAATTATATATACATGCTCTTATTTTAATTAATTTAATCCACTATTAATTCAATTGTTGTTCTCATTTGGTAAATGGACTCATTTTCAAAGGTGGCGTAGAGAAAAAAACAAAAAAACTAAAAATATCTCGAGAACGGCTAGTCCTAGTGTAATGGGGTTGGTCTTATTCTTTTCTCGTACAAAACAAGTACTTAATGGATATATTTCGGCATACGTAGTTTTTTATTTTAGATTTTGTCAATTTTTGCGGGCCATTTTGCAAAAAAAGGCAGATTATTTTTTTCCGAACCGTACCAAAATTTAATCAGCACCAGGGTGATTCACAAGCTACTTATCTAAAAAATTTTGTGAAATTCGGTTCATTAGATTTTCCGCTAGAGTGGATACAAGCTTGTGCGAGCCATTTCGCAAAAAAGGCGGGTTCTTTTATCCTGAATCATACCCAAAACTAATCAGCACCAGATTCACCCACAAGTGACTTAACTACCAAATTTTATGAAATTCGGTCAATTACTTTTTTAGTTACAGTGGATACAATATCTGCACAAACAACCAGACGTCACGCTAAAAATACACACGCAGACGTCACGCTAAAAATAGTTTTTTTGTATTCTAGAGGTTTCGAAACGTGTTGATCCGTCGAAAACTCGAGTTGCGATTTTCGGCATGATTCCAATACTTTCCCTATACATTACCATGTATTGTAGGGAAAGTAAAAAGAAGGAACCTGCATGGTGTCAAATTCTTATGAATTAATTGACAAATTAAGTAGAATAAAGGAGAAAATGTTTTTCAGATGTTTCGATTTTAAAGACCTCTTTAATCACGTAAATTTAAAAGATTTATTCGACATTTTAATGGAGCTTCATGAACATTACAATCTCCACTCTACCATCTCAGTCAACAAGTATAAAAAGCTGATATAGTCTTATTTGAAAACATTGTGCAAAACGGAATGGGTTTTTATCGCCAAATACAGGGCACCCTAATGGGTGGGGGATGCTCCTCCATTCTTGCGGATATTTACTTGAATAAGTATGAACCAGGTACTTATTTGGTTAATGAATTGCCATTCTACCGCTTTGTTGACGATGTGATAATTGGACTTACAAATCAACATGATCATATTGACCCCCCCCCCCCTACCCTAAATGCCTGGAACTTATAGAAACTCAGTATACAAATCAAGGAACTGTTGATTTTCTGGATATTAGTATTTACTATAATGAATATGACAAAATGTGTTTTAAAATTTATGACAAACGGGGCAATTTTGATTTCGATATTATTTATATAATAGACTGGAAATCCAATTTAAAGAGTGGTATATTCAGAAATGTTATCATTAGTTATTTAAATCGATATAGACGTCTTAATACAGAAGAAGAGGAACAGCAACACTGTATCAATAAATTACTCCAAGAGGCAGCAAAATGCCATTATCCGCTTCGATATCTAAGGCACTATGTAGACTTGGACTTTAAGAAGGAAAAAAAACAGTTTTACATGATGATTGCATATCGGTGCAGTATCGTTACATGGCGTTACTTTTGGTCTTCGAGCATTCTGCTGTAACGTCAGGTTAAGTTTATTTTCATATCTTGAGCCCTTTTGTGCTTCATGTTTTTTTTTCATTCAGGATGTTTTATTGATTTCATCGGACGGCGGAATGCTTCGGGAAGACAGAGGCACAGGGAGTGTTACCTGGCGTAAAAGCGTTTTAACCGGGAACGGGGGGTCACCATCCCTCCCAGCCTTATTCTGTAGTTCCTGTAAACACTCTCCATTCATTTCCCCCCTTCCTTTATGCCCCCCATATTTTTTCAGTCTGTTTTTGTATTTACTTATATATATATATATATATATATATATATAATCTGCTGTTTAGCAGGGGTCCAGTGATAGGAAGATGCTTCGTTCTCACTTGGCCAAAAAAACTTCCACACGTGATTGCTTATGTTCTCGGCTTTTTTTCGAAAATTCTACACTTTGAGGAAGGTTCATTTGCTTCAAAAGCGGCTATAATTTGTTTCTATTTCTTGCTGATGGCGTTGACTTGGCCTACTGAAATTTCAAACTCAGATACAATTTTCCTTTGACTTACTTTTGACTTTATATTTCGAATAATTTCGTATTTTTCCGGAGGCTTCAGTTCTTTCCGTTTTACTACTTATTTCTGACATACTGTATCTGCTGTGCTTCTTCCGTTTTTTTGTTTTCCTACTTATTTCTGACATACTGTATCAACTGTTCTTCTTTCCCTCCAACAACAGCGAAATGGCGAAAACATTTTCCTTTGCCGAGCAAAAAGGAAGAAAAACAGAAGCGACAATAGTGTCCAATCTGGGGTGCGGAAAAGAAAGCATAACCCTTTTTTGACCACTCCCTCTAACACGTGGTGAACACCTGTTGTCACTTATCTGTGATTGGGGACGGGGAAGGCATTTCTCCGAATTTCTCCTCCGATTGCAAACACACTGTCAGTTTCCGTTCAGTTTACAGAAAGTTAAAGGGGGAATGGGGATCAAAATTAGCGTTCGTAATACTGGGGTGTTCATATTAGAGGGTGTTCAGAATATAGAGAGTTCATCTTATGTTAAGTCTACGAAGTTTCGCCGGGCCCGCCGTAATGTGTTCATAATACCGGGGTGTTCACATTACAGAGTGTTCAGATAGAGAGAGTCCACTATATATATATATATATATATATCGTGCGTTACAACAAATACTGAAAATGACAACCATTTGCTGCCAAGTACAGCTCTACTCGACGACAGGTACCTACGGAGACTTTTTCTGGGGCTTTTCTGTAGGCTATCTTCAATCTCGGACATTTCATGCGCACTCAGATTAGGCCTACCACTTCGTCGTCGGCCATTAACAGAACCAGTTTCCCTGAATTTTTTGACTTCACGAAGTAACGATGATTTATTCGGCACATTTCGCGTTTCAAAATATTTGCGAAACTCTGAACGAACAGTTTTGTAAGAATTATCTTCAAATAATGCTCTCCACAATAAATACACGCTCCGGTAAACTGAGCGCCATTTTAGAACTATGTGAACTGACTCTGTACTAACAACGCCATCTATTGTGCATTATATGATGTATAAATAGCGCGAAATTCAAAAACATCTGTCTTTATATTTCTGAGAGATATCAACCGAAATGTGAGTTGCGGGACTTTAGAAACGCCCTGTATATATATCTCCCCTTGATTGATGAATCTCTATTTTTCACATCTTTTTACATGGTTATCTTATATTTCATGTTATGGTTATATGAGTTACAACTTACCTCTAATCTATCATTGAAATTTCATATAATACTTTTAATATATGTATATATAAAATTGAAGTTGTTTGATTTCGATTCCAACAATTCTTCTATTTCGAGGAAATATAACGAACAAGACAATTTGTTATTTAATATTTACAAGTCTTTAACAAAACTTGTGATTTTTGTGTTTAATGAAGTTTATACTGTTATAATTTATTATGCTGTTATAATTATGCTGTTACGATTACTGAAGACATTCCTATTGCTATTTTAATTTGATAATTATAAAATACCAATACATCAAAATCAGCTATATATGATATAAAAACATGGAACTTAATAGTTCCAGATTCTTAATTAATGATTACGGAATATTTAAAAAAATAGTATTCCAGGAAACGGATTCTGTAGTATAAAATAATGAGCTGCACAAAAGTTGATATAAGTACCTTTATTATCCCAGAGGGAAAAGAGTAATTAGCTGAAATTTAGTCAAAGTTTTCTGGAGCCGATTATTTTTGGAGCAATTCAGGTTTTGTTAAAATAACAGGTCTAATTATTGAAAACTACTATTCGTTTATCCTGTAAATAGAACGTTAATTATCCTAGCTGAAGTTATGTTTTTTTAACAACATCATTTAAAAAACCATGCGCATATTCAAAGACTCAGTAATAATTTCCAATTAATATATGGTTGATCGCGAATCATAATTACTATGCTTATACATATATCTTGAAATGACTAAAATCTTGAAACATAATTAAATAGTTTCATACTTTTTAAAATGCATAAATTCAAATTAATTACAAATATTTCTATGTATTTGAATAACATACCAGTATATAGTAAATCAAACTGATGTAGGAGCACACAACACACACACACACACTCCTACTTGTAAAAATTGCAACACCATCAATGAATCATCATAAATGAATTTAATTTAATTCACAAACCGCTTGTATTGATATAAATAAACTAAAAAATTCACAAAGTAAAAAAAAATAGCACATGTCGACAATCAGTATTTGGTGGAGCCACCACGCGCAGACATAATTGCTTTTATAGGACATGGCAGCGAATCGAACAGTTTCTGAATTTGAACTTGTGGAATAGAATTTCAGATTGCTTCTATCCGATTCCGAAGTGCAGCTGTATTAGCTATAAGACGAACGTCACGAAAGGGACAATGGCCGACGAAATCCCAGACATGTTCAATAGGCAACATATTCGGTGAATATGCAGGTCGAGGATGAACATTTCTAGCAGCATGTGGACGGGCATTGTCCTGCTGAAATACAGCTCCAGGAATGTGTTGAAGGAGGGATACGACTTTGTGATCCAGAACTTCTCTGATCTAACAGTTGCTGTTGATATTACCCACAGTTCCCAGCAGCTCAGATCGTCCAAGATCATTTGCATTTAGTCATTTGCAGAGTACACCCTAATTTAATTTAGTCATTTGCATAGTGCGCCCTAATGTGTAATAAAAATACTTCAAGAAATATTCAACGTTAGTCTCATTCGACCTGAGTATAAAAGTACAGAACAAATGTAGTATACATCAGATTCTGATGAAAATATATTGTTACTAAAAGCTCTTGCGCAATAAGTTTAAGAAAACTGAAATTCAAACAACACTTGACAATGACATCCGTGTGACAGAACTGAATCTGACGGATTACTGAAATGTTCCCCTAGACAAATTAAAGCTTATAAAATTTTCTGATAAAGAGATAATATATACTATAACAAAAAAGATCAATCATGCTTAAAGCATTGATTATGAAACACTTTCCAACTTCAATGCAATTTTATTTAAAAAAGTCGAAAATGCAATACATTCCTCGGTAATATTTTAAAACTTATCACAATACTACATTGATTTATTATATTTGAAAACATAAACATTCATTGAAAAAAATGAACTTCATTCAAATGACGGCATTGAAATATAAATTGCGTGGTTTAAATATCTCTGAAATGCAATACATTCCACGGTAATATTTTTAAATCTATCATAATACTACGATAATTTTTATATTTGAAAACTTCATCGAAAACAACTGAAATTAATTCAAATGACGTCATAGAAAAAATAACAAGCCTGGATCTCTCTATAAAAGCAGGATTTCATTCATAACTTTCTCCATTTCATTCATCACAATACTATAATAATTTATTTTATTTAAAAATTATGACCATGGAGCTACAATTCATAAACATTATGCTTAAAACTTCATCGAAAAAAATCGTCCTTCTGTTTATAAAATTAATTAATATTTCATTCATATCAGCCATGCAGACTCCATGGACTGAATTATTTTGTGTTAAAGAAATACAGTAATTCTAATACAACTCATTCTACATATTTTGCTGTTTACATTTTACATAGGTGAAAATAGGCTTAGTAGTAGAAATAATCAAATTTGAATGAGAATTTAAACTCAAATATATTGTCATTGTGTTGTTTTAGTATGTAGATGCACAGAATTTAAGCAGAAATAAAGTAGTTTTAGGATGGATACAACACTCAATATGAATTAAAAAGAACTTTAAAAAATCACGAATGTGAAACAAGATGGATTCCATATATCAGTTTGAAGTGGGTCATGTGATCGTTTCATATCATGGTCACTTGATCGTTTCATATAAGATGTGTAATTATTATTTTAATTTTTATTTTAAAAACTACTGAATATATTTAGCTGAATTTTTTTTATATATTTTATGGAACAATTTGACTATTACCTAAAATTTTCGAAGCAATTTGTGAATTTTAAATCCGCTTAAAAAATGTTAGAAAAATTAGGTCCCATAGGGCTCAATGTATTTCATTTTTTCAACCCAGGTTCAATCCAAAACTAATTGTGTGATATTATTCATTTATATTCCCATAGGTCCTACAGACCGTCTGAACAACATACTAAAATTTCATTTTGATTAAGTCATTTTTGCGGCAGTTATCGTGCTAACGGACTGACAGACAGAATGAACAAAGTCATAAACACTTTTCAACTTTGTTGTAAAGTGTTAAAAAATATCAGTATCATATTTCATAGTATTTCTTTACAAGACAAAATACTCTAATTTTGTCACGGCAATGCAGGAGCATCTGATTGATAGTGAATAGTGAAAGTTGATTTTCTACTTTTTCTATCGTCTCAGGCTATTATAGATCCTGATAAATCTAATGTACTTCAATCAATCTACCTATAGCATTGTTCCTTTTCATATGCTTGGGACTGTTGTATTTTCCTTATATTTTCTAGATTTATAAACATTCCAGTACGTTTTCTGTATTTGATTTTTTACATTAGTTCCTTAACATATTATTACATTCATTAATTTGCTTTTTACAAATTCTTGAGAATTAACTCTTTTGCCTAATCAGGCACAATACTATAATATTAGACAGATTATATTTAGTTAATATCGACATATCTGCATTTCTATATACAGAGCCTGTTCACACATTTTTGTAACGATTTTGATTTTCTCCATGAATTAAATTTAAATAATAAAAAAAACCTGACTGGCATCAAGGCGAAATAGGGTTTAATTATCGTCTGCATCATTAAAAATATGCTTTGCTTTAGAATTTCGCTAGAAAATAAACAATGGATCGAAGGCTATATTTTTGAGCTTTCCGAAGATAAATACTCTTCTTAAATTGTAATACTCTTATTCGATTATTAAAAAAATATGTGAAAAACATAGTTTTAATATTTCTACACGTAAATGAAGTGACATAATTAATAAAAAAGGAAAGACACGTCAAAGTTTACATTTGACTAGGAGAAAGGTAAAAAATGCATACCCAACAAAGCTTGGTTCAGGAAAAACATGTAACGTTTTGCTAAAGGTTTTATGGTTATTGCTGGATTCTCTCATAACGGAAAACTTAAAACAAGGAAAGTGGGATAAATTGTCAAAATTAATTCGGATTACTATCATAAATATGTTTTAACACCTGTTTTCGAAAAAAAAACATTCCATCACTTTACACAAACAATCTTCACTGTGTTAAGTTCCATCAGGATAAGACTACCAGCCATACCTCTAAATCTAGTGCTATATTTTTTGAAAGAATGAGAAATGAAACCGGAATTGAGGCTACTCCATTTATAAGCATCCCACCCAAGTCCCCCGACCTGTCTACTATGGATTACTGTGCATTTGGAGTTTTAAAACAAGTTCTTTGTAAGCGGCATCCCAAAACATTGGATGGACTCTGGAAGATTGTGGGAGAGGAGTGGAACAAAATCAACCTTGATATTTAAAAAGAAAGCTCTTTTATCTTGGAAATCAAGATGGGATATGATAGTTTAACAAAAAGGCTATCAGATTGAACATATATTAGAAAATAAAATTATTATCTTTGTTTATATATATATATACATATTTTTAAAATCGTTACAAAAATGTCTGAACACCCTCTGTATGTCTTCCATCTATGAAAAAAAATATTGCTGTGAGTTAATCCTCGAACAAACAATGAATTAAGATGCTATTTATGCTCATATCAAACTCATTAAAATTATAAAATTAAACCCAAATTATCTATGACAATACGAACAATTGAAAACTATCCTAATAGTTAAAATTCACTTGAAAGCAAGCATGTAGTAGACATCTCATATAGTTAAATATAAAATCGGTTTTGGATATATTTATAAAATATATCTACATAATAATAAATAGTAATTAACTCAGTATAATGTGGTACAATTCTTCTAAAATTATTTTTTTTAGTTATGTTCATATAAAGCGCATATTGACCATTTATAATTTTTAAAAGTTGCACGATTAATGATGTGGGCTAGAAAGAAAAAGGTAAAGGAGGTGTTTCAAGAAATTCACATGTTTATGTATCAGATGAAGTATATGTATTTATTTATCTGATGTGGGCAGCACATGACGCTCCCTGCAGACTCATATCCACGTTCTCTTTATTACTTTCCTTATATACATAATGTATAAGGACAGTATTGTGACGGGGACGAAAATCTGAATTCGAGTTTTCGACGCGAGAGCACGTTTCAACCATCTCTTATCTCTTATCATGTCTGTGTGTGTGTGTCTGTGTCAGTGAGTCTGTAGAGACGATAAATGACGAACGACTGGATCGATTTGAACGAAATTTGGTACAAAAATCCCAATCCGTAAACACTGGCAGCCTACTGTTTTTAAGCGTAATAGAATGTCCCCCCCCCCCCTAAATTTTTGGGAGAAATTTTGAAAAAAACGTCAAAAATCAAAACCGCTAATAAAGCTACGCAAATAGACATTTCTTATGTAATTTTCATTAGAAAACGATTAACATAAATTTTAGAACGCTAACATAAACCGTTCTCGAGATATTGCACAATTTTAAAAAAATTATCAAAAAGTCATAAAATAAAAAATATATATTTCCTATTGAGAAACTTGTTCACTTTTCATATGTAATACCTTGCGATAAATTGGGTGACATCATTCTCATGGATCTAGCTCGTTCCATTCATGAGAAAAGATACTTCGAGTAATACTTTTGTATTTGAACGCCTATAGTCATTTATCTGCTATAAGAATAACTTATTTCTCCGTCAGTAAAGCTTGGAGAGATTTTGGCGACGATATTGGTGGAATGGCGCCAACTTGGAGACTTTTAAAAATGTTGCCAAATAAAGGAAAATCTCGCCAAATGGATTAAAATGACGCTAAATCAATGAAAATGACGACTAATTGTCGAAAATTCAATATCTTGGAAAGAATATAAGTATCTACTATAAGAAAAACCTATTTTTTTCTTGTAAAAGTAGTAAATTCATTGCATTATATAAGGAAAGTCATGTGTTGCATACATCAGATTTTTTCTTCGATAATTCATTAAATCGAGTTTAATTGCACAAAATAACAGCCATAATTATTACTTTCCTTATATACATAATGTATAAGGGAAGTATTGTGACGGGGTCGAAAATTCGATTTCGAGTGTTCGATGGGAGAACACGTTTCAAGCATCCCTGATCACGAATCGAACATTTTTGGAGTGCAGTATGTGTGTGTGTCTGTGTGTGTGTGACTGTGGAGGCGATATCTTACGAACGAATGGAGCGATTCAAATGAAATTTGGAAAAAAGATCACAATCCGTGAATACTGGAAGCTTATTGTTTTGAAATAAGATCGAATGTTCAGAACCCACCTAAATTTTCGAGTGAAATTTTGAAAAAATCTTCAAAAACCCAAAACCTTTAATAAAGTTACGCAAATAGACATTTCTTATGTAATTTTTCCTTAGAAAACGAATGACACAATCTGTAGGAAGCTAACATTAACCGTTCTCGAGAGATTGCACATTTTTCAAATACATTTATCAAAAAATCAAGTAAAATAAAAAAAAAATATTAACTCTTAAGAAACATGTTCACTTTTCATATGTAATATCATACCATAAAATTTGGTGATATCATTCTCGTGGATCTAACTCGTTTTATTCACGAGAGAAGATACATTGAGTAATACTTTTGTAATTGAACGTCAATAGTCATTTATCTTCTGTAAGAATAACTTATTTCTCCGTTCATAACGCTTGGCGAGATTTTGGTGACGAATTTGGAGGAATGACGCCAACTTGGCGACTTTTTAAAATGTTGTCAAATTAACGGAAATCTGGCTAAATGGATAAAAATGGCTTTACACCAATGAAAATGACGACAAATTGAAGAAAATTCAATATCTTGGGAAGAATATAAGTATCTACTATAAGAAAAACCTATTTTTTTACTGCAAAAGTAGTAAATTCACTGCATTATATAAGGAAAGTCATGTGTTGCCCACATCTGATTTTTTCTTCCATAATTCATTAAATCGAGTTTAATTGCACAAAATAACAGCCATAATTATTACTTTCCTTATATACATAATGTATAAGGAAAGTATTGTGACGGGGTCGAAAATTCGAATTCGAGTTTTCGATGGGACAACACGTTTCAAGCATCCCTGATCACGAATCGAACATTTGTGAAGTGCAGTATGTGTGTGTGTGTGTGTCAGTGTGTCTGTGGAGACGATATCTCACGAACGAATGGAGCGATTCAAATTAAATTTGGAAAAAAAATCACAATCCGTGAATACTGGAAGCTTATTGTTTTGAAATACAATCGAATGTTTAGAACCCACCTAAATTTTCGAGTGAAATTTTGAAAAAATCTTCAAAAAACCAAAACCTTTAATAAAGCTACACAAATAGATATTGCTTATGTAATTTTTCCTTAGAAAACGAATGACACAATCTGTAGGAAGCTAGCATTAAACGTTCTCGAGATATTGCACATTTTTCAAATACATTTATCAAAAAATCTAGTAAAATAGAAAAAAAGTATTAACTCTTAAGAAGCATGTTTACTTTTCATATGTAATATCATACCATAAATTTGGTGATATCATTCTCGTGGATCTAACTCGTTCGATTCACGAGAGAAAATACTTTGAGTAATACTTTTGTAATTGAACGCCAATAGTCATTTATCTTCTGTAAGAATAACTTATTTCACCGTTCATAACGCTTGGCGAGATTTTGGCGACGAATTTGGCGGAATGACGCCAACTTGGCGACTTTTTTAAATGTTGTTAAATTAACGGAAATCTGGCTAAATGGATGAAAATGACTTTACACCAAAGAAATATACGACAAATTGAAGAAATTTCAATATCTTGGGAAGAATATAAGTATCTACTATAAGAATAATATTTTTTATCTGTAAAAGTAGTACATTCATTGCATTATGTAGGAAAAGTCATGTGTTGCCCACATCAGATTTTTTTTAAATTACACTGAATTTGCACTTTAAATTTAATTGTCGTTTTCATTTGATAACTGAACTTATTTTCAAAGATGGCGCATCAAAAATGCAAAAAAATGAAAATATCTCGAGAACGACTAATTATAGAGTAATGGGATTGGTTTTATTACTTTCATCGTAGAAAAGTAAGTATATAATAAGCATTTAAATGATATATTTGAGTATACACAGCCTTTTATTTTTAGATTTAAAAATTTTTTGCGGTCATGTCGCAAAACAAGGTAGGTACTTTTTTTTCCGAATCGTATTAACATCTAATCAGCACCAGGTTAAACTACAAGTGATTTATCTACCAAGTTTTGTGAATTTTGGTCTATTAGTTTTTCATCTAGAGTTGATACAGTAATTTTTCGAAACATTTCGCAAGAAAGAGCTGTTTCTTTTACCCCGAAACGTACCAAAATTGAATCAGCACCAGACAACTTATATACCAACACGGAACTTATATACCAAATTTTATGAAATTCGGTCAAATAATTTTCATTTAGAATGGATACAAAATCGGCCAGACATCAAAAGAGTGTTTTCGTTTTCTAGAGGTCCCAAAACGTGTAGATCCGTCAAAAACCCGAGTTGCGATTTTTGGCACTATTCCAATACTTTCCCTATACATTTTCATGTATAGCAGGAAAAGCAAAAATGCACAAACAATTAATTTTATACAATTAATCAGATTATAGAGTTTAAAAACCGTAGTATATTGGTTCGAAATTGCGTAATTAGTAATAATAAATGTAATATTTTGAATATTTTTAGTTAATTTTCATGCAATCCACACTATATGTGTTAAAAAATTTAATTTATTTCAATGTGTATTGTCTCTGTTTCCAACTCAGGCAGAAAAAATTGTCTTTCAAAAATATGACGTTTGAATTCCAGTTTCCCTTTGCTCATGGAATTGAGAGATAGCTCACGACATAGCTCCAGGATGATAAAAAGACAAGAAAAATTGCTGAACGATTTTTCTTTCAGGTATTTGGAAGGTACTCGGTGTGCTATAAACCCATATTGCTGAGATAAAAATATACTTAGACAATAAATGAAAATAAATCGATTTAAAGATAATCGTTAAAGTATCGTAACATGTCTTTATGGTTGTGGAAAATATACGCCAAGTAAAAGCTAAAATATGTAATGATTCTGAAGTATTATTTATTTTAAAATGCTTACTTATTTACAGCTTTAAACGGCCAATTAAAGATGTAAACTGGCTTTGGAAGAAAAGGGTGAATCTTTCAAGACAAAAAACAAAATTCATGCACACGAGAAACAGCAATTTAGGCTTTTGTCCAGATATAAGCTTGAGTGCAAATGTTCCGGCAAAGATTCTGTGACAGAAGACCGTCTTGCTTCGGTTGAGATGGCTGTGCCTTAACTTCACGAAGTATGGCCTTAATTTCACGAAGTATGGTATTTTGTCTAAATCATTTTAAACCTTCAGAAAAATATCTTATGCTGTAACTAACTCATATTTTAAATTTACTTGAATCAGACATGTGAGTGACATTTTAAAATTATATTTCCAGTTTACGGAAAGAATGGCATATTTTTCTAAATTTTGAAATTCAAGTAAAAGTAAAATGTATGATAAGCAAATAAAATTAGCTATCATGTTTTTAGAAATGTATAGTAAATTATCGTTAGTAAGCTACATTTTAGATTACCATAACATTTTTTCCGGAATACTGTGTTAAAATGACATATTCCTTATACCATAGATAACACTTGAAATGTTGTTGTGGTTAATACAACAGTACAGACAGTAGTTATTTCGTGTAAGTCTCCTATATACAGGCTGGCGCATCACACATACGTATACGCACATATGCATAGACATATATATGCATATAAATGCAGTGATAACGTGAGATGCAAATCCTTTTGAAAGATAAATCTTGAAAAGCTGTCTGAAAACATAATTTTCGTCAAGGTCACAATTTCGAAAATGTATGAGAAAAAAAATCTCCCTATATAAATATAACAATGTTGTATACAAAATCTAAAGCGATTATTTAATGTGTTAATACCTCTTTGGGAAAATATGAAAAATTGTATGATGTTCTATCATAATGTATAATTATTTCTCTCTCTACTCAATTTCGATATCGACTTAATTTTTTTATATTTATAGATTGCATTCTTCAGGTGTGTAGCGATTGAGAGACGCTAGGCCCGAACTCGGGACCTCGTGCTTAAAAGACCGACATTATAAGATTAGAGCAAAAGCTCGCTTCCTCTCTGAACTTATAATTCGGGTACACATCTTTGATCAGATCCAGCTTTATTTGCGGAATGGCCCTCACAACAGTCAAATCTGAAATAAAAGATTTAGTACGTTTAAAAATATTCATAAAATGCTTGTCTTATACATAATTTTTTACCGACTAACCGAATAAGACAGACTCTAAGACTTAAAGACAAACAGATTTGAGATATGTTTGGGGGAAATTTCAGGCGATGATGATATTTTAAAATATTTTACGTCTCCAAATGAAAAAAAATCTGATGTGGGCAAAACATGACTTTCCTTATATAATGCAATGAATTTACTACTTTTACAGTAAAAAAAAAATAGGTTTTTCTTATAGTAGATATTTATATTCCTTCCAAGATATTGCATTTTCGACAATTAGTCTTCATTTTCATTGATTTAGCGTCATTTTAATCCATTTGGCGAGATTTTCGTTAATTTGACAACATTACAAAAAGTCGCCAAGTAGGCGACATTCCGCCAAATTCGTCGCCAAAATCTTGCCAAGCTTTACTGGCGGAGAAATAAGTTATTCTTATAACAGATAAATGACTATTGGCGTTCAAATACAAAAGTATTACTCGAAGTATCTTTTCTCATGAATGGAACGAGCGAGATCCACAAGAGTGATGTCACCCAATTTATCGCATGGTATTACATATGAAAAGTGAACATGTTTCTCAATAGGAAATATATTTATTTTATTATATATGACTTTTTGATAATTTTTTTGAAAAAAGTAAAATATCCCAAGAACGGTTTATGTTAGCGTTCCAAATTTTATATTAATCGTTTTCTAATGAAAAATTACATAAGAAATGTTTATTTGTGTAACTATATTAGCGGTTTTGATTTTCTGACGATTTTTTCAGAATTTCACTCGAAAATTTAGAGGGGTTCTGAACATTCGATTACGTTTAAAAACAATAGGTTTCCAGTGTTTATGGATTGTGATTTTTGTACCAAATTTCGTTCGAATCGGTCCATTCGTTCGTCAGTTATCGTCTCCACAGACCCACTGACACACACACACACACACACATATTTTCACACACACACACACAGACATCACTTCAAAAATGTTTGATTCGTGATCAGGGATGCTTGAAAAGTGCTCTCCCGTCGAAAACTTGAATTCGAATTTTCGACCCCGTCACAATACTTTCCTTATACATTATGTATATAAGGAAAGTAATAAGACAGGTTAAAACTGCAAACTAAATTCATTTCAATTCGATTCATATCAATTTGAACCAATATCCATGTCCATTTGAGCGTTTAAACTTAATTTAATAGATTATGACTTCGAGTCTGTACTGAAAGTCATGTGCTGCTTACATCAAATTTTTTTCTGCAGGCGTTAAGTTAAGAAAACATATGTTACACTTAATTTAAGAAAGTCCTGTTGCTTATTTTTGCACGTAAAATTAATGTAGAATTCAGAGCAAAGAAATTTAAATACGTAGTATCCCCTTAAGACATAAAAGAAAATGTTATATTCTCCATGCTTCCAAATATAAGCGTCAATTGACCACCTCAGACCAGTAGTCTGTTTATCCACAAACGCATCAGTTGTTTACAAGTTATTGTATTTTAGAACTAGAATGAAAAACAGATATGAAGATAAATGGAAGTATATAAGTGAATAATTTATTACAAGAGTATAAATTATTCATAGATTTTGCTATAAATACAATAAAATACGTAAAAGAGATCTGTTCAATAGCATTATCTAAAATGAAAAATG
Source organism: Amaurobius ferox (assembly GCA_951213105.1). Lineage (NCBI taxonomy): Eukaryota > Metazoa > Arthropoda > Arachnida > Araneae > Amaurobiidae > Amaurobius > Amaurobius ferox. The sequence continues at coordinate 32,288,719 of OX578143.1, forward strand.
ATATACATGTTATAGAATATTTGATTAATATATGCAACGCTAGAAACACCATTACGGATCACAAATAATCCGAATCGAAATATTAAATAAATCAAAATATAACATTGCTGACTATTTGATGCTCTAAACGCACTCAGCATATTAGTTTGTTTCTGCTTCATGTTTTAGATCTGGAAATCAAATATAATTTGACACAGCATATTTCAAACAACTTCCGTAAATACAAGGAGAACTGGGAATTGAACATAAATTACCCATTCTGCAACCAAGAGAATTCATTCATAGATAATTGCCGGGTACGTGAAAAAGATACAATTTCTCATTTCCACTTCTGAGATATTTATAAAAGGAATATCACGTTGGAACAACGTGGAATGTTGATAAATAGCGTGGAATCAAGAGGGAATAGTGGGGGTCGAAAGGTTGTGTTACTAACGAATGATTACTGAAATAGAGATAAATGGGGGACTAAGGATTGGGGTCCATTTAAAGGATGTTATGAAAAGAAAAGTGAAATACCCCACACCTATTTCTCATACGTTCATATTCCATTAGGATGGTTAAAAAAATATGAGCATCGAAATATTTTGGTGCTTATAGAATTTTTTTTGTCCTTTTGATGAGAAAACGTCACATAAAAAGTTGAAGGAAAACCAATAAAATTTAAAACTGACTCAATTAGAGCATCATCCTCAAGGTGATTGAACATTTGCTACTATAAAACTATGCTGGACGACCTTTATAACGAAAATAATAAACATGACATTTATGACACAATTAAACTTGAATTGAACAATTAAATTCCCAAATTTCATTTCTTACTGTGAGACCAGAAATAGATCTCATACTTTGGTGAGACAGTTTTATGTACAATATTTATTGTGTCTGAAACGGCAAACAATACTTGCAGTCTGGATGACGCCAGGTTTTACAGCATGTGAACCCAGAGGTCAGATAAAACCATAAACCAGGAGTGTCAAGACAGAGGGGCCCTAGCGGACCTTTACGAAAATGGAAATAACGACATTGGATAAAAGGTTAACCAATGGTGAAGGTGTCTGTTGCGTCACCTGAATGCTGCAAATCGTAGAAAAGGGGAGTAATACCCCGAGGAAAAAACCACAACCTGTGACTTAAGAACGACACTTGTTTTTATATATAGATACTAGTGCGATATTATAATAGAACGAATATACTAAAGAATGCGAATTCGACATTATGACTAGAATGATATGATTTGACGAATACTGATATGACTACGAGAATGACATAAGTGGGTGTTTGAGTCGGTGCCTTACGCTACGAGTTAATGCTAGTAATAAGAACGACATCAAGTACGTGCTGCTAACAAAGTCCAAGACAGACTTGAAGGTATGTGCCCATCGAAAAACCAGGTCTACATATTTTGGGCAATTTATGTGGTCTCAAATGGTCCTTCGGCCGAAATAATATGATTAATTGCTGTAATTGAATAATTAAGTATTTATGTTTTTAATAAATGTTTTATTGTTAAAGTTAAAATGGTGTGATCCATTTAGTACTATATTAATTAATATTCCTTTACAGAACTCACGGGAAAGATAAATAATTGGAGGGTTAATAGCGGCAAACATCGCAATGCACAATTTAATAATGAGTTCTACTAAATACAATTTACGGCCATGTTAAAAATATCGATATTAGATATATTAATGATAATTAAGATACAAGTTTAACTTTAAGTATTTTATTTTTAAACGTTTCCCACACTTACACAAGTTCACATGCTGTTCATTATAAGGATTCTACTATACAACATTTACCGCTGCTGATTTCTAAGTCGACTTGCTTCTCAGACTCGGCGGAAGATGTGCTCTTCTTGGTAATTGGAAAGGATTTTCGGTAACCCTTGTAAATAACATCGCCGCCCCAACCAGGATTCGAACCTTGGATCTCCGAACTGGCAAGCCGACGACCTATCTATTGGGATGAAATTCCAAGTTCCTATTGCCGAAGTGAACTCTATATTCTCCACCCACTAATGTCAGATTGACGAGCAACTAACAATCTGACTGACCATCTCCTGCGATTTTTACCTCAGGTTATTCTCTTGCTATTACTAGTTTTACCCCGGTTATTATCCTGCGTGGTCGTTTTTCCTCTCCATTTGAAATCGGCGCTCAATCTTCCTGAATCCACTGAATCTGTACTAGTCGTACTAGGGTCACGTTCTGACCTCCGACATCTTTGCACTAACCTACAGGGTTGATTTTATCGGGCGACATTATAAAGAGTCTTGATGTCCCAACTAGGAATCGAACCCTGAATCAACGAACTAGACTGTTGACGCTCTGCCGTTGAGCTATTGGGACGAAATTGCAAGCTCTTACTGCCGAAGTAGACTCTGCACCCTCCACAACTGAAAAAGAGCTGTTTCTGATATTTCTGCTTAGTGAGAAAAGAATTAAATGTAGTAACAAAATGGATTCCCCTTTCATCACTCTCATTGATAACTAAGAGCCATTACTGTATTCTTATCTTCCTTTAAAGAGCTCATCTCCTTCTACGAATCTGCCTTTTTGTCCAAGAAAGACCTGTGCAATCTTAAAACTTCAGAGAAAAAATGGGAAACAAAACCAACGAAGTAGTCAAGTGTTTTGTTTCTCATTTCTTTTGTCTCGATATATCAGACCGATGTGCCTTCTCGTCTTTGCAAAGTGTATTTTTGTAAGCATGCCACCATCAGACGCTTCGTTTTTACAGATACAAACTTTGAGAAAAGGCCAAGTGGATCCGTGTCTTGGACTGAGTACTACAATTGACGGCATATTGATGCGATTGTCTTCTTTGAAATAACTCCATCCAGGCTTTCACGTAGATGAACACATAAACAAAACGAGTTGACGCCAAGGTTTTTACTGAAGTATTGTTAGTTTGCATTGCTTTCAAAAGAGATTAAGTCTGAGTACGTATAGTAACTTTGACATCCACCGCATGTGATGTGAAGCTCCGGGAACTCAAAAGTTGATACCACGCGAGAGAGTTTCTCCTAAAAATCAAATACAGCTCTAATAACTTTCTGCAAAGAAGATTTCTTGATTTTCTCTAATTTGTCATGTCCAAATTTTATTGCTTGATGCTAGGGTAAATGTAATTTTCTTTTCAGTTGGCCATCACCGCAGGATTCGTTTTTGCTATGTTTTATATTAGGCGAAAATTCATGGAATTGACGACATATGGAAACAGTTTGGTCAGGCATTGCGGCAAATAATTTTTTGAAGACATCTCACATACCCCACTTCAAAAAAATGGTGTTTACCACTAGCTAGTATGCTATCCAAATCAATTATTTCTGCAGCTTATGCTTGAGTAGAATTCAAGTTCTATTAAAGCAATCTGTAAATGTCTGTAAGCAACCATTTAAGCGTCTGTATTAGCTGTAGTGGTAACAAAGGCCATTTTGACGATCTGATTCTGAACGTTCCAGGCAAAGATTTCCTATAAAGCTAGTGGTACTACTTATCCTCCTGTTTACTGTTTAACTTTGGGAATTCCAAGAAGTAATTCGATCATAATTCGTTGGCACACCAAAAGTAGCAAGGCGTAGTTATATATATGGATTACCAAAAGACCATCAGACGAGAATGCAGTTTTTGTTTATGTAGTATGTTGGAAGCAATGCTGTGTCCTTGATCTTTGAATGCTGCTCATTGATAAAGGAAACTTGGCTTACGTTTCCTGGGTTCCTATAATTTATGCAGCTGCTGCAGTCAGAAGATAGGAACTCTTCCTGTTCTTGATGTTCGTGCGATCCAAAGCAGATCTACAAAATATACAACAGATCTACAGAAATAACAGTCCGTGTACACATTTTTGCAAGGTTTTTTATATAGTGTGCGACGTTGGTGAAGCTGGGGTAATGATATCAAAGCGTATTTCAGTATATTCGGTTAACTCTGGGTCAGGGATAAGGATCGCAATGGCTGATTTGTTGGTCGAAGAACATGATAACTGCTCTTCTTCGATTGCCTTACAGTTTTCCATCTTAAATAATTTAGTCTCTTCTAAGGATATCATTGCTTTTTTATGCCCCATCTTAACAATATTTTTGTCCACACCACCAAAGACATACTTTCGTGTCGGCATTTGTTCCATCAGGGAGTGTTTATACTGTTCAATTTTTATCATGTGTAAGGCATCATGGTGAGCAATGTCAGGACGGAAATTAGTTAGCTTCACAAAATCAGTTTCCCAGGCAAGCTGAGCAGAATTTCCACGATTCCTGTTACTGCAAATTTTGATGTATTTACAGTAATGCATGCGTATTTTGGGCAATATTATTTCCTCAAACATTGAAATCATTGCTTTGTCCCAAACCTCACAGATCTCCTGCACAAAAGTTTTTACGGCATCCTAAGACATGTTTCTTTTTGTGATAATGAAAGTAGACTCCTAAAGTTCAAGACTTATTTGAAATTATCGGTCACCAAAGCCTTCCAGTGTCTTGTCAATGATGTGAATTGTAGACATTAGTATGAGTAGTAGAGCGATGAGTAGTAGTTAATGGTAGTAGATGGTGTTTATTATTAGTCAATTATTATTAGACAATGTTACTAATACTCAATTTCCTGAAAAATGAGATCAGAATCTCTATAGGGTGTTAGTCATTCAGAGAGATTTATCAGCATATTAAATGCGTTTTATAAGTAAATAAACGTTTCATTAAAATACTGGTGACTAAAATCATTTCTAAAATTAATATTCTTATCTAGAAAAATGAATGTAGAATGAAAAATGAGCAGAACTTGAAATCTGATGACACAGTACAATATAATCCGACTCGTTTAAAAAATTTTGGGAGTTGTTTGTCAGTCGTGTTTTTGCATATGGCTTTTGAACCACCCTAATGTTCCATATTACTTTACATACATAGCATAGTGCAGTGGTTCTTAACCTTTTTAAGCCGCGACCCAAATTTGAGAAATATGTTCATGTCGCAACCCAAAAAAAAGTCAAAATTTTTTCATTGCTTTATTTTAGATCGTATTTTTAAAAAATCTTCAATCCTATGATGATGATTTTTTTTAACTTACAAATTTTTTATTTATTTTTTTTTAATAATAAAGATAAACAAAAGTACTTTTCGATCCAAGGAAAATTTAATTAATAATCAAGTGTTTTTAATAATTTTTATTGACCAAATTAAAATATATTTATAACTTTTTGAAAATAATTGACATTTTAACTTATTCCTAAAAAAAAAGAAATATCAATACATATGTTAAGTCTTTTAAATTTTAAATGCAAGTCATACAGTTTTAATGAGAACCTTGTGCTTGAATACATTTTGAAAGATCTTCAAACCTCGGTTGAATGCTTGTCAAGGAGCACCTTATATCTATTTCAGGATTTAACTTGTTCCGGTAATTGTTTTTGATTACACACAGAGCCGAAAAACCAGCCTCACACATATATGTTGTTGAAAAGGGCAATAATACTTTTAGGGCTTCTTTAACAATTATTGGCTTTTCGGTTTTTAATTTTAACTAGAAAGCACATAAAGATTCAGTGTTTTTGTAGAATTTGTATCGAAGTGCTTGGTCACTTTGTATTTCTATTAATTGTTCTTGAAATTGATTAATATTAACAAATTCCTGATGCAAATCACTTACATCAAAATTAAATGGCATTCGAACCCAATTATATTTGAAAACATCGTCTGCAGGGAAATATCGATCAAAGTCTGCTATTAGTTTTTCTAAATGATTAATAATAATTTTCTGTATTTCAAAATCTGTGATATCAATATTATTGTCTTCAACAAGTAAATTAAGAGTCGGGAATGAAGCAAGTTTCTTTACTTCAACCTTATTTCTCCATAATTTGAGTTTATTTTTAAAACATGTAATTTTTTCAGTTAATTCAATAATAGTATGATTACGTCCTTGCATAGACGTATTTAGATTATTTATTTCAAATAAAATATCTGACAAATAAGCAACTTGAGGAATCCATTTCAACTCGGAGAATTTAGATGCTAATGGGTGTTTCTTTTCTCTCAAAAATAATTCGACTTCTGTCCGTAATGATAATACTCTTTGAACAACTTTGCCCCGCGACAGCCATCTAACTTAAGAATAATATAATAAATGTTCGTATTCTGCACCAAATTCGAAACACAGTTAGCGGAAAATTCTACAGTTAAGAGCTCTTGATTTGATAAAATTGACTACCGCAACAATTTCATCCAAAACGATACATAATTCGGGTGATAATTTTTTTGAAGCAAGATTTTGTCTATGTAATAAACAATGAATCGATATAATTTGTGGATTCATTTGTTTTGCTCTTGTCGAAAATCCCTTTTGAGATGCTGTCATGGCAGCTGCACCGTCGGTGCAAATACTGAAACACTGATTCCAATTTAATCTTCTTCTTTAAAAAACGAATCGACCATAAGAAAAATATCTTCACCTCTAGTTGTTGTTGACATTGGTTTGCAAAATAAAATGTCCTCCTGTATATCTGCTAAACCTGGATACCGCACGTAAACCATGAGTTGAGCATCTTTACTTACATCTGTCGTTTCATCCAGTTGAATACTAAATAAACCAGCAATTTTATAGCAGAAATAAGTTGATTCTTAATATCAAATGACATATCATTAATTCGTAAACGAATTGTATCATTTGATAATGGTATCTTTTGTAATTTCTTTGAACTTTCATCTCCGCACATGATACGTGTCATGTCAATGGCAGCAGGTTTTATAAGTTTTTAAGCAATATTATGGGGTTTCTTTTGTCTTGCAATATGCCAAGCCACATGAAAAGAAGCAAGTGTAGCTTATTTGGCAGAATTTATAAAACCACTACTACTTGGTGCATCCAAACGATGTCTTTTTAAATGGACTTCTTTTCTTTCGAAAAAAGTACGATCTTTTCCTTCAAAGGAAAAATTTTTATGTTTTGCATCAAAATGTCTTTTAAGTTTGTTCGGTTTCATCGATTCATTACTTAATATTTCACTGCACAACACGCATTGCGGCTTGTTCACTCCTCGATCATAAATGCAAGTAAAACCTAATTCTAAAAATGCTTCCTTGTATTCACGTTTTGCCATTATTAGGGTGATTACAATTTTACAATACGCACTGCAGCTTGATCACTCCACTATTAATAATAAGACAAAATTTGTTTCTAAAATGCTTGTATTCACGTTTCACTGCTATTACACGTTTCACGTTTCTTATTCACAACACAATACGCAGAAACGAGTTTCTGACAGAGAGCTTACTGAGTCTGCGCGCACGCAAAGCAATGGCGTGCGTATTACCAACACCTCCTAGAAGAGAAAGCTTCAGGACAGGAATTGGACGTCACTTCCGGAAGGCCATTCGCGAAGAGCGGTAAA